>VZRF01002302.1:50293-88232 GCA_013396875.1 Vireo altiloquus
ACCTTAGCCCTGCCTTTGCTCCACCCCTGTGCTCTCAGCCCATTGCACCCTGATGCTCTCTCTGCCCCTTTTCTTCCCTGTATTTGAATCCCGGTCATTCCGTTATTTGGGGCTTTTTTGGTCAGTGGCTCCCCTGGTGTTAACGTGAATAAACCGGCACTGGACTGCTATACTAAAGCCCCTCATGTGTCTTCATCTGCCTGACTGCTCTCTGGAGCTTAGTGACCCCATGTGTGAGTGTGTGTGATGTGTCTGCCATCAGCCGGAGCACCCTCCCCAGCTGGAGCCGCTTTTGGAAGGTAGTGAACTCCCATATCACTGGACCGCGCAATGCTACAATTACCATTCTGCATTTTTCCTCTGTTTCTCCAGTGGTGATGCCAGTGGTAGGAGGTGCTGCAGAGTGGTGAGGGCAGATACAAGCTGTGACCCAGCTCTGCAGGAATGCAGATAAGGCAAAAGCTCCTGTTCATCTCCACCCATGGTTGCACACTAGTCCTTCCTTGGGACTTCTGAAATTTCCTTTGATCTTGATTTTGAGGATTATGAATATCACAGGGTATCACACCTCATAAGGACCTTTGTATGGTAAGAATTGCAGGGAAGGTTTTCCAATCTATTGCTGTATTTATTTTCATTCTCTTTAAGGGCCATCAACCATCCATTTGAAGTGCCTTTATGGGAAGGGTATTCTCTTCTTCCCTGCCCCCAAGGTCAGGAAAGACTCTAAAAATGCTGGAGTGTTCTGCCATGCAGACATCAGACAAGCTGTTGACAGCGTGGTAGTAAAGCCTCACGCTGGGAGAATGCTTGTCTTCCCTGGCTGAGGGATGTAGCTCCTGTAGGAGGATGCAGGTGGATGGGAGCCAGGGGAAGCAGGGTGCTGCTGGGTGAGCAGGGACTTGTCCATCATGCAGGCAGCAGGAGGCTGAAGGCTGGGACTGTGGGGCAAGGACATGCCTTCTGGGGTAATCCGGGAGAGCACAGGACCACTGCAGCCCAAGGGGTAGGTTAACCGGTGGAAGTGTGTATGTACTACTCACGTATGGATATAGCTCCAGACACACTATCTTATCACTTAACTCCTCTGCTGCTCCTCATTGCTATTTACAACAGCAAACAAAACCTTTTAAAAATACCTCCTACTGCCTTATTTCTGCAATAACCCATCATTTAATAAAGTCTGGGACATTTAATAAACAATATATATATATATAAAACTCATTTCTTATAAAATATGATGGTTTATTTCCCCTTAATCAGCAGAGTAACCACTTGCTGTATTTTTCCCCGTGATTTTAAACTCTCCCTCTTGCTTCATGCAGTGAAGCGGCTTGAGCAGACTTGAGAAACATAAAAGGCATCAAAATAGTTGAGTTATTTAATTTCCATACTTTGAGCTCTGTTTAGATCTCCTAATCTGCAAGCCCTGTGCAGAAAGGAGCACTCATGGTGTGGCCAGGAGATTTTTTCCTTCTCTTCATCAATGACCACCACTCACCTCCCACAGCAGTTCCTTCATCTATGCACTCCTGTTCTCTCATCAGATATAAATATGTGCATGATGCTGCCTGCCTTTTTTGGAAAGAAATGCAGGGGACCATCTCAGTCAGACTTGTTTTCTCACAAAGGCTGGATTTATAAAGATGGAGTGGCTAGCATGAAGAACAGCCCTTGGCAGAGGTCTGTGCCATGGGACAACCACACTGAAGAGCAAGTGTGCATACACAGAGCTTCTTCAGTTCAGCTGCTGACATTGCTCCACTGACTTTATTCAATTGGTTGTCAAGGGGTCCTGACATAAGACACAGAAATGTTCATTCACTTTGCACATGGCTTCCTTGACAGAAGCTGTGGAGTGGTGTTTTTCGTTGGAAAGTAGTAAGTCATGGCTCCAAAGTCCCAGATGCACAAGGAACAATCTCACCTGAATGCAATTTTTCCATAAAACTTTGGGTAGAAGTTTAAACTGGGGACTTTTAGCAGAAGAGGGACTTTAAGCTAAACTAGCACCTGTGTCAGGCTGGAAGAAGTGCTGGTCTTGGCTTAACAGGGCATGGCACAAGAGTATGTGCTCGGGTCCAGGATACGAACTGCAGACTTCCTGGCTACATCATACATTCTCCTCTAACCCTGCAGCAGAGGAAGCAAGGATGCTTTGGAAACCTACCAAGGTCACAAGCAGTCCTGAATGTGTCTACCCTGAAATAAGGTGCTGGCATAAATACGGCATTGCCTGCAACCACATTTGTTTTCATGACTTCTGCTAAAGTTGGAGAAAGCTGAGCCCTGTGTTTCTTGAAAATCTGTACTTCTTCTTGGCAGACAACTTCTCCTACACTAATAAATAAAAAGTTCATAATCCACTTTAATAAAACAATTATTCTTTTTAATTAAGATAAGAATCACACACATTTTCTATCAGTTCTTCTCTGCCTATCTGAGAACATCTTGCCATGAGAGACTTCTCTCAGAACTGACTTTGCAACTAATAATGTGGTCTTCGTCACTTAACTCAAGAGTCCCTATTGGCTTTAGCACAATGAAGCATTAAGGAAATGAAATATTAAAAAAAATTCATACCCTGAAGTTTGATTTGTTGAAAGCATTTCCTAAACTGACAAGCTACATGCCGTGTCTATGAAACCCACTGGGAACTTTCAAAACTTGAGCAGCAGTTTCTAATCACTGACTATCATTAGCATTTTAGTGAATAGATTTTTGAGAAGAAAAATCTTTGCCCTGTGAAAAAAAGGAGAGCCAAATAACCTGACATTTTTAGTGCAAACAGAACTTCTCTTTAATTATTCCTTTATCTATCCTCCAGGCTCTGGATGCCACAGGGAGTGATTCTGTTGTGCTCCAGCAGAGAGAGTTCAATGCTCTGGAAGGAAATGCTGACATTATGCCAAAGCTTTACACTGTCACTTACATATTATTACACCATGGGATATGTCTTCTGCCATACACAGTGGTGAGATGGAGAGTAGGTTCCTGTATGGATGGCAGATCAGCATTTCTGGTAGACCTCATGGCAGTTAGGCTGTGCCAATGGTGTTTCACAGCTGACTGTAGGGCAGGCTGCTGTATCATGAGACCAGAGCAAAGCAAATGGAACCCCTAATTTGGGACAACACTGGGGCAACTATTGGAGAGAAGGCTTTGGCTGTTGCAAGCTTAGGGACAGGAATGCTCTGCAGATGGATCTGGACAGGCTGATCCTGTTAGTGGGCTCAAGCCATGTTCAGTGGGCTGAGGCTAGCAGTATGAGGTTCAACAAGAAGTGCTGGATCCTGTCCTTGGGTCACAACAACCCCTGGCAGCTTCAGGCTGAGGAAAAATGGCTGAAAAGCTGGAAAAGGAGGGGAGGATGAAACTGATTGAGAGTAGGTTTAGATTAGATATTAGGAAATGTTCTTGACTGTAGGGGTGCTGGGGCACAGAGAGGTTGTTAATACCACATCGTCAGACGGCCAGAAATGTTCCAGACCAGCTTAGAGAAGGGTTAGAATGAGATGATCTTTAGGGTCCATTCCAACCCAGGCCATTCTATGAATCTATGAATCTGTGGCTGGATTATGCCCCAGACTTGCATCTGAAGTGCTAGAGAGACCTGGCAGAGGTGAACAAAAGTCTCAATGCTTTAGAGATTGTCCCCAGACATCTTCATTTGGTAGGACCCCACAAAACGAAGCAGAGCCAGGACCAAGTTTACCAAGCTGTTATGTCTGCAGAGCTGAATGGTTCCTTTGGTCCCTGCCCAAGTGTTGTAGTCCCATCCCCTACAGTGTTGATGGGCCAAGGATCAGGAGCAGGAGTTACTATAGGTTAGAGAACAGCCGAACTGGGCTGCCAGCTGCTCTCCACCCTACTAGGCTGTGCATCCCTCATGTGTCTCACCAAGAAATGCAACTTTTTTCCCAGCGTCTCACTAGGTAAACATCACTTTCCTGGGCTGTGAGAGTGCTTCTGCATTAACTTAGGTGCTTTGGCCAAACACCATGTCATGTACCCTGTCAATAACAAGAAGTAATCTGTTACTTTTAGTAATTATTCAAAGTGTGTGGGCAGAAAGAGAGATGGGGCAATTCCTTTGTGATGTGACACAACATTTTGGTTTTAGCAGCCTGATGTTTTATCAAGAACTCATGCAATACAAGGGACTGTGGCTGGAGGAAAGGACTACTTCATCAAAAGCAATGCCAGGTTTTCCTTCAGACTTGGCTGGCCATGTCTGTATGCAGAGCAGGAGAAGAACCATGGCCTTGGAGGAGCCTCTGGGAAGATTATCAGAAACACTCACTGTGTGTCATCCACTGTGCCAGAATCTACCAGGGAAAATCGGTTGAGGACTCACCCAGGTCAGCAGCTCTGCCTGGCCTGCCCTCAGCTGCCCCATCACTGCCTGCTTTTGCTGGTGATAGGCAGGCACCACATCAGGCAGGGGTCAGCACTGAGCTGGCAAGTGTGGGTGGGAGCAACGCTGGTGGGATAAAGTGAGGACATGTGGGACAAGAGGTCCTGCATGCAGCAGGGGAAATGTTCATCCAAAGCCACCCAACACATCTCTGGTTTCCTGAGGGAGAATGTGGCCTCCAAGGGCTGATTCATCTGTGGGCCCAGCCCCTGCCCACATGCAGCAGGGGAGACATCTCCTCAGGACTTGGCTTGCCTAAAGGGGAGGGGATGGGTGACGGGAGGGAACATGGTGAACCAGGTAGGACCATTGTGTGGGGTGTGAGCAGGTGGTGTTGAGGGATTTTTGGGACCAAGAGGGAAGGGAGAGGGCTGGGGCTAGGGGTGAAGTGCTATAGCTGGATTTTTGGACAAAGATGAAGCAGAAGGATACATGAAGAGCTCACGGTGCCTTCTCTTCCCTGTCCCCACCTCTATGTGCCCAAGTTGCCCGTGGCCACTCAGCTGCCTCCCACCTGACAGGGAGGAGGCACAGGTCTGACAGCGTTCAGTGGAGAAAAGGGATGGGGAAGAGACAGAGGCGACTGCAATCCCCGCTCGAAGCTGATAATTAATAAATGAAATGCCCTGGGACTCCACTAAAGCTTCCTCAGATGACTTATCTGTCGTGGGCTCGGCAAAGCATTAAATGGCCATTTTCTGACAGAATGACTTCACTGCGCCAGAGCTTCCTTGACTTTGTGAGGAATATTTCTCCCCTCCTCCCTCCCCTTGTTTTTTTTTAAATCTTCTCTCTTTCTTCCTCCCTCCCTCCCTCTCCTTTTCTCTCTCCCTGGTTGACGGCTCTAGTTCATTTCTGCCTATTTAATTGGGCCCCGGATGAATTTACTCGACAGGGCCATTCATCATGTGGCAGCGGCTGGCGGACGAGCCCAGGGGGAGTGGGGCTGACAGCTCCGGCAGCCTTGGATGCTGCCTGACTCTGGAAGTTCACATATTTGGGCATTAGTGCAGCTATTAGTTTAACAAGCTTCGTTTATCCCTGTCACTACCACTTCAGCTTCCCATGTAATCATTTGAAATGTAGATTACTGCTAGACAAATGGGACAGAGCAAGAGTACACAGGAGGGAAAAAAAGTGACATGGATTGCTTGTTAAGAGCTGGCTTTTTTTCCCCCTTCCCTCTTTTAATCCTTTCCAATGTGAATGCTTTGATTAACTTAATATTCACATTATTTCTACTGTAAGCAGTTTGTCACCTGTGTACTCCCCTTTTTAGAAAATAGTTGGTAGGGATTTATTGACCCAAAGAAGAGGTTTAAAGCAATTATACAGGTGTCCAGGGGCCAAGGTCTGTGCACACACAGCCTTCACCAGGAGCTGCTGGAGGTCAGTCTCTTCCAGCCAGACACACCTATGGACTTCAGACCTCACAGGACAGGTCTGTTCTGCATGGTGGAATTCATCTAAGGTATTGCAGTAGAACAACATGGCACAGAACAACATGGCACAGAACAACATGGCCTTCCAGCTTCTGTTTCCAAGGCTTCTGACTACCACATTGGTTTTGCACTGTAGCAATCAAAATAGAATGACTCTCTCCAGTGTTTAGAGAAAAGTGTGTTTTGCCACTTCCAACCCAGAAGTGAAGGTGATGCTGCAGGCCCTCTACCCCTGAACTTTCACAGGTTTTATTGCACTCTTGTTGAAGTTCAGTGCATAGTATCTGATATGGCAAGGCCAGAAAGAGACACAACATCACCTGCCCTGTCTCCCAGAATGAGAGGGCTTTATACCATCAGCCTTTCGCAGCAAGTCCAAGGCCAGGACCAAATTTATTTTTTGAAGCTACACCTAGAGGAGTCAACAGTGAAAAACTCACTCATTTAATGGCAAAAGATCCAGTGTTCTGTTATCTCCCCAACTTAAATATGTTCAATATATTCTGTGTTTGCTCAACACCATTCTTGATTCCACTTGTATCTCTCCTCAATACAGGAGCTCTTCTCTGCCAGATTGCAGCCTTGTGCTCAAAGGTCAAGCTTTGTAGAACAGGTAGGTGAAGTTGTTTTTAAACTAACTCTTGGAACAACCAAAGGGGCTGCTCTTCCTTCAGTTTCTCAGGCCAAGTAAGGTTTCCGGGCTCCAGGTTATTCTAGGAGACTTACATAAAGCCATGACCAGTTTGCCTATGTATTTCCTGACCCTGAAATACTTTCCTTTGCTGTGATACTCAGAACAGAGTTTCCCCAGAACTGCCAAGGCCAGAACTCATTTACTTCATAACCCATGTCTCCAAGCATCAAATCTACATGGCTTCTAAATACTTCCAGGGATGGTGACTCAATACAAGTCTGAGAACATTTCATGCACTTACCTGCCAGGCCTTGCATTTCATCATATGAAAGATGTGTTTGTCAAGTAGAACCAGCATACTTTGCAGATTTGAGTAATCTACCAAATCAGACACTCCACTAACCTGTGGCAACTGCAGACATTACAAGTATGGCATTGGGAATTTCTTCCTGCTCCCTGATAGAGCTAAGTGGGGTTCACAAATTCTGCTCTGGGGGAATTCTGGTCATTCAACACTCTGGTCTGCACTGAAGCACAATAAATCATTAAAAACCAGGAAGTTCTTCAGAACATTTTCCATATTTGAATTCATTTGAAGACACTGACAAATGTAATGAGAACATAGTCAGACCTTCCTAAATGGAAGTTGCCTGCATTTCCTGGACTTAGGGGTGGGTGTGCTGTTTGTCTCTGGAATTGCAATGATGGTGGTGAACTTCTTGCAAGGAACATGCTGGCAGCTCTGGTTTTGGATGTGATCACTGGTATCACCACAGTTTGCTCGTCTCCCAGCTCCTTCCCTATTTGCACAGTAAGATCTCCAAGGTGCAGCTTTGATATGTTGTTATCCCTTTACAAGTCACTGCAAAGTGACACAATTCATTTATCCCTCTCTCCTCTGCAACCCTGAGACTCTCCTGGGGGCCTCAGCAGCTGGTGCCTTCCCTTAATGAAAAGAGCTCACAGGTCCGTGTCAAGCCCAGAGGCAGCTGATTTTCTTTCGTCATCAAGCCGGAATGTAGCAACCAGCCACTGTCCTGTTCCTCCACCAGTACGTCCAGGGCAAAAAGGAAGGTCCTGGCTTGACTCTGGGACAGATCTCAGTCTTTCACACCTGGATTTGCTTTGCAAAACCCCTTCAGGATTTCTCCTCTTCTCTGTCCTATTCCACCTCTATAGATATTTGGGAATGCAGCAGGGGACCACATCTTCCTGTAATGCAGGATATACTGCAAGACATCCTTGGTCAATGGGATGGGGCAGGGGGAAAAGGCAGAAGGAGAGAAATGGTGGGGGGGAAAGGGGGGACCAGGCATGTGGAGTGATTAATGGGTGCTTCTCTATCTGAGACTGGAAATTCAGAGTTCTGCAAAAACAGGACATCCCTGACCTTCCTGGCTGAGCTGGAGATCAGCGTCTCCAGCCATCTGTAGGCCCCTGCCCTGCTAGGATGGGTCAGTCCCAGGCTGCCCTCAGGGCTCTGGCAGAGGCCCTCTGGAGAGGGCTCTTCAGAGAGCAGAAGAAAATATGTTTGTTTAAGGTCCTCCAGCTTGCCTGTCCCTCTGTCTAGGGAACTTCTTCCCCAGCAATGCAGCTGGTGTTTCTCTGCTCCGAGGCTATCCCAGGCACCTTCATCCATTTGTTAATGGATGCATCAAAAAGAATAGCTTATCTTAAGCCACGTGACCCAATACAGGAGTGCTGAAACCATAGGTGAACACGTCTAAGGTCGAGTGGTTTTTGACCTGTGTCACCACTAGAAAACCATTCTCTCAGGCTGTGGCCAAAAAGTTGTGGTGAGGAGGCAGGACTTACCAATCTCCGACTTCCTGCAGCACAATTTCTGTCACAATACAGACTGACAAAGTGGTTTCATAGCCAGAGTTTTCTGAACCCCATCTCCACTGGAATGCCTGTGACTTTGGAATGAGGTGAATTGGACCTTCCAAGGCGCCAGTGCCACTTTTTGCATGGTAGTCTCTTCTTTTGCAGAAGGTTCAACAGAGGACTGGTACCATCTATTATGAATCACCAAGTTCCTGAGCTCTGATGAACCCCAGGCATGCCTTCTGACAGCAAATGCATCCTGATGAAATGCCAAATGTGCGCATGTATATTCAGCTGACACCTCAGGATGGGAGTTATTTTCCCACCACTCACCTGTCAAGGCTGAAGCTCTCAAAGCTCCCATCTCCAGCATTTTTCTGCTCCATTTCCAGGAGGTGCTGGCTGTTCAGGAGAGGGGCAATAACAGACCAAGTGGAGAACAGATGACACTGATCAGCAGCATCATGGTTTGTTGCTGGTTTTGCAGGCACTTCCCTTGTCCAGTCTTGTTCTTCTGCATTACAGGGGAACTAGGAGCTGTTGCCTGTATTGTAATTAATTACAAGCTCTTAGTTAATTATTAAGTAGCTATTGAGTAACCATGAGTAGTTTTAGAAGGATTTACATGCTCACTAATTTTGCAAGACAGCATTTTCTAAATGAAAATGTTTTCTACAACTGAATGAAATACCACTTTGAATGAAAGCAGGAACATGACACATGCCTTGCAAAGCCAGGGATTAAGCCCCAAGGTAATATATTGACTCCTTTCGATGACTTGTTCTGAATTACAACACATCAATTCTCTATGAACTGTGAACAACTCTGGGAAAGTTTTTTAGCCTGTCAAGTACTAATGCTACCTCAAACTTGCATCCCCTTTATCCTGTGCAGCCTCTACAACTACATGAAAGTAGGTGGTAAGGAGGTAGAGGTTGAACTTTACTCCCAAGTACCAAGTCAGGAGGAAATGGTCATAAATTGTGCCAAGGGAGGTTTAGTTTGGATACTAGGAAAAAATTCTTCACCAAATGGGTTGTTCAGCCCTGGCAGAGGCTTCACAGGGCAGTGGTAGAGTTGCCATCCCTGGAAGGATTTAAAAGTTACATAGATGTGGCCCTTGGAGACATGGTTTAGTGGTGGCCTTGGCAAAGCTGACCTAATGGTTGGACTTGACCTTAAGAGGCTTCTCCAACCTAAATGATTTCATAATTCCATGATTAGTCGTTTCTTTCCAAGCTAGCATGTAGCAAGACTGTGGAGTGTGAAAGAGTGATTTTGCATCATCTGCTTTGGTACTGACACCTACCTACCCTGGAGATATCACCCTTCCTCCTCTACTATGAGATATGGGGTTTTCCCCAAGGTTTGTTTTTTCTACAGGATTTACCTTTGCTCACGCTTTGCGAAACGCACTCTACAGCATCCTGCATGGTAACATATGTCACACTGAGAATATTTGAGAATACAATTTTAAGGTTGCCTGAGGTCTGCTGAGGCTGGAATGTTGCTGCCGTCAAATCCAATGCAAAAAAGCCATGGTCATTCCTGGGGGCACACCAGCTAGACTGCTTCATTTACTAGGTGTTCAGCAATGGATAATCATTGTGAATAAGAAGGTAAATGTTACGGTCATAAATGCATCTGAAAAGGCTATCTTCCTCACCAAACAGCAATCTTTCAAGCATTCTTTTTCCCAAGGAACTGTGGACAAACACGAGTGATTTCCCATTTCAGAAAACAGATTTCCAGCAAACAATAATCCCTGACCCAAGTAAGCAGGATTGGTGTGGGACAAAAAAAATCTGTCTGTTGTTCCCTTTTACCTGCAATGAAAAGCAAATAGCAATGAAAAGAAGAAATTATACTATGTGAATAAATCCCACCACAACAGCTGTTTGGACTGCTCATGGTTTTCTATTTGTTTATTAGATTTGAGACCCAAAAGCCATCACATAATCCACAGCCCTTCAAGTAGTGGTGGAGTATGTGTGTGCCTCATTTAACCGCAAGAAACTTCCCTCTCCATCTGCCAAATATTTCTCTTTCCTTTATGGTTCAGGCTAAGAAAACCCCAAAACAAACTTCACTCAACATTCAGGCACTAATTACAAGACTGAATTTTACAAATGGAACATAAATAAAATTACATAGCTAATTAAGATGTATCATGAACTGAAGCTCATTTCTGTGATACTAATTGCATACTTCACCTCCCTGTTAAATAGATTTGATGGTCTGAAAATAAGCCATTCATTTTATGCAGTGAGGGAGGTTTACATGAGCAGCAACTGCTTGCTGTCCAGTGGGATGTTAGGTTTCCCTGGTTAGACTGAAGATTAACCAGCTGAATTGATGACCCTTTTTACTGGCCCTTTGAAGAGCGTGAGTTTAAATGTGTCAGATTCTTCTTCTGCCCCAGAGTCCTTTCTTCTGCAAGACACGCACGTCCAAAAGAGTAAAATCCATTGGAACAATGCAAGTTTTTCAAAAATACTTACTTACTCCAACTTTTCTGCACAGACAGGTTAAACAATTGGCTTGGGCACTGCTGCCTCTATGTAGCTACAGTCATTGACAGCATTTGTTGTTTTAACTCGATAATTAATTTAGCTTAGTTAGCAAGTTAAAGTCAAGACAAGTGAATAAGTTTAATATTGCAATTGTTTACATTTCTGTACAACAGAGAGACAGCTGCCAGCACCCTGTGGCATATGAGGGTGTATTAGTTAGTGTTAACGTAGGACTTGGAAAGTGTGATCTGAAGTCTTCACTCTGTAGAGGTTGTTCATTATGGACTTGGCCAAGTCCTAAGATCTTCCCTTTCTTGCCTCGTGGTAGGGATGCAGTTCTACAAATGTACATGAGTGTATTTGATACCTCTAATACAGACATTAGTCTGGAATTTCTGAGGACCACTATCTTTCTAACAAAATTCTGAAAATCACGACATGAGGGACATAAATCCAGGATCTGAGAAACAGAGGGACATATTAATATTTTAAGATTGAATGCTTTAAACCCTGCAATGAGGAAGAACAGAGAAGCATTGCTGTGCCATTGCAGGCAGGAGGTGCCGTGGCAGGAGGATGGTCTGTGACCGCATGCCATTCTCCTCAGAGGTGCAGGACAGTAGGACCTGCACTGGGCAGGTGACCCTCCTTCCTCCAGTTCTTATAGGAAAGTGTTTCTCAGCTGTTAGCAGCTCTGCAGAATGGGTACAGTATCTGTGGAGGCTGAAGTACACCCCCAGGAAAAACTGCTAATTTTCTCTCAAAAGAACTGCTCATGTTTGAACATGAGGTCCAATTTCCTGTCAGTGATAAATAAAATGTCCATGATGTGGCTATTGCATCAGGCAAGAGAGAGAGTGCAGATGCAAATTTTGCAAATCTAATGATTTAAGACAATTTTTGCTGTGGAAAGGATTACATATTTGAGGAATGAAGCACTGTTTCAGTGAAATATGGGATAAGTCTCACACCTAGGAGGTGGTGAAGAATGGTGGTATGAAGTTCTGGATCCTGCAGCTCACATGAAGTCCAGCCAGAAGCAGCTTGAGCACGTGCTCCAAGGAGGTGTATGCACAAGCACACAGGTATGTTCACACATATGACGACAGCCAGCCATACAGATCAACACAGACTCATAGAGTGCACACATGAAAACAGAGAATGTCAATTCTTCTCTTGCTGAGTAGGATAGAGTCCATCAGAGGAAAGATATATACATCCCTCCAGCAGCAGAGCACAGATTCTTTCTGCTTGGCAGCTGCCACTGTTTCCCTAGGACAAACGTGCAAGGGTCCTATATGGGATGTTAATTCCAATGAGTTCCTAATTTGCGTTCCCAGCTGCTTTTCTTCTCCTGTGCTCCTCTGGGATTGTAAAAATGGGTGGTCTTGGATGGGCACCATGGACTAGCCCACTGTTCCTTCTGTCCCTCTAGTACTTGCATGTGTGTCAAGAGCAAAGCCAGGTGAGAGGGTTTGCATACTTTTCCAGGGATGAGTTTAGTCTGTGTCTGATGCATTCAGCTGCATCTTCAGATTTTCACAATTTTGGACTTGTGTTTTGGATTCAGAGAGTGCATAGGGTTTGTGATTGAAGTTATAGTTTGCCTCAATGAAACTTTACTCCATGAATTATTCCAAACACTTATATTTCCAGATATCTGGCCTCTTAGAGGGGATTTGCAGAACAAATGAGATCTGGGGCATCTTGTTTGGGCATCCTGGTTCCCATTCATCTGACACTTCAGAATACCTTAATTACAAGTTAGAGATAGATAGAAGAAACGGAAATAACCTTTCCTGTACTTAATGATTTTGTTCAACACTGTTTCCAAAGTGCACAAATGCCATCAGGTTCAGGGTGTAACCCAGCCCCAGGAATAACACTTGTCTCTGGGAACATCCCTTTGGCTCCAGGAATTCCCGTCAACAGGCATCACCCTCTCCTCACTCTGGCCCCTGTGTCCTTCATGTTGGGTCACCTACAGAGAAGTGAGGTAATCCCCACAGAAGCAATGTCCTGGCTTCAAAAAGCAGAAACTTTTCTCATTCCTTTGCCCCTTATTCCTCTCCACCAAGTGCATGTTCTGGGTGTGGTTCTTGACCTGTTCCCAGTAAGGACACAAAGCAGTGAAAACAACAAATCATAATCAAGCTGTTTCTTACTATTACAAAAGAGACATTATAAACTGAAAACACAAAGATAATTTTATCTTTATTAATAGTCTAATGTATATGAGAAAGGTATTAGACATTTTTTGCACCTCCAACTCTTTTCTTCATGCACTGATGAGCAGGCTGCACCAGAGTTCATCCATTTAAATCTACTTCATAACTCAGTACATAGACAACAAAAGGATTTCATGATTCAGTGGTACTTCCTAGCTGTGCCTAAAAAATTGAGCTATCTCTTCCCTCAAAGGTTCCTGGTTAGAGAATTAAGTTACTGCTAATAATGAAATTTAGATCAGACCTGATATTTAGAGTGGGGTAGACTGTCCCAAACCATTACATCAGCAATTTGTAGGCTTGTGTTGAATATTACCAATACTTACTAGAAATGGCTTTGTTTTGCTGTGTTGCAGAGGTTACCCTGCCCAAAGCTCCTCCAGAATTTTCTCTTAGATGTTCCTTGCCAAACGCTCTCTTGCAATAAGCCACTGGTTTTGGTATTTCATTTCCTAGACAAAGCCCATTGCAAATATACAATGTGATTACTGTTGCAGACTAAAGTCACGACAGGAAGGCTTTAAGGACCAATCAGCACTATAAGGAGTTGTTGCAGCAGTCAGATCTTGCCCATGTCCCACCTTTGGCAGCAACACAGTCCAGCTCCTGGGACCTCAGTAGGGTCCTTCCTCCTTTTGTCTCCATCACCAGCCTCTCTCCAGTTTCACACAACTCCCAGCCTTCTTCTCTTTGAGGCTCTTCTTTGCCCCACCTAGACAAGAAAAAACTGCACACATGCCAATGCTTTCCTGTCAGATGGAATCACCATGGAAAGATGGGACTGAGCAGCTCACAGGGATGGACCCTGAGGGAGTGGAGTGATGGCACACAACGTGCACACTGCCACCAGTGTCAGGATTTATTCATTCGCATCCTTGGCTTTCATTCTGCCAAGTGGCTGAATAAGCTTCTTGTCCTACCAAAAAGGGCCAGCCCACCTGCCCTTCAAACCATGAGCTATTGCAAGGCTGCAGGAAGCAACCAGTGCAGCAGTGGGCTGCAAGGTACCTCCAGTGGTTGTTTTCACAGAAGGCTGAACGCTTCTGTGCAATTATCCCTGAAAAGATGCCCCTTTCCTATGGCTCAGCAGTTGGTCATCAGTGTAGTGGCATATCCTGACATCCAAACTCTGTCTTGCAGAGCGGGTGAAGCACACCACACAGGCTGTCCTGTGTGTGAGTTTGCCCCTACAGAGTCACTGGGTGGACTGGATGGTCTGTGGGCCACAAACTGGAGGATAAGCTAGGAATCAGTGTCTCAAGTCAGCTGGACTTGTGATGTGCTCCCTCTTCCTGCCCCACATCTGAGGACCACTGACACCATCCCAGGGATGTCTGCCACTCTCATGGTGCTTGTTGCAGCACGGGACTAAGGGTATGTGGAACATTTTCCCACTATTTTTGCTAGCTACAGTGTGTTCTCTGATCCTTAGCACAGTAAGTTATGGTTATCAGTTATGGTGCCCTGAGTCACTGATGCCCTGTGAGAGCCCTACTTCTAAATAGCAACTGCTGCACCAGGAACGTGGGACAAACCCTTCCTCTGTTCTGGATTCTCAGCACCTTTTGGGGTTCTTGTTTAGTCAGATAGCAGTCTTATAAATTCCTAATCAAAAACGATTTTAAAAACTTTTTTTTTTGCATTTTCTGAAAGTTGTTAACTTATTCAGCAAAGAATCATCTCATGTCTTTATAACTTACACCATTAATCTTCCTGATTATCAACAAGAACTGATGAGCTGGCCTTTCCAGGGCCCATAAGCCAAATCAGCCAAGCAGAAAATATAAAAGAAGGGAAAACAATTAAAAGTTATTTTAGTTGTTACATTGGAGTTGAATGTTATATTTACATTTTTTTCCTGTACAGTAGGAAAACTTTTTCTGCACATACACTTCTCTTCCAGTGACAGTATGTGGCTATAGAGTCAGAGTTTCATATTGGTCACATTAGTTATGGATTACTAAGCAACATGCATGTGATAGTTTTGAGACTTCCTTTTATGGTTGTGAAAGAAATGAACACAGTAGAGAATTACTTTGTTGGCTGGGACTGTAAGGTTAAAGTGAGAGGTCTGTCCGGATCTTTGGTCCTTGCAAGGCTGTAATGTGCGCGGTGCTACTTCGAACTGAGAAGGAACGTGCAGAGAGCACCACGATCTGATGGCATCTTGCAGGTTGTAAAGGAAAGAGGACTGTCCCTTGAATGTGGTGCAAATAAAAGTTTCCATGTGTCAGGGGCAAGCTCCAGGCAAGCCTGTTGTCCTGGCAGAGTTATCTGTGCAAGACATAGCCAAAAAGCTTTCAGTTTAGATTCAGACTATAAGAGAGGCAGATGTGGGGGTACCTAGTGCTGAGAAGGAAAGTGCATGGCAAAGGTGTGCCATGAATATTAAAATAATATGAAACAGGTACAACTGGCTGGGACATAACAAGAACGAAATTACAAATGGGGCAGCATGCATGCGATTTGTGAAATGCATGGCATGAAATAGAACACTGTAGGCATATTATCTAAAAACACACAAATCACAACAATTTAAAAAAATAGAGAGCATATTGATATTATGCTGTGGTTGTGTCCTGAAATGCTTAATTTTACCCAATAGGTTTCTGGGTAGAATAGATTTTAAAGAATCAGCCAAGGTCTTCTCATTTAAATTTTTTTTGATTATATGAAAAGGTGAAAATAAAATGAAAAATCATCCACACATTGGCACCTACTCACAACTAAATAGCTGCTGACACAGAAATACAGCAAAACCGACCAGCAGAAATTATGTGTGAGGCAGAGACAATGTCCAGGCTGAGTCTGGTGATCTGAGTTCTGCAATGACTTCTAGGAGCTGGATTTGAGGAATCTTATGGGTCTCTTCCAACTAAGAATTTTTCTAGGACCTTATATGATTCTCCAACACTTCTTGCTAACCCCAGAGCCAGGCTATACAGATAAACCTACAATGAGGTCCTGCAGTACTGGCATGCAGATATGCAGAGAAGTGAGGCTGATGTGCCAGACTCCTCCCCTTTCTTACCATATAGACACTCTGAATTACGTTTTCCTCTGCTAATGGATCATTTCGGTTATCATATGCTTGTATCAGCTGTATATAAATGAAAAAGATGTTAATATATTTGTTAATAAAAAAGTTACAGTGGTATATTAAAGAAGAGTTTATTTAACTTTATTTAAATTAAAGACCATTTAGTAGACTGAGCCTTAATGATCTATAGTAAATATATTTTTTCAAAGGATTTCTCCATTATTGGGTGCTCTTAGACAAGAGTCCACATTTCATATACAGGATTTAGATAAATTGCTGCTCTGGGTAACATAGTGTGATAAGGAGACATTAATTCATGCTACATTACAGAAAGATTTCTTCAGAGGAATTATTATATCCCTATGAATATAAAAGACAACCTCTCCATCTGAGCATTTCCTGGGAAGTCAGATATTCTCTGCATTATACCTAACTGCAGATGTATTCATTATAATAACATTAATCATGATGACTCCATTTGTCAGTTCCACCTTAATTAAGCATTGCTGCCATAATAGACAATTTGAAGTGTTATAGGAGACTATTTACAAGGGGTTTAATAGATTTAAGAGTCAGAATTAAGTGGCTTTCTATCAGGTGTGACTTTCATGGTGCTGTGAGGAGGCAGAGACTTAATAGGAACATAGGATGGAAGGGATGACTGGAGCATCACTCTCAGTCTGATACCTGCTGGCTGGGACGGGGTGTCCTGGTTTTGGCTGAAATAATTTTCTTCCCATTAGCCAGTGCAGTGCTGTGGTTTAGATAACACACTGATGTTTTGTTGATGCTAAGTAGTGCTCATCCTAAATCAAGGACTTTTCTGTTGTTCACAAACAAATTGTTCAGTTTTCCTCACCAGTGAGGAGGTGAGAACGCAGCCGGGAGAAAGCATGGCCAGGGCAGCTGTCCCAAACTGCTCAAAGGGATATTCTACACTACTGAATATCATGTCCAGCATATAAATTAAGGGAGCTAGTCAGAAGCCCGTCCTTCATTCCACAGGGCTCTTGCACTTTTTAGTGCCACCATGTCTTTTTGCACATACAGATGAGACTGCGCATCATGATACATAAATTTATACCTTTTGGAAGTTTTCTGTGGGGTTCATTCCTATTCTTTTGATGCTTCTGCAAAACACATTCCAGTGCTAATTCCTAGCCTTTACCTATCTGGGAGGTTGCTGCAGCCTACCAAATTCTACCTGTTTTGCTGTACATGGGTCAGTTTCTCATGCATATGGTAACAAACACTGGCTCTGCAGTTTTGGTTGCATTTTCAATGCCTACTGCTCAGTTTGAAGTAAGGCCATGGTATTCAGTTTCAGGTGGGCCCAAAGCCTCTTGTCCAGCAGGGCCTTTGAAGGGTGAAAGTTTGTAGGCAGAAAGAAGTCCATGCGGCTGGGTGGCAGCTGGAGCATGCTTCTCAGTTCATTGTTCAAGTACAATCAGTAGCCCCACTGCTTTGGATGCACTGCCCTAAAAGACACTTCCTAGAGGCTTCAAGAAAGTGCACATACACATAAGGAATTTTCTTTTCTCCCTAAGGCATTTCAAGTCCTTGGGGGTTTTTGGAAAATTAAATTAGGTCATGAAATCTTGAGACAGAAGCCATAAGTCTTCACCATCTCTCTGTGACATTATTTCCAGATGTTCCTGCTCACAGCCATCATGGCCCACTGCAGGAATCCTGGCAAAGGAGCTGTCACTGTGATCTCTTTGTACCAGCTCCTATGTACCCACCATCTCTGCTCCTGACTTTCCTGGCTGGACTGCATATTGCCCTTGTCTGCAAAATCTGTTACAGTACAGAGACATTCCTTTGCTTAACCAAGGGTCTGCATTTCCTATTCATTAAAAGTATAAATGACAATTCCCGGGCATCTGAAACAATGGCCATTTGTATGAAGGTTTGAGCTAAAACCATATTTGCATCCTTGAAGGGCATTCTCACTGAAGGAAGCAGTATGGGGCCTCACACCTGGAGAGACAGGAAGATTCCATGCCTCTCACCGCAGTTTTGTCAGGTCTAATCCCACTGTTCTGCTACCAGCAGGCTACCATGGCATTTCACATCCAGACGTGGGAGGGCTTAATGAGGAACGGGCACTGCCTGCCTGCTGCAGGACAGATGACTCGTTCCTCTTTTAACCTAGCAAGGCTGAAAGACAGTAGAAGTACAAAAAGTATAAAGAACAGAGCAAGAAATGGCAATCCCTGCCATTGCAAAGACAGGACAGCCACAACACGGCTCCTGGTGTTCTCTTGTTATGTTCCTTTGCTGCTAGGCCATGAATCTCCACTGAAAGCTGTCCAGGCACTGGCACAGGCTCTGCAAGGAAAAGTCAGTTTGGTTCATCCACTCTCTGCCCTCCTCAAGAAGTGCCAGGAGACGCACTAAGAGAATCTTAGAACCATAGAAAGTTTGGGTTGGAAGGGACCTTAAAGGTCATCTGGCTTCACGCCCTGCCATGGGAAGGGACACCTCCCACTAGACCAGGTCCGAACTCCAAGCCTTGTCCAACCTGGTCTTCAACACTTCCTGGGATGGGGCAGCCACAGTTTGTCTGGGCAGCCTGTGCCAGGGCCTCACCAGGGAAGAATTTCTTCCCAATATCCAATCCAACTCTGTCCTTTGTCAGTGGGAAGCCCTGTCTGGTCCCTCTCCAGCTCTCTTGGAGCCCTATTAAGTCCTGGAAGGGACCCTAAGGTCTCCCTGAAGAGAAAGAGGGAGACCCCTTCTCCAGGCTGAACAATCCCATCTCTCATCCATAGGAGAGGTGCTCCAGCTCTTTCAGCACCCTCATGATAATGGACAGCTGCTGAGAGTGGTCTCCAAGCCCCAGACCCAGAGCCTTCCGGGAACATGCTGCCTGGGAGGTGAGACAAGCATTGTGATGCAGTGGATTCAGAAGGTCTGAGGGCTTTCCTCCCTCCCCAGCGGGCATCACCACCTGTTGCCTACAAGAAGCTGAGTCTCCCAGGACTCAGAGGGCAGCACAAGGACCTCCTGCTCCATCTGGTGATACTGGGCTCCTCAGGACACCAGTGCCTTGACAGGGGCCAGAGGCTGGCAAACACCAGCTTGCAGCAATGAAGTGAGCAGTGGCACTAGGAGGTTGTTGCTTCAGTCCACATAGGATATGGGATGTGAAGGGCTATTCCAAAAGCTGTGCACCTCAAAGAGCTGTAAAGTGCACATGGTTTTATGGCGATAGTGGTTAGCAAGATTTTTCCACCTACTAATGGTACATACATGTCAGTACAGGCAATTCATGACACAGCCAGGATGGACATTAGGGTAGGGGCAAGGAGAGTTCTCCCACCCTCCAGAGCCCAGTACAACCCTGTATGTGCTGGTGACCAGCAGTCACACATGCAGAAGTTGTGGCTCTTCCCATCTGTCCTACACTGCACAAGAGATTTTGGCTTGGAACAAAAAGGTAGCTGGGACAAAAGTCCCTGGGAGTCCCCTTCCCTCAGCAGCCAGAGGACACCCTCTCCCATAGAAAAGTGGCTGGGCAGCATAGCAGGCTAGCTTTGGAGACCTGCTCCAAAGCAGGAAGGCCTCAGCCAAACCACTGTGGCCTTCACACATTGAAATATGCCTTCAGGTTCTTCTGAACAGCATCTGACTCCAGTCCCCAGCAAACCATTCCATCTTGCCTCCAGGGTTGTCTTGGAGGGTGCCTCTCCTTCATGGGGAGAACAATCTGCCCACAGGACCAAGGACACTTGAGGACCCGACACTCCTCACCAGTGCTGACCTTTCATTTTGTGGTGACAAGGGCTCTGCCATAGCATGGAGCACCCTAATGGGTCCAACTATGCCGCAGTGGGGAGGGCGGTGGGTGACACTTGACCATGGTTGCAGTGTCTGACCATGTATGATGGATGCCTTTTCAATGTCCCACTTCAAATGCAACTACGTGGTAATTTTTTTTCTCAAGGAAGACAGGGCACAAGGTTAGGACAAGAGTGAAGGCAGGCATTTTGAACTTAAAAAAATTACTTTTATTTTAGGAACCAATAAAATTATGGTAAATATTTACAAATAATTATCTCACATAAAGGTTACATAAAACCAAATGTCCACAAGTAACAGTCACTCTCATGAAAAGACACACAGATATTGAACTACGCCAATCTTATTGCATGTTTCTTCAACTAATCTAAAAATAAAAAGTGTTGCAGTCAACCATTTAACTTAGAATAAAATCACAAATTTCAGTTTGACAAGAAAAAGAATTAAAAAAAAAAAAAGGGAAAACCCCCTTCAAACGGCCCCTCCTTTTTGACCCATGCCTTATCACCCCTGGTCCCCAGCCCACCTCCCTTTTTGCTACCCAAAACAAAACCCAGAACAAAATCCCCAAAATAATGTTCGACGTCTTTGGCAAATTGGCACTGCTGTAATTACATTCAAATATTATAACACACAAAAGCAACACACGGCACTAAGGAAAAAACACCAAGATTTCAAGTTTGTTCTTTTCCTACTAGAAAAAAAGAATACAAAACATACACATTTTAAGAAGCATTTTTTCATCTGTTTTACAACAGATGTTATCCCCTACTTTCAAAGGCAATTCAACAGTTATTTTTACGATTTTTTAAAGTTATTTTTTTGTTTGTATGTATTTTTCAAGGTGAGGAGGCTTTTGTTTTTCTCCCTCTCTTTCCTCTCTTTTTAAAGAAGTAAGGTTCAATGCAGGCATTGCAGACTTTGGTGGATACAATAGATATGGATTTCTTTGATGCTTGAAGTCCCTAATACAGAGTATTTTGTCTGTAAGAAAAAAAAAGGTTGGCTTTTTTTTTCTTGGAAAGGAATTCCATTTGCAATGAAATGAGTTTCTGTAATTTTGGAATGTACAAAGGCCACTACAAAGTGAAAAGCCAGGACAGGGGTGTTTTTCCCACAGGAGGCTGAGCAAAGGGAAAGGTGGGTCTAAATGCCCACTGGCCATTTTTCCCACCTCATTTAAACAGGGCAGGGCTGGAGACCTTGGACACAGGGGTCTGGCTGGGTGGTGTCTGGGGCTAATGCAGGGCTAGGGTTCCCCTCTCCACAACTGCTGCAAGCTTCCGAGATACTCAAGTGTGCCTGCACATACAAGTGTGTAGACAGCAATCTCTACAGGCATGCCTGCCCACCCAGCAGTGCTGCAGCTGTGTCCAGTTCAGCCCTTTCAGTCTGGCTCCCACCCTGGAGCTCCTGCATTTGTGAGCCTTTCACAGGACTTGTTGAGTGAGGCCACTGCTGGAGCTGACAGCTATGCCAGCTCTGATGCCAATGTAACCAATCTGGGCATCACTCCGACATGGTTTTCACTCAGCGTTTGCATGTCAAGTCTCATTAGCTCAACCAGAAAAAGAACACTAACTGGTTTTGATCCTTTTAGATAATTTTGTTTCTTATGCTGTAGTAACATGTACATGTGACAAAAGCAGGTCTGAGGAACTTCAGGGGTTTGTAGCTGGCATCCCCAGCCTTGTGTTGCTACTGAGCACTCTGCCTCCAGAGCGGAGCGGAGCTGGCTGTGGCTTGGAACGTGTGTCCAGTGCCTCTGTCAGTGCAGGCTGCCTGACCTGGCCCTGCCTGACAACGCCCAGGCGGGACCATCACTTGCACGTTTCGCGAGACTTCAGGGAACATTAGCCAAGAGATGCTGGTCCTCTTAACATTTCATCAATGAATCCAGAAGAAAAAACAGGTTTTTCTAGAGTTTGCTGGGACACAGTCATGGGATGGGTCAGCCTAGTGCTGTGCTACCTCTTGTGCCTGTGGCCTCATGCTTCCCAGTGTCACATGCAAGCAGAAAAAAGCACAATACTGGGAAGGACACTTGGTCAGAGCCATGTTGCAGCCAGGGACAGCTACACAAGTTGACGCTGCTACAGGCCACAGCTCTTGAAGGTATGGGAACCTGCGTCTGGAAATAAGCAAGACCATTACATGGCTTCCTCTCTCCTCCATACTGAAGGATGGGTAAAATACATAAATTAAAGAAAAAGAATGGAATATAACCTCATTAGCTAAGACCAGCATGGCAAAGCACTTATCAACATCCAGTAGTTGCTAAGACCTGCCACAGTGAGCCCATCACACCTCCCTCACCCACCATGCTGCTCTCTCCCACTGTGTAGCCTTCACACTACAGCACCGAGAGGGCTCAGTCACAGCCAGTCAAGGAGGGGTGACAGATTGTGAGCTCCATGTACCCTGGTGCTGTTTCTTTCCTCGCCATATCTTTTCCAAGTGCCTCAAGCACGGATGCTGTCCCAACACCTGACAGTCCAATCAGAGAACTTCTCAGACATCATGGAATGAACACTCTCTGTCCCCATGACCCCAGAGGCCCAAGGGTTTCTCTAATTTAACAGTGATCCATCAAAGCTTTTGATCTGTTGATCCAGTCCTGAGACATCCAGAGCTCTGCAGTCAGTAGAGGTGCCTAACAATAACATCTCCATAACTGAGCCTTCAGACACAGATGCTAAACAAACTCAGTGTCCACAACATTTTTTGTCTTCTTTATGGTCACAGTCTGATAGTATTTAACTGAAGGTTTCCTCAACAAGTCAGTTCATGCAGTCCTGGCTCTGGCCTCCACTGATTTAGTCTTAGAGCAGCATTGTCCCTCTCCACCTCTCAGATTTCATTTCTTAGCCTGTGTCAGCAAAGTATTTGACAAAATTATTACTGGAGTGTCAAGTACCGTAAAACTCTTCATCTAACCAAGTGTATTACAGAGTTTGGTGCTGAAACTGCCTGAAGGCACTTTGTGGGGTTGATTTCCGCAAGGGTTTAATAATGACTCACTGCTCTACAGGGCATTCCACCTGAGCAAAGGATTAGCAGGGCAGCCCAAACCCCAGCACTGGGCTGGCTCTCTCCCCTCCTTGCAGACCCAAAGGGTCATTTGCTTCCCATCTCCACCTCACCCAGTATCCCCTCCCCCAGGAGGGTCACAGACGATAGATGGAGGCAGGCAATCCTCCATCAACCCCAGATGACCACCTTACTACCAATAGTGCCTTTCAAAGATGCTCCCCAAGGAAGAGGATTCCCTCAATGAAGACTATGGACAGAAAGGCTACCTGAGGGAAGGAGCTTGTAAATCTCAGGTGAAATATTCTCAAAACCGGAAAGTACTGTCAAGAAGTGCCTTTTTCAGCAGCATGGTGTGAATCCTTCATGGTCTAACTCTTATTGGCTGTTCTTGACAGAAGGATGTCCCAGCAGACATGAGTGAGCCATGGCTGCTATGTTTTGGGAGATGGGTCAGGCACAAGTCCCTGCTTTGCATGTGCAAAGGCACGAGTTTTGGGTTTCCCCTCAGCAGCTGCCTGTGCACCCACAGAGTCCCTTGGATGGAGCCCACCACCATGCCTGGCAGGCCAAGGGTTGCCCTCAGGGAGTCCTGATGAAAGCCTGGAGGCCAGTTAGGCCTGAGCACTTTGGATCACTTCAGCCTGTGGCATCCACACATCCATCCTTTGGAGGAAACACACCTGTCACGTCTTTCCTAAGTCCCCAGCCCAACTACAAGCACTTCTGGCATGCAATGCTAACATCTGCTGAAATCTCATGTTTGGTCTTCTCAATGTTATCTGAATTAATGTACGTCACACAATCCATGCTCCTGAGGAAACAAGTAAAAGTAATGTGGTTGCAGGAGAGTAGGCAGAGTGAGTGAAGGACCCACATGCCAATGAGTTGCAGTTCCCTCCCTAGGCAGACAGACTTGTTTTAGCCAAGCCTCACGGTGTCGCAAGAGCTGGTGTAACTCAGCACACCTCTGCTCCACATGCAACACCAGCACAGGCGGTCAAACGGTTTCTCGTCTCTTCAGGAAAGGCACTGGACGGCCACATCCCTTCCTGAGCTCACAGAGAAGGTGCACGTGCTCAGCGTGGAAACAATGCACCCCTTGGCCAGGCTCTTGCATGTGGCCCCAGAGACAGAAATGCCCTTTCCAGTATTGTCCAAAGGGTGCAAGCAATCATGGAGTACTCAGATAGGTATGAACCCAAAGCAAGGCTTCAGAAGGTTCCTTTTGTTAAAAACAGGTGTGTAAGAGTTATTAATTGCTGAAAGATTAAAACTGGCACTCATCTCACTGATAAGTTTGTCACAAAACTTATTCCTGGTTAGGGGCACAGTTTGAAAGACTCTGGCTAAAATTCCTGATGGGGTCTGTGAATATCACACTGAAAAGTCACTGAGCTGGTGGGACCTAGATGGCTCCATGGCTGCTGAGGGTTGGAACACATCTGCCCTGGAAACTTGGAAGTGATGGCTGCATTTCCATACCATGAAAAGATGCCACTGGAGTGGGAGAGGAAATTTCTCAGCAGATCAGTGGCCACTACAGATATGCAGCACAAGTGATGAGGTGGGAAGGGAGGAGAGAGAATAGTGTTAAGTCAGCTGCCAGAGAAATGCTTGTACAGCTGGAAGCTGGTGAATACCTGCTTGAATATTCATCCACAGGAATGCATCTCAGGTTTGACACCAACAACCTTTCTTCTGCAGGCAAGCACCAACAGGACCCCTCAGCAGAGCCCATGAAGCTCTGGGTGGGTGAGAATGGTTGAGTCGAGAGTAAGGAGGCTACAGCCACATCTTCATCTCATCAGGACGAGGGAGCTTCTCCACTGCCCTCAGGACGGAAAGGATGGGGTAATGCCCATCTTCCTTATGGGGCTGAAGTTGTCTGTACCTTGGTCTGGGGTAGGGGGAGACTTCAGGGAGAGATCAGCAGTTCTCCTGGCTCCGCGGAGAGGCAGTGATTGGTGTAGCTGCTTAGCAGGTCATTCGTAGCTGCTCTGCTTTCCTAATTTAGCCCCACACAAGGTGCACATCAAAATGTGTGACTATTAGTGCTTCTTATTCAAGTAGGAGGGAAGAAACATGATATTAGTAGGGCAAAGTTCCCCTCAGGCATGTCTGGACTGCAGTGCTGGAATCTGCAATGCCTTCACAGAAATGTACACGAAACCAAGCACTTTCCCCTCCAGCTTAGACAGCGAGTGCAGCTGCCCTCATGCCTGGTATACCCCACTCAATACATGCACTTCACAGAAATCATAACCATGGTGTTTCTCTGCCTTCCTCTCAGGGTTTTCATGACTGGGATTTAGCACACAGTCTCTAGAGATACACGTAAGGTGTCAACTGTTATTTAGGAATTCCCTCCTGGATGCTGCCTAACTTGAAACCAGTGAATTTGTTCCAGTGTTTAGTATGATGACAAATGAACATAAATGAATATTAAGCAGTAAAATATCACAAAATTGCCTATGTCTTTCAGTTGCCCATGTGTTTGATACCAGCATATAGCATGATCACACACGACTGTCAAATAAGATGCTCTATCTAGAAACGACATCAGCCCAAGATACAGCCACAATGAGTGTTAACCTGGTTCAAAGTTGCTTAAAGCTTACTGAGTTCTTTGAATCAGTGCACCAGTTTCAAAACACACTTTTGGATGTGTTTTGAGTTCATACTTGTACAATGTTGCTATTTATGCTTAAGCTACTCTTACAGTAATACAAACAAGCAAATATTTACAGTGGTGTGCTTGTGTAAAATTGAGCAGACTGATTTTTCCTTTGCCATACACACACACAAAAAAAAAAAAAAAAAAAAAAAAAGAAAAAAAAAAAAAGAAGGGAAAAAAAAAAAAAAGAGAAAATTGCCTTGAGTCTCACAGCCTGTTTCAGTGTGCAGCAAGAGGGAGCTGTCCCAAGGGGAGCTGCTCACACCTCTTCCTTATCCCCAGATACAGCCATGGCACCCACAGGCGATTAAAGCAGTAGCCAGCTGGCTGCAAAGAACATGAAGCTACCACACATTTTTGATCACACAGAGCTTCAGGAGAACCACTTCCTCCTGTTTCTCTATTTGATTCAAGACCCAATCAGATTTAAGAATACAATAATCAGTTCAACAAGTTTAAAGAGCAAAATTTCGATTATCATGTTCCTACTAGGTACTTTCTCCTTCCCTTTTGGAGTGGCTGGCATGGTGGCAGCAGGATGACTCATCATGGTTGTCCCAGGCGTGCATGCCGTCAGCGCCGATGCCATCAGCTCTGGTGTCAGTGGCGGTCATAGGCAGCAGCAGCGGCTGGTGCAGCTGCCCCACGGGCTGTGGCACTGTAGTAGTAGGGGGAGCCTGTGAGAGATGAGACCACTGTGAGGAAGACAAAGGTGGAAAGATGCCAGCTTGCAGTGTTCTGACAGTGGGTGTCAGACAGCTCTCCAGCTAAAGCTTCAAAAAACACTGAGTAAATAGATTAAAAATTGCATTTGTGCATTCTGCACAAGAGGGAGGCTACCATTGCTTTGCATTGCTGCTTGCTGTTTGATACCTTCTTTCCTTCCTTCATTGAAAAGATCAACTTCATTCACTTCACCAGAAAAAGTTAATTACTTTTCAGAATGGAAAGTCAAGATAGTCCAACCCAACACACTACCATAATCTGACTTCTTTGGTTTTTCCCTCTCCTTTTGAAAGGAGGAGAGGAGGTAAAATCCCAAAGCATTCAAAATATTTCACTGAAACCACTTGTTTACCAAGAAAAGGCCTGAAAAATATTGGTGACAATTTTCTGTCCTGCAGGGCTAGGCACTGGTAGACAGGATGATTACCCAAGGATCACCGTGAACCAGGACTGTTTGTCTGAATGAGGAAGAGTTGTTGACTTGTATCCAGAGAGATACCAATCTGTCCAGCCAGCACCAGTTTTCAGAAACCTTCCAACCACACCTACAATGAAACCAGCTCTGATCCATCCTAGTTTTCTCCCTTCAAGGTGCTACCAGTTTCATCTCTAAGTCACCAGTTTGATACGCATGGGATGTAAGGCACATCACAGCGTGGAAGAACCCCCTTGGAAGGACTCGGACTCAGGCATGTGTGTCTGAGACCATCAGGCAGGTTTGGATGAGCAACGAAGAGCCAACACAAGGAACAGTTCTGGAGTAGTCAGGGCTGCAGGGTTTGTTTTCATGAGCGGCCCTGTCTGAGAAATGCCTTTCATCCTAAGCTCCCTGCCTTCAACACACATGGAACAGCAGTCTGTCAGACGTGGTCAAGGGTCTTCACAGCCCTGGACATGGCTTGCTGCAGAGGCAGTGATTTCTGCTGCTTCAGTGAGGCAGAGGAGCTGGCCCCACCAGGAAAAGGTGGTGCCACCTGAGCTCAGTAGGGACTGTGGACACCTTAGGAAAGCATCTTTGCAGTAAAGCCAAAGGTGCATTTTTTAGGTGTTCACTTCCCATCCCAGACTCCAGCAAGCCCAATAGCTGCCCAGCCCCTGGGCACAGCCTGAGTGTGGCAGTGGCCCCACTGTTCCACCACCACAGCCTTGCACACCCTCTGAGGCTGGAAGGGGAACCCAGCTGGCATGCCAGGTGCTGTTGGTAACATGCTCTGTGCTGCACCAAAGGCCTCTACCTCTGGGAGGCTGGAGAACTTCCTGGCATCTCCTTTTGTTGTACAACCTCCAGATGAATGCTTTGCTGTTCACTCCAAAATGNTGGACTCTTAAGAGGAGGCTCATGGAAACTCACTGCTTCAACTATCGGCAAAATGCGGGGCTGCCTCACTGCTGTGGGTCCAACAGGATCAATCTGACACGGAAGCTCAGCTTTTGGGCTGCTTTTGTCCACAGCACCACATCAGGAGATCAGCTCAGGCGTCACCACCAGCCTCCAGCTTTTCATTTCCAAGAAAGCAGAAGCTGAAGCATCCAAAAAAAGAAGAGCACAAGCAGCATTTGCTATTGCATAGTATGCGCAATGCACTGCTCAGCACAGTCAGCTGGAGAAGAAAACTTCTTTGTCATGATCAATGTCCTACCACATCATGTGGTACTCTGCTGCTGCAGCCCTGAGGGGTCAGAAACAGAGGTGTTTGGCTCCTGGAATGTGTCTTCTGCACAGTGCTGTGGCAAAACAGGAGCTTGTACACAGCATGTGGGTCTGTGATGCCCTCAGTGCCATCCTTAGTGATTTAGATATCCAATGTCACACAGACCCACTGCAAAGGGCTGGGTTTAAACAACATAATTCAATCTTCAGGAGTGTGGTCCTAGCTGAGTAGAAAGATAGTTTTACCACACACAAGATTAATTCAAGAGAGTCAGTGAAATCACTGGCCAGGATAAGCATTTGCAAAGATGTCTGTATACAAACTCCTAGGCAGGAGCCAATCTGACCTAGGTTTATTTACTGAAAGTTTTACAATTTTAAGCTGTGGCCAATGGTGGTAAAGCAGACCCCTTCAGCAGGTCATCATTCCATTTATGTTTGCACAAGTGTAGTCTTATGTTACCTGCTGAGGGCAGCACGACTGCTATCCTGGGCTGGACACATAGCCTACTTCCAGGTAACTGGCATCAGGTTAACAAGGCCCAACCTCAGGAACTGTATTTCCCTGAGAATACTGGAAAGCTTCACAAGGACAGTGAAAACCATTCTCATGGGTAGCCTAAAATTAAATACTGTATACTTAGTATCCCAGCCAAACTCAAGCCATGGAAAGCACAAAAGCCGTGCCTGGTCAAACTGGCCACTCTTCAATGAGCAAAGGCAAAAATTAACAGCTCACCAGACTTTGAAATGTGCATGTCATACTAGCTGGGGTTTGTGGGATGCTCTGTGGGGGTGCCCAGTTTGCTGGCCCATGTCCCCTCATGGCCAATCCAGCTGCATGGATGTCCTTGGGGATAATTTTGCACTGCAGGGCAGGCAGTACCTTGAGGTAAAACAGCTCATAGGCCAGTGAAGAGCCAAGTGGAACTGCTGTCCTCACCCATCACAGCACCTGGTCAATGTGAAGCACACAGTGGTGGTGGTCAGCAGAGATCCCAGTCCCCACTGGCAGCAGCACTAGCACTAGGCATGGCAGCTCAGTTCAGGCAGACGGGAGAAAAATACACAGGAGGCACTAAACAATTTCACCCAGACTCTTGGAGCAGCATCCATCTCAGAGCTGGATGCAGTGCTTTCTGAGGTTCTGGGATAAATGAAGTCTTCTGGGGGTCAGAGCCTTTGTTTTCCCACTCTTTTCCTCCGCTGCTGTTCTGACTCAATGCAGCTACAGAATGCCCAATATTCCTTCCATGCATTCCAAAGGCCTTACATTTCTCTCAAGTTAGATTTTGCCAGTTTGCCTTTCAGCTGTGCAATCAAAGAAGCTTGTATTTTAAGTGAAAAATGAAAGCATTCACTCTTCCTGTCACCATGCCCCCATCCAGAACAGACTAGTCCATCCTTCTGTCATTTTTCCTTTCTAATTCATACAATCATCAATTTATTTCTTGACACAGTCATTTCTAGTGCCTACTTGTTCTCTAATCTTTCCACAGAATCCCGTAGAGAAATTGAATCTAATCCTAATTGAGAGGCTCCAAGCCCTGCCCCTGTATGATGCCATGCCAGCACTGGCAGACAGCACTGCAATGGTTCAGTCAGACCCTCCCAACAAGTGCACAGGGACCACATCTGCCTGTGCACAGGGACACTGCATTAAACAGCAGGACTGAGCCAAATGCTACAAGCCAGCACAAAACATTTTCTTCAGTTTTCTTCATTAGACAGTGCTGCTGTTATCTGCCCTTAGCATGCACGTGTTGGGCTGATCCTATGCTGGTGTGCACCAATATGTGCCAACTGTAACAGCCTAAGCCCTCGACATGCACATTTATCTTGTGCTCAGGTATGTGCCTCCATGTGCATCCCTGTCCTGTACTGCTTGCAGGTCATTTGCAGGACAATATGGGGAAAAATAGAAAGGAAAAGGATGTTCCTTCCCTCGCTTCTTTGTCTGGCTACTTCAGTGACTAAGCCAGAGCACACAAGGGTTTATATCCTCTTCCCAGCACATTCTTCCAGGAACTTGGGGTCTGTCCTTACTCTTCCTGTGGTGGAGGTGGGACTGAGTGATCCCCCACAAGCAAGTCTGTCATGTCTGACACCAAGAGAGGTGTGGGTGCCACCAGGTCTGATGCAGGATGCAAGAGTATGAAGATGTTGCAAAGCTGCAGCAGATAACTGACTTCTGCCCCTGCTTCTGTTGACCATGGCTTGACTGCCTGCTCTTCCCCAAGAGCCATGGGGCACAGCATTTGGGACTGCCCCTGAGAGGAGGGAGCACAATCCCCATCTGCTCTGGTTTCACGACAGCTGGGGTAGAAAAGGCTTAGTGCCTGGTGCAGAGAAGTAAGAAGCATCAAAGCAAGGGCTGAGCAGACAGCAGGGTAATGGTGAGTAGCTGGTGCTTTGCTGGATCCAGACAGCCAATTCCCAGTGTCTCCATGACATGAATATGGTTCTGCCTTCCCTGAAGACACTACCTCACATCCCCCGCTGCTGCTCCACACATACAGGACAGAGCGTGGGGACTGAAAACCAAAGCTTTCTCACCATTCTCATCTCTCTCTCTTTACTCTCCCCCAAATATAATTTTTCAGCCTAAGTATCCTTTCCTCCTGCCACTTGCAAATCATGGCATCTCTCCTTTTAGCTCCTCTCTCACAGGTCTCAGCCTTGTGTGATTGCTGTGCTGCAATTCTTCCTTGCCAGCACAGGGAATTAATTGAACATAGGTGCTGCTAAGTGCTTACAGTATTACACTTTCATCTTAGTGAAAGGAGCAGGACTTTGTAAAACAAACTGTGTCAGGCAATGTACCAGTCCTGATTAATTTTGTCAAGGCTTCTGCTCTGAGGCTGATACTGCCAGAGCTTGTTCTCAGGAGAAAATTACTAAATGCACTCACGTATACTCCTGAGAGGAGTGGAAGCATCCTGGATATAGTTCAAATTAACCTATTCTCCACTGCATGTGCCCAGGCTCATCACACAGCGCCTTCTGGGTGTGCAGGGAGACTTGGAGCAGGTTTTAAAGGCTCTGCCACAGACTCCTACTTGACCTAAACTACCAGTGGGATTAGCAGGCACTAGGGAGAAGGGATTTCAGGATCAGGCTTCCGGTGACAAAGGCAGAGCTGTGGATAAGAGGGATCTCTGCAAGGCAAAAGAGACAGCTGACCCATAGACTGTGGCTGATTGCAGACACATTCTTGATCAGATCAGACCACTGTACTTGGACCTACCAGTGGTCAGACAAGTGGATTCCCTCTCCAGGAAACTCCAGTCCCGCCCCCCCGGTTCTGTGACCAGACTGAAGTGAAATGATAAGTTCATCTTTAGGACTTGCTGCAGAACAGAAATTCCCTTTTTTTTTTTTTTTTTTGTTTTTTGAATATAATGAAGAGGACAAAAATAAGGAAGCCAATATGATATATTTTAACATTTTCCAGGAGAACAAACAAAAAAAAAGCAGCATTGACATTACAGCATGAAACACTTCAATCTCAAGAAAGCTGAAGTTTCTGAAAAAATATGATAGCCTCTGATTCTTTTTGCCCTTGCCTCATTTAAACACATGTTCACAGCATGCTGCTGAGTAAATACTGCCAAAGAAATCCTTGCTGCCCGGAAAACAAGCTTTGCTGTGAGGAGCATGCTATCCCTACAACTGCTTATATATCAAAGATGAGTCAGATTTTGCCTCCAAAATGCATGATCCAAAAAGGAAATGAGAAAAAGAGGATGAATGGAGAAAAAAGGGAATGGCACAGGTAAAAGGTTCTGTCAGTAAGCAGTTGTTTCATGACCAGCCTCTGCTTTTACAGACCTACTCATCTCCAGCATCTTCAGAGCATCTCAGGAACCTACGTTGCCCAGCACCCTGGACAGCATGCTTAGAGCTGGTACAGGCCCATCACCTCAAATAAAGAGCTGAGCAGGCCATGGGTGCAACCTGCTGCTGACTGAGTAGAAGGGCCACTGCCCACCCCTGCTGGGTGGCACAGAGTTCAGGAATGGCTTTGGGAGGGCTCCGGATAGTGTGCACACCCTTCTCATGGAGATGGATAGCCACAGGCAGGAACACAGTAAACAGCCCAGGAGCCTCTCCAAAAGCCCAGTCTTCATGCAGAAGGGCAGGCTGAGGGCTGGACTGTAATTTATTTTTAGTATCATGCCAGTTTCCTTAACAGTTTGGAAAGAAAGTTTTAAAAGTCACACAAAGCCTGGCTTCCCAGGCCTATCCATGATGCAGAGAATTGCTGAAGCAGCTCTCCTGATTCAAAAGGAGTTGCAAAATGAGAAATGAAGAAAGCATGGTGTATGCTCTTGCCTCTGGCAAAAGCATTGTCCCCATGCTGTTCAACCAAAAATCTGCCAGCGCCACTGGCTGTGGCCATGGAAACAGGGTTTGAACATGGGGACTCCCCTGGCTTTGTGCAGCTATGCCCATCCATATTAGCTGAAGATCTGTCTGTTGATTTATGATGGAAGCACTAACAAACCCTTAAAAATGTGGCACAGCAAATAACAGTATTATACCAGCACCATGGCATGAGAGGCAGAGGCTGTCTATTGCTCCCAAAGGATTTGTTTAAGGACAAGAACCATGATGAATACAGCCTGGGTGGTTCAATTATATGGGGACTCAATTACTTAAAACAAAGAAACTGGATGAAAAAAGTACGACAAAAATTCAAAATTATTTCGCTGCTGGAGGTCACATATAACAGCCCTGTCATCCATAAATCTGGAAATCTCTAAGGCATGCTACTCCTGTGTTGAGAGATGACAATTAATTGGTATTTTACTTACCTCATCCACGCAAATTATGCAGGGAAAAATTCTAATTACTGCATGCTACATGTATATAAGGTCAAAGTGGACCAGCTTTTGACAGGGGTGTAAAATGGATTATGTTTATCCTTCATATGAGGGCCATGATCCTGCAGGAGTTACAGGGCTTCTGTCTCCCATTGCTCATAGGGACCATGCTGGCATCAGTGAGGCTGCACCAGTGGTCTCTTGCTGAGGAGGGGTGGAGTGGGCACACACACAACTGGGGAGCAAACACAACACTAGCTCAGGAAGAAATGCAAAGCACGTGCTCTCACAAGCAGCAATGGCACAGGAAGCAGTGGAGTTTACAATTGGCTGTAAGCAAACTGGCACCACAAGTTTTGTCTGAACAGGGCCCCTAACCCTGAAAAAAACGGTGATCCTGTTTTCCAGCAATACCCTATGTGTCTGGAAGGATTTCATCAGAAGCAGGAAGATGTTTGGGCCAGGGCAAGTGAACGCAGAGCAATCGTGCACCCCGATGGAGACCTGCAGTCCCATTCTGGGTCTAAGCATGGGGACTGAGGACAAGCTGGGACACACATTCTGCCTATCCCAGGGCTGGATAAACACTGCACACCTTGCACTGATCTCTCAACACAGGGGCAAACACTTACCCAGGAGTCCAGGGTTGGGAAACCTCCAAGAGTCATTGTACGTCGAATATTGTGGATGGCTGTAGGGGGTCCCAGAAAACTCGCTCCCTAAGTTCAAGAGACAAAGACAGAATAAGAGGTCATTGATTTGAGAAGACAGTTACCATTTTGGGGTAAATGGGCTCTCCAGTGTGTGCTGTGCTCCACTGATGGCCACAGGAAAAGCACTCCTGGACATTCTGCCTTGAAGAAGAGGAATATGGGTATGAAAATTATTAAGTAAAGGGGTGCAGCCATCTTTTAAGTGTCTTGTTTGTGCTGCAGTCCAGGTCTCCTGAACTTGCTGCAGGAGCAAGGAAACAAGGAGGGATGGAGAAGCCTCTCTGGGACACACTGATGGGGCTGACCTTTGCCTCTCCAGCCCTACAGGACTCAGGGTGAGAAACAATACAAGGACAGTGCTGTTCAGATAGTCTCTGCTGCAGAAGAAGATGAACCAGCCAATTTCTAGATATTGGATACCCTGAATGGAGAACATAGTCATGGTCTCAGATATCTGTCCAACACTGGACTCCATCCCAAGGAGTGGGATGTTTGCATCAGTTTCAGATGGATTTGAACCCTCCAGACAAAGGCACAAAAAAGGCTTGATAAATTATGGCTATTTATCTCCTCATCAGCTCTCGCTCTTCCCATCTGTTGCTCTCTTCACATGTCACCTGCTTCATACTTCAGCTGCAAGGTGTTCAGAATGGAGCCTTCCATCGTGAGGCTCTGACCTGGCCCCTCTACCACACAAATACCGTTTCCTTAGGAAATGTTCCTCGAATTACAGCTTTCCTGCTCTCTCTCCTTCTTCTTTCCCTTCTCCATCTTCCACACACAAATACATACCCACACAGCACAGCACAGCACAGCAGGAGAAAGGGTATGTTTCCTAAGACAAGAAGTGGGGGCAATAGCCCACAGCAGATGCCTGCCATGACTTTTGCCTTCTTTGGTCCTTGGCACTGGCACAGTCACAATCCCAGACCCAGGAGGTGCCATAACCCCAGCTAGGCAGTGGACCCCTGACACCGTGTCCTGAGCATCTCAGCCTCAGCACTCTGTTCCAAACAATCCATAGACCCAACCTGGAGACCATGTCTGGGTCGCCTGGCCAGTGAGTGGCCATGCTTTAGGCCAGTTGCTGGCACACTGGCCCCAGGGAAGAGGGGATGATGCTCTTGTCACCAAAACATAAGGTCACGTCCAGGATGGCTTCATCTCCATATGATTTTGCTTCAGTGAAAACAAGCTGCCTCTCCACCTGCATCACAAGATGAACAGACTAAATGTGCTGACAGCAGGACCATCCCTCATTAGTCTGCTACTGGAAGTCTCTGTTAGCACCCCTTCCTTGTTTTTTTTCTGCAGCCCTTCAGACCCATGGGACTGCACTTACCAGGATCAACCTACTCTCTCTCCCCAACACAGCTTCCACAGAGACAAGGTTCAAAGTCTGCAGCAGCAAGCACTTCCACACTCAGCACACCTTGCCGTGCCAACCACAATTCTTCACAAGCTCAGAGTGGGTTTTCCTTATTGCCTCTAACCAATGGCATTAATTCACCGTGAACCAGGAAAAACAGCTGTTTCAAACCTTTCTTCCCAGGGAAGTACAGAGTACCTACAATTCTTCTCTGCTCCTGTCCCTATGAATGATAGATTATTTCAGTAGCTGAACATTACCTCTGTCAGAGTGCTCATTCTAAAAAGAGTAAGACACAGAAAAGTAGACAATACCCAAAAGAGATGTTAGGAGCCATTCAACATACTGCAGCCACTGGCAAGAGCATCCCTATTGCCTTCTGCCAGCCAGGGATCTATCTCTCTCCTGCAGGATACAGCAGTTTCTCTCTGGTCCTTTCTGCCTCTGCATCACCACAGTTGAAGCTGTTGTCTCACCCAGAGTCGTCCCTGATTGTTCCCTGCTTCTATAGCCCCTTGGCTTCCAGTTCATCTCTGGGCCAGCTCTGTGTTTCTGGTGCTTGCCCAACCGGCAAAGCATACAGGCAGCAGTCTGTCTGGGAACTTCACTTGTGAGAGGCGCGATGTTTCCCCGTCCTGAAATGTAATGCTCAGATTCTCCTGCCAATGTGTGGCACACAGAAATCCTTTCATCCTGTGGGTGCCTCTTCTACAGGAAGGGTATCACACACTACCTTCCCCAGGAGGTGCATTTTTTCCTCGCCGCAGAGAAGTGAGATTTTCAAATATTTAGCCCTGGTTTAGTTGCACAAAACAGCTGTGCTGTCTGACTGACATGACACACAAAAACAGATGGGAGTAAATCTTGCTGCTACATCCTTCCTGAGAGCTGTGCAGTGCATGGACACGGGGAAAGTGTGGACAGGACAGCAGGATACTTAGATTCCTGTTTTGGGCTATTTGCACAGAGTGCACAGAATGGCTTGGTCCTTCGTGTGCCAGGAACACCCCAGGCTTGAAATACAGCTCACAGTGAGCTGTTGCATGCCTGCAAGAGCTGCATCTGAAGGGGGAGCATTCTCCCCTCGGACAACTCCTAATTTTCAGCTGTTACACCCCCCTCTCCCTTGATCTCTTCCTCCCTCCTTTCATCCCCTTCTCCCTCTCCTCTCCTGTTTTCCATGAGCTGCACAGACCCAGTCCATTCCATGCTTATTCTGTGCACGCCATAGAGTGGGCAGCAGTGCTTTCCAAACGTTTATCAGCGCTGCAGCACGGCTGTGGGTGGGAATGGGCTGACATTTCATTGTTTCATCCTCTCCTGTCTTGCCCTCCTCCCCCACCATCCCCACTGCCCTCCTCCCCACACTCACACACAGACACACATCGTGGACCCTCTCTGGGGGATGCTCCAGTGCCTGTCAGGCTGAGGCTTCCAATTCTCTGTTTTTTATGCCTCAGTGGTCAGGGTGTCAAGCTCCTGCAGTACAGACCAGCCAGAAGCTCGAGGAGTCACTGAGCACCATCAGCTCAGTGACAGTATTGCTTGCTTCTTAACATACTCTGCATATCCATCANTAAAAGAAGGGAGGGGAAAAGGAGAAGTGGGGGAGAAAATCTCAAGACCTGTTATTACCACCACAGGACTTGGGCAGACAAATGGTACCGTCATAAGTGAAACTAAGCTTGATGAATTAACACTGCATGACTGCCTCACAAATTCCACCAGATATTTCCACCAGATATTTCCACCATGTGGAAAGGCCTATCAGCTGCACTTCTTGACAGCACTTCTTAGCAGACAGGTTTCACCCCATTCAGAAACAAACACTACGGATCAGCCATCCAAGGATGCACACACGCGCAGCATGTAGCGCACATGAGCACAGTAACTGCCCGCAGCATGAGGAAAGGGTGGGAATCAGACACATCCCTCCTTCATGTGAAATGGTAAACCTCCTCCTCAGTAGTTCTCACCTCACTGAAACACAAAGACACAAAACAAAGGATTCCTGCCAGAGTTAGCTCACCTCTGTGCCACAAACCTGACTCTACACTCCACATACGGCTGTAGCCCAAAAGAGGTCAAACCCTTCCATCACTGCCCAGAACTAGAGCTAAGGAGGGGAAAGAACAAAGACCAAGTCCCAATAGCACTGCTGCTACAAGGCAGTGGCAAGCCCTACGAGATGCATTCCACCCTGAGACTGTGGGACAGAAATAGTCTGATGGTGGTGGATGGACCATCTGTTGCTGCAAAACAGTACTGTCCACTCTGCAGCATTTTTTCTCTGGGGACTATCAACTCACATTTACCAGTCTTCTTCATTTTAAGGTAAGCTTCCTGAAAGTTTTCTTTATGATTTGCAGAGACAATGAAAAGCATGAGTGTAAAAATCTCAGGAACAAAGAAATGAATGAAAAAATATCACCATGTTTTTCACACTGCTGTGGCTTTAGAAAACTGCTGCTGCAGAGAATGGGAAGGATGCAGGCACATCCATGCACCAGTACTGGGCACAGGGCAGGACGGTAATGGAAAACTTCCTGCCCTGCAGAAAGGCAGAAGGACAGGCAGATGCTCAAAGCAGGCCTGGCTCTGACAGAGGCCATGTTCAGCCAAGGTGTGGAAACTTCCCAGGATGGAAAAAGCCTGACCACTGTCACTGCACCATTCAACATGCAGAGTACCTGGCTGCAGCCCCATGAAGCACCGCAGTCATGAATCTTGGGACTGTGTGACAACACCAGCAGAAAACAGCAGATTAGTCAAACATTATTGTCCAGCTGCTGGTACTTTTGGACTGAAATGGGGGAATATGAGCAAATAACCTGCAAAGGAATTTCATATGCCTCTTGCAAGTATAACAGTGAAGTCTCAGAAGACTTCATGAATCAGACACTCCAGAGCCAGTACAGCTCAACAAGAGTGCTGGAGGTTACGATTTTTCCTTTTTCCCTTCTTTCTCTCAGGCAATTTTCTCCCATTTGTTGCCTCACAAATGACAACAATGATACTTAAGATACTGTCTTGGTTTAGAAG
>VZRF01002304.1:0-107908 GCA_013396875.1 Vireo altiloquus
TAGGGACTTGTTTCTTACACTTTGGTTTTGCTTTTTAATGATCTTCACATTTGGCAAGAATAAAAGAATTTTATCACAGGACTGTAACTCTATTCACCTCTGAGGCTTCTGTCTAGAGTTTTATTGCCTGAATATTTCTCCAACAAGAGAGCTGCAGCAAACAGATAGAACCTATCTGGCTAAAAGGTGTGTAGTACTGTGAGCCTGGCTAGTCTTGAGCTATCTGTGGGGTTATCTTAGCAGCGAGATTGATGAGGTTATTCTGGCTTGTCCTAGCCCTGTGGATATACAAACATCTCAGACAGTAGACACAGATTTCAATAACGGAACTGGAATGTGGCTGGATTTAGAATCAGAAGATGATTATTATATTGTGTATGTAACAGTGGATGATGGAAATTGGAATCCTGTCTGCATTTTACTGGCTCTGGCTGTAGTCATGTAGCTTGTCTGTGATTTTATCAAAATTACTACAAATTAGGACCAAGTCCTCTAAAGCAAAAAGAGTTATCCTTGTGGGGAATTATTTGTGTGGCAAAAATGCACCTCAAATTTTATATTTTAAATAAAGAAGTTATCTACATGCAATAGAATTAATGAAGCCTGATTTTCTATCATGCTAATTTAAAAACTGGCCAGGAAGCAAGGAGGAGAATGGCATTGTCAACTTGCAGCATGCAAAAACTCATCATGAGGTTGAGTCCAGTTTCTCTGCTCTGCTCAGGTGCTGTTTTGGGTATGCAATGGAGACAACCTGTGAAGAATGTGCAAATTAGGGGGTGGTGGTCTTCTCAATCATCTCAATGCTCTTTATCTTAGTTATGACTCAGTGAGACTCAGATTAATGCCTGAGACATGCATTTGGTGAGTGAGCAGCAGACATTAAATGAAATTAATTATTCTTATATTACACAATAGTGTGTATCTAAGAGGAAATGTAAACTACTCTAAAACCACAGAGTCACAATAATAAACACAAACTCAGCAGGGATACTGTGGAATGACTGCAGATTGGGGAAAAAATTGAACAATATTGTGGAGCAGAAGGATGGAATAATACTTAATTCAAATACAGTTAAACAGGGATGTTCCAAACAAAACCAGACTTCTGTCAATAAAACCAGCAATTCTGTCTCAAGGAGTTTTGTGGCATCAGAAGTATTGCAGGAAGTAATTTTGGGAAAAATTGAAGACATGGAAAAATGTTCATGCAGAGACTCAAATGCAACAGTTGTCATGGTTTACAGTAGAAAGGAATAAGAGAAGGTAAGGAAGGGATAAAAGCACTGACTACAGGGCAGGTTTGCAAGAAAAGCAGATCAGGAACTTTTTTTTCACCATTTCATGATATGAGAACAAGAGGCTATTCAATGAAATCATAATGTATAGGTTCAAAATCAAAGGCTCTACTTCACAAAATGTTCAGTGAACTCATTTCACTGAAAATTGTTTATATCAAGAATTTAAGGATCTAAAAGGGATTGGTGCTTTAGGAGGATATAATAATTTTATTACAACGCTAATGCTGTATTTTAAAGCTTCACATAGTTTCCAGTTACAAAAGGCCAAGGTAAGATCTGATGTTTAAGGAACAGCTTTCCCTGCTTTGTAAATTTTGAAACTTTAGTGGGAGATGGAACTGCTAAACTCTGCTATTCACTCAGAAACACGTTTATCAGCCACAGGATTAATAAACCACATTACTTTCTTCTGTCTTGGGTCCTTCACTATTTACCATGCTCATGTTTGATTTCTCTGGGAATATTGCCTAATCAATAAGCATGGAAAAATACCCTAACTGAAAATGCCATTAGTTAAGAGAGGAAAATTATCCTGACTAATCTCATGCTATCAGAAGATGATTACACTTCTTTTCTGTCCTGTTCTTTTTTAAAGGCTAGTTCAATTTTATGTGCAACTTGGAAGCAAGACTGTTGGTAACTCCTGCAACAGACCAAGAGCCAGGAATGAAGGTAAAACCCCTTTTGTTTACGATAATCCTTTTTCACTTTGCATCTTCTGCAGCATTTTTGCCTTTTGCTGCCTTTACAGAATCAAAAAGATTTTTTTTTTAACATAAATCAAGTACCTCCTCAGTTTTCATAAATGGTGCAGAAAGCTATTTACTTTTGATTGACATTATTATTTATAATAGTTACACCAAACCTAATGGTGATCTATCTGTAGGCGTAACTATTGGAGCTGTGATGGTCTCAGAAAGACAACATTCACAAGGCAAGGTGTAATGGCTTTTATTAGACTACTCGATAGTGTTAGAAAACAGGTAAATTTACAAGTACACAGGACTTTTCATTAGGTCTAAAATAAAAGGAATGAAATTCAAGTTCAGGATATCTCCATTCCTGACCCGAATGTTGCAGTGGGGAGCCTGCAACCTTCTCTGGTAGACAGCTTTGCCCATGGGAAGAATCAGAAGACGATATTCTTGATGGATGTTCATAGATTTACTTTATTTCACCCAGCCGCCTCATGGCTGGGGGCCTGGACCAGACTGCCCACTCTTCCGCCAAAACCCCAGAGTTTCCCGGGCCGGGGGCCATGGACAGCCAATAGGGTACAGAGCTTGGGAACATGTGACCAGAGAGCAGGGGTCTGGGGAACCCCGTGTAAGCCATGCTTCCCACCCAGGGCCCATCCCCCCAGGGGGTGCCCCAACACCCGAAGAAGAGTTGTGTGCCTGAAAACTTGTTTATCTTCTCAACTACACTAGTGGGTCTAATAAAAAATTGCCTTCCAAACCAAGCTCAATTACCCAAAATGCAAAATTATAAAGCTGCAGCTGAAAATTTATTTAGTCTGAATAAATTCATCTCTCCCAGATGTCTCCTCTCTTATTTGACCAACATGCCTAAAGTTACTGGGGTGGAGGACTGATACTTGTGTTTGGGAAGGATGAGCATTTTGGGAGCAGATTCCCATGTAAAGTGGTCTGTTTGCATGAAGACAGACCACTGATGTGATAGATGAGAAAATTTAATTTTCCTCTCAGTAGAAATCATTTAATGTCAGTGGACTGTTTCCTGGTATTTGGCATTTACATTGACTCACTCACTGAGGAAAGTTGCCATCTGGCAGCACAGATTACACCAAAGGTTTGATTTTCTTCTCATTTGCATCAGTATAAGACACAAGAAAATCCCATTATCTTTGAACATACTCCAATATAAAAGAGTTTTAAGAGAAGAAATATACACAGGTTCTTCTTTCTTGTATTATTCCCTTTGATGAGCTCTGCTGGGTTTCTGTTACTGGGTTACTGTGTCCTAGTATTTGCCATACTGTGTGTATGATACAAAGACTATCCTAAATTGTCTAAATATGATGATAATTAATTTCCAAGGATGCTGTGAGCTTGCATTCATAGCAGGAGTATTGTGATCCTTGCTATCAGAATTATAATTTAGTCTTCCACACAAACTGCAAGGACACCCAACATGAAATAAATACTGTGTAAAGAAAATCACATTGTGATTTTTACCACATCATTTTTGTGGTATAATCCTTGTTTTCCCTGAGGGTATAAAAGATTTTATCCTTTGAGTTTGGTGAAGACAGTCCAGATGGCATGTGGCAGCTAGTGACTCACATCACCTCTGCAGTAGGACTTTGTCCACAAAATGCTCCTGAACCAGGAGATGCCTAAAGGGTGGGGCAGAGGTCCAAAGGACCTCTGTGCATGGGATGGGGTTGGCATGAACTGCCAACGTGAGTACAGCATGAACTGCCCCTCTTTGCTCTGCACAGTCACACTAACTGCTTTCCTTAATTTTGAATATAGGCCTTGTTGTTCAGTACACAAATGACAATGGGATCTCCTGGAGTTTGCTGCGAGAGCTGGACTTCATGTCATACCTGGAGCCCCAGGTTGTTTCCATAGACTTACCCCGGGAGGCCAAGACCCCTGCCACTGCCTTCCGCTGGTGGCAGCCACAACATGGTGAGCAAGGCCATCCCAAAAATCCATTGAGCAGCTTTACACAGCCCACATGTCAGTGCTACTCAGTATAGACATGTGCAGAGACCTCAGCTCATGAAAAACACAGTATTTTGAACAGCTGGGTGTTGTAAGAGCATATTTGGGCTTTCCTGAGTCACACTATGGGCATGATATTTTTTAAATAACATCAAGCTGAAAAGTGGGCTTAAGAGTAAAATTGTTTTAGAGCTAAGTTTAAATCAAAGATGCTGTGGTGACAGGGGGGAGGGGGAAAGAATACTACATTAAATAAAATAAATAAATAAATTTCAAAAAGCCTAAATAAGATTAGAGTTTTTACCTGAGCATAGAGTGACCTGGGATGCCAAATGGCTTACACTCTTTATCTCATTCTTTTCTCTGTTTTGGAAGTAGAGGCATAACTTGGCCTTGAATCTGCCTGCCTGGTGGCCCCCATCTCATAATTTCAATATCTCCACACTCCAAAGCAGGACACCCTCCTCCCACCATTTCTGGTGGCCCAGAGCCCAACTCCCCTGCACCTGGAAAACTACTTAGCCACTTCCCATATCCTCAACGGAAAGTAAAACTCTGGTGCTGACTGATCCTACAGCCACTGTGAGAGTTCCCACCTCTCATGGGGACACATTACCACTACTGAAAGTGTTCTGATTAAATGTCTTACCTTTGCACGAGTCAGCAGCTCCTGGATCTGCAATATATAAGGCAATATTCAGAAATATAGCAAAGTACATTACAACAGCAATTCCCTGGGGAGCAAAGCACATAGTTTTCATTCAGGTAATTAAGGTATGTAGCTTCTTAGACATCATTTATCATTTTGATGGCTGATTTTATTCATACATTTTCTTGTATGTGCTGGACTTAATTGTCCTCACTTGGTAAGAGAATAGACAAGACAAGAGGGATGTGTTTAAGTTAAGAAGACAATTCCTTTGGTAAAAAGTGCTGAGCAACAACTGGAGCACCGCAGACCATCATTCTGTGATGATTATTTGCATTGGTGAGTGGTGCAATGACCCACCACTTGCTCCCTGTTCTTGCCTTGGTGGCACCTGGATGACATCTGTCCCTCCTGAGGGTGATCACTCTTAAGACCACCTGATGGCAGCCCTGTGGCTCCCAATAAAAGCAAAGTTTTACAGCTGGAGGTTAAATATCACCTTCCACACCAGCACCTACAGGTGACAACCACTTCTCTTAGAGATGTTAGTTCTTTCATGGACAATCCTCTGTCTGCCATTCCTCAGTGCAGAGTGGCCCTATCAGCCATGACCCACGTTCCTCGTGGTGGCAAGGCAAAAATCCTGGCACATTGCTGCAAGCACACAATTTATTGTAAAGGCTTTCCTTCCTCTCCTGTGAGGGCAGCAATCCTGCAGTAATCCTGCAGTAAGATGTTCTTTTCAGCATGCCAGAAAGGTGAATTGAAATGAAGGCTATAGAAATGGGCTGGAGATGATGATGAAAGTGAAATGCCTGTAGGCTGGAGGGCAAGAGCAGAGAGATTTCCAGGAAGCAGAGCAGCCCTTCTCTAAATGTTATCTATATGCAGAGCCTTCAGCATTTTCCTTCATGTTCTATTCGCTTTCATACAAAAGCTATTTTGGGAACTAGACTGAGGCCTTTCCAATTCTGCTATGGGGAATGGCAGGAAGGTTGTGACCCATAAAATGAAAATATCCAATCTAGGGGCCCAGGGAGTGTCTCATCCAAGCAGAGGGAGAGCACATGATGGCAAAGGCATGGAAGATACAGCTAAAGAAATGAAGAGGGAAATACCTGTGTTTGTCTGTAATAGAAACATACTCTAGAGTCCAGGTGCATCCTTGAGTGATGTTTTAGTCTTGTTTAACAGCACTCAGTCTATGTGATTGAGCACTGCTCGCTGAGTGAACACAGCATATGGGCAGAAAAAACAACTTACAGGGACTTCATTAACCTATCTGTTCTGGTTTTCATAGGGAAGCATTCAGCTCAGTGGGCTTTGGACGATGTGCTCATAGGGATGAATGACAGCTCTCAGACTGGCTTCCAGGATAAATTTGATGGAACTGTGGATTTACAGGCCAGCTGGTACAGAATACAAGGAGGTCAAGTAGACATTGACTGCCTGTCTATGGATACAGCTCTGATGTTCAGTGAAAACATTGGTATGTGTCATCAAACATTGCTACTTTTTCTACGAGTCTATTTTATCAATTATATATGGATCAAGTTTTACAAGATGGGAGGTATAGACAAATCCAGGTATTAAGTAATCTGTAGAGACGAGAAGGCTGTAAAAAGGTGAAGATAGAGGTAACAAATTTGAAGTACTGAAAGCATATGCTGAAGGTACACTTTTTTGTTGTTGTTGTTTTCCTCTCATTTCTTAGGAAAACCTCGTTACGCTGAGACTTGGGACTTCCACGTATCAGCCTCCACATTCTTGCAGTTTGAGCTGAGCATGGGTTGCAGCAAGCCATACAGCAATTCCCACAGTGTTCACCTGCAGTATTCCCTAAACAATGGGAGAGACTGGCACCTGGTGACAGAGGAGTGTGTCCCCCCAACGATCGGCTGTCAGCAGTACACCGAGAGCTCCATCTACACTTCAGAAAGATTCCAAAACTGGAAGAGAGTTACTGTCTACCTCCCACCCTCAACCAAGTGAGCGCTGCTCTTCTGCCTGTTTAGCATGACAAAGGTTTTGCTGATCTAATTTGAACAAACATCCCCCAGCTTGGAAATGTTCTGCATGTCTTTTAAATTTTTAAATGTGTGTTGTCACGCCACCAGAATTTTAAACTTCACTTCAAAATATTTCATCAGCTATAATGTGAACTGTAGGGACTTAAGGAAGTAACAACTTTGATGAGTGAATTCTCGAGTCTTGCCTATAATTTATGACAGTAAGAACAAGAATGCTAAACCAGCTTTTCTAACATTTATGCAGTAAGAAGCAAGAATAAATACCCTGTCCCACCCTTCCCTACAGTAGTATTTTCTGTTATTGCACATAAGTTGTCATCCAACATTTAGGCATGTTAGTCACAGCATTCAGCAAGTCAGAACACATCACTGGATGTGCCACCTCCACCCTTTTGACCAGGGGAGAGTTCTGCCAACATCCTCAGGATATCACACGTGTAAATGGATGTGGCAGATGTGCTGGCATCCATCTCCCTAAATAAAACCATACTCTAGTTTAGGAATGACAGGTAATGATGACATTGCTTACCACTGTTCTGAGTAGTTCTGTAATTCTTCAGAGCAGCCTACACCTTACCTCTGTCCATTTCATCGCATAGAAAATACAGTGGTAAAATTGGACATACAGTAAATGAACTGGGCCTGGGGTTCACAAATTGGTTTCTAATTCTACAGTTCACTCCAGAAAGCCATATATCATCTTCCAAAGAGGTTTTTTTTCCAAAATGCTTTCCTTATTTGAGAATAACAAGGGACTCAGCAGTGACAGCAGTGTGTATGCATCTGCAAGTTTGTACATATATATTCATACATTCTTAAATATATATGAACATATATCACCATTGTTTTTCTCTTTACACAACACTTAATATAAATGAACTTTCATTACTTACTTTACTGAAGCAATTTTATTGTTTCCACTCTGCTAGCAACACATGGAGCTGTCAAATGCTAATGGAACGACTAATTTCTGCTCAACCACTTTGCTGATTAGCAAGTGTCTCAGCAATGTTCTTTCTTGATTATCCCTTTGGGCACCTCCCTTTAGAATATGCTGGAATTTTGCCTAGAAGACTAACCCAAGAAATTTAAACTTCCAGTTTCAACTAGAACATGAATCTTTTCGAAATAAGGGGGCCATGAGTATTAATACACTTTTCTTCTGACGTCCATGGGATTTTCTTTACTATTTAGCACTTTATGGAATAGAATTTTGAATCCTGAAATACATTTCCTCTGTTTTTAATAGCTCTCCCAGAACACGGTTCAGATGGATTCAGTACAACTATGCTTCTGGAGTTGACTCTTGGGCTATTGATAATGTGGTCCTGGCTACAGGGTGCCCCTGGATGTGCTCGGGGCACGGCATCTGTGATTCAGGCCATTGCATGTGAGTAGAAAACTGCTTAAGCTCCTTCATGGAAAGGATGTGTTTTATCCTGGCCAGATGGATAATACCTTTTCTTCCCAATGTGTTGCTAGGTGTGACAGAGGCTTTGGAGGTCCATACTGTGTCCCTGTCCTTCCTCTGCCATCTGTCCTGAAGGACGATTTCAATGGTAACTTGCATCCAGACCTTTGGCCTGAAGTCTACGGTGCTGAGAGGGGAAACCTGAATGGTGATACCATCAAGTCTGGAACAGCTCTCATTTTCAAAGGGGTCAGAGATTACTTACATTGAAAAAAAAAATGAATGAAAACCAGCAGTAAAAAATAGAAAGTGAATTTTCTCTTGTTAGCCCCCATATGCTTATATTGAAGACTTTGGCTAGAATTTAACATTTTCATTTTTCTTGTCTTTTCTTACCCTAAACATGCACCATGTTTTTGATAGTTGTTTTTTTTTTAATGAACAAATGGGTTTCATTTGTTTGTTGTGTATTACTTCCATTTGTGGTGTAAACTCCTCCTCGACCACCAAAGGAAAAGAATTAAACTCTACATAGAGATTCTTGAAGTGAACTATTTGGAAATATGGTACACATCACAATCATGTTGAAGTCTCCTGATTGGCTTTTTAGTATTTTGAATAATACAAATTAGTCAGGGCTGTAGTCTGTGTAATCAATGTTTATGTGGTTTGCCTGTATTTTACTTAATTCTATCATTTTGATGCTTTCTTTTCTCTTTAAAGACCTTTTTATGTTGATTGCAAATTTCAAAAGGCCAGGAAATATATTTTCTGAATTTTTCAGTTCTTAACAAAATGCATAATAGAAAGATTTTTGTTCACAAGCATGCAAATTCTCAGTTCACACAAGTCTTCATTTGACGACATGAACTCAAGTGCCCCCAAAAAGAAAAATAATGTTTGGTGTATAAGTTAATTCTTTGAAATATTTATTTGCAAATCCTTGACTCCAGTTCAACCTCTTTAGATTATTTAAATCCCAAATTACGAGATGTGAATTGTCTAAAATTTGCATGGCTTGTTCCTGCAGCTTGTCCCCCTTGGGGAGTGGGTCTGAGAAAGAGGGAAGCTCTGAGAGGAGGTTTGCCAGATCTCTGTAGAACAGGGGCTGGCTCTGGCCCCACGATCCACACAAGAGCAAGCTCATCTGTAGAGCTGGACAGGGACTCAGGGTTCCCTAGCGGTTTTTCTGTCTGCTCCCTTTCCTTACAGGTCAACAGGTTGCCCCAGAAGAGGATATTTGTACAAAATATATTGTGAGGCACAGAAAAGAACTCCTAGAGAAGACTGTACCTGCCTGGAAATTAGGGTGCATGGCCACTGTAAAGTTTGAGCAAAAAATGAGTATAGTAGCTTGGATTTAATGTCTAAATCAGTGTTTGCAGATCCGATCACACCCCAGCAGTTCAGAGCACAAACTGAGTGAGCTGTAACTCTGTCTGTACCTGAGCATGCAGCTGTCCCTCTGCCATATCTTAGCTCCCTTTGCCAAGGCTGTCTCTGTCCCCATCTTCTGCCTGGGAAAAGGTGTGGTACAGAGAACTTCCTCTCTTGCAGCCACCAGCAGTCAGTAGCAGACAATCTCCAGGCAACAACAGGCTACAGAATATCTTCAATAATGGGAACTGTTATTCATATTGTATATCTTGTATTTGCAGGAAGGACTGAGAATGCTTGTGTCGAGAGATCTAGACTGCACTAATACAGTATACATCCAGTTTTCATTTAAATTTATTGCCAAAGGTAAGATCACTGTTGATTTTAGCTTTATTAGTACATAGTAGCAACACAGAAAAGAATACAGATTTGTATTTTTGACTTCGGTGTATGGTAGGGATCAAGAGTTTATGATAGATTACCTGGGAACTTGTTTGAAATTTTGCATCCTCCCTACCTTGCCCCCTACCTAATGTTGGAAAAAATTAATTTATCCAGTTTTTTATGTCATAAAGTGGTGGCTACAGTAAATTACTTAAGGGACTGATAGGATACAGTGATTCAGTGTTTTTCATTTTTCAAGCTTCAGTCCACTGCATTAAAATCTCTTACCATAGGTATCTGAGAGATAAGAGAAACTCCATAATTCTATTTAATTGATATGAAGAAGAGTCAGACTTTGCAAGACAAGTTTACGTGTTGGTGTAAATAACTTGTGACAGTTCCTCCAGTACAAGGACTTTCAAGCCAGTGATTCAGTCTTACCCTGCTCCAAGGCCCTGATATCCTTGGCTTTAAAAAATAATTATATCCAAGTCTGGAATGACATGATGGACAGCTACTAACCTGCTTGAAGGTTTGAGTCACTCCCATGCAATCTCAGAAGTTTTTCCCAGCATTGTTGGTAGAATTGGCGTTTCCAGGCTGAACTCTGAATGCTGAAAAACTCCTCTCCCTTTGGTGTAAAGAAGATATCCATAGCTTCTGTGGTAAGCTCAGTGCTCTGGGACTGGACCCTAAATGACTCAACATTTGCCAACAGCTTGAAAATGGTTTTGAACCCCCTCTTTCTTCCTAAATAAGTATCTTAGCCAAATCTCTGTATGGACAAGTGAAAACACAGCTCTTTGTGAATTATTATTGATTTTCTTTAATGGGCATTTAATCATATATATTGGGCAGTTTATTACTGGGTTTGGTACTTTATCAAAAAGAGAGAAAATGATAACAGGCAAAAACATAATATTCCCCAAAATTATAACATGCCAAATATTACATGTTTATAAGAAAACTCTTTGTGAAGACTTCTTTTACAAAACTCTGCCTTGGTAATATCTTTTCATATGATCACTGAAAAGATACTAAAAAATAAACTGAGTAAAAACATTGTTCTTAAAGCAGGAATAGCCAAAGGCTCAAGCCTGGATTTTGCCACTTGACCCACAAGGAGTAAGACCATGAAACTCCAGGAGAAATTGTTCTTTATTAAATCTTTATGACTTGTTAGCCCTACTCCTGGATTGAGGACTTAGTCCCAACAAGCTTTCTTAAAGTTGAATACAAATTAATATACCTGCCTCTGCTGTGAGTGTTAAAAATGATGTGTTGTTTACTGTTAATTGACACAGATAAACCAAAATCAGCTCCTGGCTGCAAACGGCTCTTCCCTGCCCTGTTCCACAGCCAGTGGTTGAATACTTGTACTGGAGCAGAGGGGAGCAGGAGTGTGTGCATCAGGTCCTTTGGTTTCAGCAAATGTGGTTAATTTAAGAACAGAATATGGGAGAAGCTTGCACAGTAACACGCAGAATCGGGGTTGAAGAAGCTTTCCTTTAGTCCTTTTCTTCTGCTGGGTCCTGTCTGAGTTTTTGGGGATATGCCATCACTGTGCCACCCCATGAAGTGAGCAGAGTGTACATCTGTCTGAGTGAGACCTCAGTTCAGAGGTACCTTGGACACAGGAATACCTTGGTATTCCTGGACAGCACGTTAGGCACCAGCCAAATACATGCTGAGCTTGCGTAGGGTAACCAGCATCAAGTGTGAGTGCTGGGTTCTAATTAGCTGGTGTTAATAGCTAGGGCTGTAAAGAGCTTTTGTCTTTTTTCTTTTTAAAGCTCAAAGTAAAAAAAATAGGAGGAGCTGGTAGTTAGAAAATGCAAATTTTACTGTCAGTTCCACTGACTTCTAGGCTCAGCTTAAAGCACAGAATATTGCTTTGTTGTTGTTAAAACATGCTAATAAAAATCCTCAGTGCTTTCCATCAATTATGTTATTTCTGGGCATGAATATCCTCATCCCAGTGTCTGCAGTGAGAGCAATAGACTATAAATGTCTGAGGATAGGGACTATGTCCTTATCTACAGGTGCTACAGATGGTGATATTAATGTCTAGTACCTGGACAAAACAAGCAAATAGATACTGTATTACTGAAATATGTCTGTAGTAGAAGGAGCAGGTTTGTTCTAATCTAGAAAAGTATAATGCTGAGATAGCTTCTCACATAAATAATTAACTGTGATCACATGAACAATGAACAGTAATGTGCATTTAGGTCCTATTTCATTTGCATTTTGCAGATAGACAACCAAGGGAAAGCACAGGAAGATGTATGTGTACAAGACGTGTATAACATCTCAACAGCTTAAGCTCTTATTAAAGAAGCCCATACTTTGTAATAGATGTCAGAGCAACATAATTTTACTTACAATTGAAGAGGCATTTTTGAACTTACTGGATTTTAATGAACATAAATCCATGTCCTTTCTTCTCCAGGCACACCTGAGAGGTCTCATTCCATCCTGCTGCAATATTCTGTCAACGGTGGCATCACTTGGCACCTGATAGACGAGTTTTACTTCACCCAGACTACAGATGTCCTCTTTATCAATGTTCCTCTGCCCTATGCCGCCCAAAGCAACGCAACACGGTTCAGGCTCTGGCAACCTTACAACAATGGTAAGGAAGAGACCCCTGGGAATCCAGATCCATTCCTGCACAGCTCAGCATCTCTAAGAGAGTGGATTTTTTGAACTGAACCATTATAGAGGCTTTTAAATCACAGCAGATTTGTGTTTGAACTCCTTCAATTAGAATTACTGCAGGATTATGTTTACTGTTCTTACAAAGCAGTTGAGTGATTTAAAGTGAAGTACCTTCACCTGATATCCCTGGATTGTGTGCAGGAAACCATCAGCTTTGGCCCTGAAGGGAGGGAGTGGGAGATCAAGGAACACCAGTAAAGTTAACTTCACTCAGGTTCTTCTCATTATTTTTAATGGACCTGATTCTCACTTACACTGAGGCCCCATTAGGATGCTCCAATTATACAAAAGTGTCCCAAGTGTCCATGGGAGCTGGGCCTACCTTACTCAGAATTAACTAGGCATTAAAAACTCATTTAGAAAGAGTATGTAGTGAGCAGTTAATCTTTTGATTAAATTGTAAAGGACGGGAAAACCACAAGAGGAACACAGTTCATTCTTCCTGATTACAGGAGATGTGCCAGCTGAAGGAAGCTCTCCTCTGCTCTCAGTTACTCTGAGCACATTTCCTAGCAGAAACTGACATTAACAGCTCTAAAGAATTCCAGCAATCATTTAGACATAGCAATTCAGCAACAGTTTATTCCAGGCAGGCAAATTCCTAGCACGACCCTAACAAAAAAAGCTAATTCAAATCTTGTCCTGACAGTCCAGTTTCAGTTCATTCTTCTGACCTATCCTGCCAAAATCAATTATCTAAACTTTTCTCTGATCAACTCAAACACTTTAAGATAAATGAAAAAATGCTACACAAAATATTTGTCAATTTAATCTTTCCTCTTCAGTTTGAGAATACCAATTTTCTGACATATATGAATGCATAATCCATTGGAGAGAAGGAGTTTCAGAGTTTTCTTCTCTATGGAAGGACTCCTCCCAGGCAAATACAAGCTGCTGAGTACAAGGATGTAGAATGAAATTGCACTTTCAGGCTGCTTGGACTCTGTAGCAACTGCTCATTTAGATGATTCTTAATTGAAGAAGACAATGACAGAATTTCAAAATAAATGTAATTTAAATAGAAGATAATTGTTCAACAGCCATTGCTTTACACTCTTCATTTTGCTGTGACTAATATAAATTTTAGGGAATAAAAGTTAATTCCATAGGGTCAGGCTGCAGAACAGTTGGGGACTATTTTCGTGGAAAGTGAAAATGGTGAACCCACACTTTTAGCACTCTCTTCTTCACACAATCTGTAAATACTGCTTGCTGTTCTGCTCTCTAATAATAGTAGTGTTAAGTCTTAATAGGAATATTTGCACTTTCTTTGTAGGCAAAAAAGAAGAAATCTGGATTATTGATGACTTCATTATTGATGGAAATAACCTGAAGAATCCCATTATCCTTTTGGATACCTTTGACTTCGGTCCTAAAGAGGACAACTGGTTTTTCTATCCTGGTGGAAACATTGGGCTTTATTGCCCATACTCATCTAAAAGAGCTCCGTAAGATTTTTTCAGCAATACAGTGGAAAGAAATTACTTTGTAAACTAAGTCTAAAGCACTCTTTTCCTTTATTTACAGGGAAGAAGATTCAGCTATGGTATTTGTTTCAAATGAAGTTGGAGAGCACTCCATTACCACAAGGGACCTGAGTGTAAATGAAAATACTATCATCCAGTTTGAGGTACTCGTCCTCAGAAAGTTATTTTGCCTTTTTCTTCATGTCCTTCCCCATTCTTCTCTGGTATATTTGCCCAGCTGTTCTGATTGCTGAGTAGAGACTATTTGATTTGACATAATTCTCCCTCATGTGAGTGTAGCATGATGCTTTTAATACACAGATGAAGGAAATTTCTGCCTCAAAGTCTTCTACTTTCTGGCCTAAATTATACTTTGTCCATGCCTGTATACTTGCACTGATAGCATTAAAGTCCATGTCCTGTGCATTGGAGAGTCACCGCTGGCAGGCAAGAGGATGAGCAAAATGTAATGAGGGTCCAAATGGCCACTTCACAGCCTGCACAAGGTAAGAGTGCAGCATTTTCACAGGTGGACCAGTGCAGAGCTACAACTTCATCTGTGGCGGTAGAAAATAATTTTTTCTACCTGCTGGCTGAACTGCACTCTGGTACTATCTCAGAGACACAAGCTTCTGCTTTCCTTTTTCTTCTTTCTTTCTCATATAGTCAGAGGAAACACATACCCCAGTGACAACAAGGAGTCTAAACTAAACTTTCTGATTTATCCTAGAATCTAAACTCTGCATTGGGTAGGGCAGCTACTGATAGGAGTAACCAGTTAGCCTAGTATTTATTAGCTTAGAGAGGTCATTATATTGTCGTTAAGAAACTGGAAATGAATCTGGCATGTAAATTGCCATGCCACAGTTACCAGGCTGCTTTTAACAACAGTGTAGCATTTTGCGGCATTAATATGAGCTGCAAAATAACCAGCAAATTATATGAGTTTATAAAAATTACATATTTTTTATAAAAATTATAAAAAACAGTACTAAGGGTTTTCCAAGAAAATTAGGTTTAGCTGTGTACTCATGCACACTTCAATTTGTCATGCAACTAATTCATAAATTATTGAATGCAAACCATTTTCTGTTTTAAAATATAGATTACAGCCTGTAGAACAAAAATATTTGAGGTCACTTTAAGATATTCATAAGCCTTCAGAGCATTAAGTCGTAAAATCTACATGTTTACTTCCATGTGTGGTAAGAACATCGTTTTCAGCTCACGTTTTTGAGAACATTACTGTAAATGAAGGAGTTATGCATAATGCAGTAGAGTTTCTCTCTGTGTCTCCAGTGTCAAAACCTATATTGGGTCAAGCATCTCTCTAAGCTTCCAGATGAGTAGACAACCCTTCTAGTCAAATGTAGGTTGATGGGACTCATGTGCACTGAAGAGTGATGAAGGAAATTCAGTGCAGGATTCTTTCAACATTCATGCACATTTCTAAGCAATGCGTTTTAGAAATAAATAAAAATTTTTAAGAGAACAGTATGCTAGAAAGACACTTGTTTTTTGCTACAAAGATATATATATAAGAATATCAAAATCTTATATAGTTTTAATACAGGCTTTATACTTCATCAGCAATGGTTTTTTATTTGTTATGTGGTAAGTACAGTACATCTTATTTTATATGACAGAGTCATTCTGTAAAGGAACTAATTCTTCTTTTACAGAAGCAGTTTGAAATTATAAGAATATCTACATATCAGTGTAAAAGAAAAGCAGATTAATTTGCACTGGTTGCATGCAGAAAATGTGTCTTAAGACGTCTCAGATTCTGTATTAAACATTTTGTATTTTTTTCAGTAGTAGTACTGGTTTTCATGTAAGTTTTCTGCCTTTTTGACTGTTCTTTATATCAGGAATCTTGTAAGCATACCCTGAGAAGTCTGACACTGCCAAACTAAGTTTTGGTGACATCGAATCTAAATCCAGTCCAGCTGTGACACTCTAGACATGAACAAATAGGTAGTGAGTGTGAAAGCTGAACATATTGAGGTGATAGGCTTTTTGTTTTAAAAAGTAACATAAAAGAGGAACATAGTGCAGCTCAGCAATTAATAGCTCAGCATTAACAAAAAGTTAATGTTTGCACTTTTTGTTTTAGTATTTCCACTTTTAATAATGCACATTTTTTTTTATGCTGTGATTACTTCAGTACCTGCCAGAGGACTGCAAGAGCTGGTGCATTTGCTCCAGCAATGTTAGCAGCTCTCCTTTGGGATTTGACCGATTAACTTTACAGTTTTCTCTAGAAGTTGTTGGGGATTTCTTATCACGTTCATGTTATCATAAGCCATAGTGTGATATACTCATGGACAGGAGGACAACGTGAAAGAGTTCCTGTTCATGTGTGTCCTATGGGGTCCCAAATCACCATTTTCCTGGACTGAAGAAACACAGTACCAAATGGGGGAGGCTGACTAAGGGGAAGAATGGCTGGGGGCCCCACAGCCTGCCCTGTGTCACCTTCTGTGTTTGCTGCCTTGGCCCCCAGATCAATATTGGCTGCACCACAGACAGCTCCTCTGCCGACCCGGTGAGGTTGGAGTTCTCACGAGACCTGGGGGCCACCTGGCACCTGCTGCTCCCCTTGTGCTACAGCAGCAGCAGCCACCTCAGCTCCCTCTGCTCCACTGAGCATCACCCAAGCAGCACTTACTACGCAGGCACTACCCAGGGCTGGAGGAGGGAGGTCATTCACTTCGGAAAGCTGCACCTCTGTGGGTAAGTGTCCAGCTTCTGTTCCTGCCCAGCTGCTTGTTGCTTTGCTTTTATTTCTGTTTTTCACCCAAAGTGTCGTTCCAGCACAAGAGTGGTGCATAAGAACTGCAGCAATAGAGAACGCCAGATGACCAATGTTTCCCTGCTTTTTGCCCTGAATGCTAGCCAGTGTTCAGATGATTCCCCAAATCATATTGTGCCTAATGCTGATGAAGAATAACAGGCAATTTCCTATTACCTGTATGTTCTATTGGTAATTTAATAGAAGGGAGTTGCGTGGTGAAATTAATGCAAAACTGACTGTTCTTAAAATGCTTCGAGTGTTCTTTGCAGAACTGCATCAGCCATTTAAATTCACTGATGATATTCTTGGGTGAAATTTGAGCTTCATTAGAAAATGCAGTACAATATGGACTAGTACAAGCTTGATTCTACTTCAGTATGAGGAAATGGTCTGATCTAAATACTCACAGTCTCATCTGTAATATTCTAAGAAATTAGCTGCTGCAGTCACTAAAACTTAGAGTTAGTGAAACAAATCAGGTTGGATAACAACACAGCATAGAAAAACAATGTGTGGCAGCAGGCACAGTAATACGTAACTTTTCAAAGGAAAAACACTACTGTTTACTTTTTCAAGAATAACTGTCACCTAGAATCAACTCACTTTATGTAAAAGATCACACCATTAATGATTAAAGTGTAGCAAGTATGAATGAAAATGAGCTGTGCAACTATGAGACTTTATGAGTCTATGCAGCTATGAGACTGAGTATTTATGAAACTACTGCAGTCAATGGGTCCTCCACTAAATAAATGACCCGCTACGTGCCTCTGAAAGTATGAAAAGACCTATATAAGAAATAAGAATCAAGTTTGAAAAGACTGGATGTTTAATAATTTGAGAAAATGTTTAAATTTTAAACTTGAGTTTTCTGGTTTATGACAGTTAACATTTCAAGCACAGAATAGGTACCCATCTCTTTCACTCGTACTTAATTTTATTTCCTGGTTTTGTGAAAAAGAATTATTTTGCCCTTTACCCAACCATCAATGCATCCCTCCAAATGAAAATTTTGACTGTGCAGACTCGTAACTCATAACCCTCAGGATTTTGATTTAGTCCTCTGTTCCATCCTGTTTTTCTACCTTCCCTCCTATTCCTTCCACAGCACACCAGGCCAGGAGCCCATTGTTGGTAGCCAGCCAAGCCCAGCAGTTCAAATAGCTTACATGAGGTGCTCAGTGCATTAGATCCTTGGGCCAGAAGGCTGAAGGGGGGATTTCTCCACCAGAATCCACCTGAAGAACAAGAAAAAAAAATCCAAACCTGTCTCTTTGTGTAATTCTAAAAAAATCCCCCAGCCTTTTCATCCCCAAAGTGTCAAGTGGTTATATTTAGCTGAGGATGAAGACATTTTAAGTTATTTCCACTACATATGTAATTTTAGAAATGAATAGATGTTCTCAGCAGACAGCTATTAGTAACAGTATTCTAGTTATGTCCTGAAGGTCCAGGGCCCATTGAGCCAGAGCCTCTCAACACCAAACAACTTCAGCAAGACCAGTGGTTCACTCTCTGCTTCAGACATGAGTCATGCTTCACCCTTACCAAGAGTGACCCTGACAGGAGGAGGGAACTTGAATCAGGAAGAAAAATCCAGCCTGTGGGGCACAGGTCTACTCTCAAGAGGAGACTACAACACCTCCAGCTTCACACTTGTGTCCTTCACCTCAGGGCGCACTACAGTCGATGATTTTGACTTCCAACAGAACTCTGGTTCTTGGGCATCTTTCTTGTAACACTTAGTAGTGTCCCCACTCACCAATTATCAGTTGTTACCTAAATCCCCTCATAAAAATATCTTTTCAGCAAATCAAGGAAAAAAAATTGTCGGCTACAATTACCTGTGGAATTGATTTGCCTGCTGAATTTAGATATCTTTAACAAGACACATTAAACACGCAAGGCAATTAAGTGCTTTTCCCTTCTCAATCTTCTGGTTTCCTTCCTCCCTTAAAACGTTTTCTCAACTGGGAATAAAATTAGTCTCTCAAGTGTTTTTCTCATTTCAATTTGTTTTCCCTCCCTCCCCAGTTGGTTCCTTTTCATATGCAGCATTGATGCGAGTAGCACTTAGGAGATGAATTAAAAATGACAGGACAGCACCCAAAGGAGAATATAGCTTAAATTAACAGCTTGCAATATCAGCCTGGTTTAAGATTAGGCTGCCCGAAAGAAAGCTGGATACCTGGTGACATGACAGATCACGTTTTCTTTCTGTGTAATTGAGGGTGAGATCCTACCACTCCACCCCTACAGGTGGTCTCTCTGGGGGCAGGATGCAAGCATAAAGTGGGATCTCACTGTCCAGGAGAGGGTGGAAGTGGCCTGGTCTGACCCACACATTGTACACTAAAGCAGAAGAGAGTCCACCAGATTACAGCTATTCATCTTCCTCATGAACGATGGAGATAAGAGTAGCTGGATTTTAAACCTTGAAAATTATGTCTGTCATTTGGTTTTGGGATTACAACTGATGAATAATGTTATTTTTACTTCTGCCAGTACTTGTGTTGAACATCAACATAAAGATGCATGAGGTACTGAAGGAATTAGATCTAGCAGTCAATTTCTGGAATTAATCTATTTATCAAACCAGTTCCCACAGGAAGAATAATACATATGGGCATACAACGGTTTATGCATGGAATACAAAAAAGATGGAACTGTTATTTAAAATAAGTACTTTTTATGCCATTTTCAGGTTGGCGAGGTTCAGGTGGTACCAAGGATTTTACCCTGCTGGATTCCAGCCTGTGACCTGGGCCATTGACAACGTGTACATCGGCCCCCAGTGCGAGGAGATGTGCAATGGGCACGGCAGCTGCGTCAACGGCACCAAGTGCATCTGCGACCCTGGCTACTCGGGGCCAACCTGCAAAATAAGCACCAAGAACTCTGACTTCCTTAAGGATGACTTTGAAGGTATCTCTTTTTGGAGGGGGCCTCTGAATACTGCCTGTCCATCTTAGTGGAACCCAGGGTTCAAGGGATTAAACAGCAAAGCCATCCTCACCCCTGAATGCTTCTGATTAGAATTTACACCATGGGGGTATTCCCACAAACCAAGTACTTGAGATGCCATTTGCAAGCACGATATGTGAATGTCTGGTGCACTGTTAATGCTGGAATACAAAATCTTCATTGAAACAGAACTCCCTGAAACTCTACAGGTAGAAAATAATTTTAGAAGAAAACTACGTTTTGATGGTAGTTTGACTTTAGCAGAGACAGAGCATTCGCAAGTGACGCAAATAGTGGAGTGTAGTTTTTCACTGCTAGGGAAATCTGACTGGCCTTACTACAGCAAACGTGGTTTCAGAGCAGACCACGTGTCTCAGCAGTGGGAGCCAGTGCTCAGCAACCTGAGCAGACCCCAAGAGAGAAAAGGCAGGAGGGAACTGAAAACCTCACGCATGCCTGGGCACACAGAGCATCCACGTGCACAACTCTAAAACCCTCTCGAGGCTCCCCTGCTAGCAAGCACAGCAAGAGGAGCATGTTTTGCATAAAACAGCACCTGTGAACCAACCTCATCCTTTCACAGGTGCTGCTGTTCATTCTCAATTTTGCCAGCCCTTGCTTGCATGCTACCACGTGGTACCCAAGGTTTCTTTATAGACCTGAGTACATTGTTGTTATCTTAAGAAAAATGAAGAAAAGTGGAAAACCTTGTGAATAACTGGAAACTAAGATTCCAGATTTCATACTTCTGGGTTTATTTTGTTTTGATTTGTGTCAGCTTTCTAGAATACGTGGCGTTGGAAACACTGAATATTTCTCAGTCAGCATGTGATTTTTAATTTATTTCTCTTCCTCTGGGATTAGCACTCTTTGCAGCAGCAGCACTTCAGAGTAAATCATAAATATGTATTCCCTGTGTATTCAGGTCAGCTGGAGTCAGATAGATTCCTCCTTGTGAGTGGTGGAAAGCCATCAAGGAAATGTGGTATCATGTCTGGAGGAAACAACCTTTTCTTTAATGAAGAAGGTTTACGTATGCTGATGACTCGAGACCTAGATTTGTCACAAGCCAGGTAACACCCTTTTCAAAAGTTCTTTCAGGATTCCATTGAGGAAATAACATACTGAAGAATAATATATATGTGATACTTCTCCAGTAAATCAAACTGACGTATTCTGTGATCCTCACACTAGCAAATGCTCCATTTTAACCACTGCTACCATGTTAAATTAAATTTAAATTGAACTTCAATAGCATTAACCATTTAAATGTTGCTTTTTTCCTCGAATAAGTACCCTGTGAACTGATGCCACACCTTCAGTAATTCATGCAAGTTCTTGTTTTCTAAATCCATAACATGAGAAATGCTCTGCTTGTCTTACAGTCTGGTGTATTATGAGCCATTGCTGAAACAGGAGTATCTGCTGAAAGTATAACTCTTACATTTGTCATCACATAATTCTTTCATTTCTGAAGCTTGTTTTTTTCATTGTGCACATTTGTTTCCAATGATTCACTGAGAAATTCCCATCAAGCTGTCACCAGCTATTGAAAACCAAATATTTTAGTGTATTTACAGTTTATGTTGTATCTTTACAGCCTGCCGAGATCTGTGATGAGTGAGACATGCTAAGCAAGCTGCATTAAAAAAATTTACACTAATATGAATTAAACTCCATCCCAGCTGTGAGCATGTTAACAAATAGGCATTGTTTCCTAGTTTATTCTGTATCTTAGCTGATATTCTTACACTATTACTTTGGAAAGACTGCATTTCCTCCAAGACTTTTTTTCACTGATCTCTTATAAATAACCTACTCCTCTCTAAAGTGCTGTGGGAAAAATTTTAACAGGCATTTTTTCTACTTTTTACCTGTCAGCATTGATGTTGAAGCTATAAATAATGGTTTAATTGTAAAGACTCATGGTCAATAGAAATGCCTAATATCTCACCATTGTAGCTTTTAGATCTGCACTTAGCTAAACCTCAGTGATGTGTAATATTAGGGACCCCTGTAATTTGTAAGATTCCTCAAAGAAAACTTTTTTCAGAACTTGATAAAAACAAACCCCAATTCTCAGCACTAACTTGATTACTAGACCACTCTGAAATTAAAAGATTGTTTAACAAAAGATACAAAAGATCTTGTAAGCTGCTCCATTAGACTCAATTATGTTTTCCTTATTGCTCGCCTTCAAAGAACCATCATTTATCTCTTCTCCATGATGGTCTGTGGCTGGATTTGCATATATTGACCTCAAGGTGTTACACGGAGATAAATTACTTTTGTCTTAGGAAAACAAAGCTGAACATTCAATTTCTTATATATATGCTTTGAAAAATAACAGTTGTCAACATCTCTTCTGAACAGCAAGGCACACTGCAGTGGCATGGCTGGGAGCTGCTCTTTAGCAACCTAAGTAATTGCAGTGGGATTTTCTTCATTTCCAGACTGACTCTTAGCAGCCACCTGCAAAGCACAGCAGATCTGGCTGTGACACAGATGTGCCAAGTTCTGCACAGGATTTGGGGACACGTTTCAGTTTATGCCAGGAGTGATGAGAACAAGTATTTTTTAAGGATGCTAGACTCAGTAGTCACATTCCCCTTTCCATATGAGGAGATGCCCTGAAGAACACAGGCATGCAGTCGTGTCTGTCAGTGCTGCAAGCCACACTCAACACCTGGGGATTGAAATCAAGTGGACTCTGCAACCCACTGCCATCACATCTATAGCTAAAGAATTTAACATAGGGGAAAGTATATGTATATGTGTATATATATATATATATCACCCTGATGGTGATAGTGGTACCTGAAACTGCAATGCATGAAGTGTCAGTAGGGACAGAATATTTTAGGTATCACAACTGATCAAATCCCTTTCAATTCTGAATTACTACAAGAATACACACACATTTGAGTGTTACTAGATTTACAAAAAACACTTTGATTTTCCATTTCAAAATAGGCAGAGCCTTTGCAAAATACCTTTGGGATAAGGAGAGATATTTAAAATTATTTTTTTATCTGCTAGACATTGTTACCTATATTTGAGTGGGTTATTACTACATCAGTAAAATCTGAGATGTAAGAATAGCAATGCACAGAAATCACATGCAACACAGACAAGGTCACCTGGGTTTATTTCCTTTGAATTATGTGGCAAATGTTGGAGTAAATCTGAGGAGGCAGAAAGACTTGCCAGCAGTGAAGCAAATCCATTAAATTTGATATGTTGATCCATGAGGGTAGCCAGTGCTCCTTTACAGCACAAGCAATATGTTATGTCTGGGACATGGAGGTGGATATAATCTATTGCAAAAGCAGTTATTTATAGAAGCAAGAGAACTGTGAGTCGCAGTGAGTACGAAAATTAATTGACTTGTAGGTCTAGTGTTTTATTGGAGCTTTGTCTGCCCAGCACCTCTGCAGCCTCCACTGCCAGCAGATCTACCTGCAGATCAAACCAGAACAAGATTTTTGATACAAAACTTCTTCTGCGCCATTTCATTTAACCATGAGCCAGGCAGCACTAATGCAATAATAATTAGAACAGATAAAACACTCTAAAGCTGTGCAAAAGCTGTGCAAACATGAATTAATACTTGTAATATCCCTGCAAGTCCAATAAGTAAATATCATTACAGAATGGTTCCCTCCACTCCAAGTGCACAGTGGAGCTATTTATGAGCATCGGCTGATGGAAAGGATTTCGCAGTTTGATACAAGTCTATTGTGCAGCTTTGGAGAAGCCAATTAACTGGGGGATGAAAGGCTGGTGTCCCTGGGTGGCTTGAGCTGGCTTCAGGGAAGCCGGCACATTTAAACGGTGCAATTTAGACAAATTTCCCAGGCTGACAAAATGGACAAAATGATCCCTGAAAGTGAAATGTGCTTTGTTCTCCTGTCCAGATTTTCTGTGGTTTATGCCAATGGAAAACTGGGATGCTTATTTTGAATTTAAGCATTTCAGCAAATTCATAGCAAATTATGATCTACTTAGAGCACAGTTGCTTTTCTACCACTAAAATCTGTACTCATGGGATACAGGGATAAAAATTTCACCCAGGATTATGTTTCTGATACTTGCAACACCATCTGCTATGCAGACAAAAGCTGAAAACATAAATGACCATCTTTATTCAGCCTCTTATGCCTGGCAAACTACCACACAGGCAAAATGAATTTTTGTCATACCACCTGTCTGTCTAGTTATATTCTGGAAGCTTATAGGCAGTCATAAGATCTCCTAAAGCTGACTTGTACAGCTAGAAATCACAGTGCTAGTCAATAGACAAACTCCAAGTCTCTCTGGTTCGTTGTGTAGGATGTTGTAGAAAATAAATGTTTCCAGTAAGTGCTCCCCCTGTTAGATTTGTGCAGTTCTTCATGAGACTGGGATGTGGCAAGGGGGTACCTGACCCCAGGAGCCAGCCTGTGCTGCTGCAGTATTCACTCAACGGGGGCCTCACGTGGAGCCTTCTCCAGGAGTTCCTCTTCAGTAACTCCAGCAACGTGGGACGATACATTGCCCTGGAAATTCCCTTGAAGGCCCGTTCGAGCTCCACTCGGCTTCGCTGGTGGCAGCCATCCGAGAATGGGCATTTCTACAGTCCCTGGGTGATCGACCAGGTGAGCAATCCTTGAGGGAGTTGCTTTTTTAAACACAATTGTGGATTCAGTCTTACTGTCTCCCTTTTTTCGGCATGTATCATTTCACTGAGATAAGCAAAAAAGCTTTGTAAAAAGATATTTAGAGCACAATTACTGTTTGCTGAACTTGTGGTTTTAATGCAGCATTTCCATGTGGGGCACTGATTGCCCATTTTGAATCTAGAAAAGTCTTTTACATGTGTGTAGAGCCTCAGGTTCACATTGCAGGAGGACTTAACATGCAAAATGCAAGTCTGATTTTAAACTTCAAAACCTTCATTTAAAATGTATCCAAATATGTAATTGGCTCAGTAGAATGTAATAGAAAAAAAAAACTATCACAAAATATCAATCTGTATGAAAATAAAGTTTCCTATTTGGGATTTGCTTCAATAAAGATTATTATATTACTTTGTATGAGTCGGTATAAATCACTAATGGTTTATCTCTAAAATGATTGTGCTCTAAGTAGTGTCATTGGGTTGTCCAAGTACAATTTGCTTTAATATTTATTTTTTTCAAAGAAGTTTGTTCAGATTGTTAGGAGAAACCCAGCAACTTTAGTGTTGTGGTTACAAAATTTTACTTCTCATCCCTCCTTTTTAAAATGAAAAAATACTCTTTGTTTCTACATTTTCATTGAATGTAGTTACATTAGTTCAGAACAATCAGAAACTGAATTCAGAATAACAAATGAAAAATAATTCTACCTTGCTTGCTGTTGAATAATAAAACAATGATGTTTAATAGTCAATGACAAAACAGAGACTATTTCCCCACTTCCATTAGCAGATGCAATCTGATAGTAGTGCATCAGATTATAGAAGAGCAGAACAATCACTAGGAAAGTGCAATCACTTTGTTTCTACAGACACTTATTTTTGTGAGCAGTTTTACTTTATCAAGGATGGAGGTCACCTTCCTGAATTTTAGATTTTTGCAGCTGAGCCAATCTCTTTTCTTTACAGGAAAGAGATACTCCCCTTTCTCATAGCCTAAATTCTTTACTAAGTAAATTTTTCCATTTCGGGCCAGCAGAATAAATACACATAGACTGGTACATCTCCTCCTCCCTCAGGCTGCTATGTCACATATATGTTTGTGAGGACTTCTAGACATCTTTTCAATAACAATTTCTTTCCTAATATTTCAGATTCTTATTGGAGGAAATATCTCTGGCAATACGGTACTGGAAGATGATTTCACCACACTGGATAGTAGGAAGTGGCTGCTCCACCCTGGTGGAACAAAGATGCCAGTCTGTGGCTCTACTGGGGATGCTCTGGTGTTCATTGAGAAAGCCAGCACCCGCTATGTGGTCACCACTGACATTGTCGTCAATGAAGACTCTTTCTTGCAAATAGATTTTGCAGCATCCTGCTCTGTCACAGACTCCTGTTATGGTAATGACTTACTAATTCCTGCCATTCCTCTTCCAGCCATTCCTCTTGCTCCACTGCAGAGAAAAGTTCACTTGTTTTCTGGTTACATTATTCATCATAACAGGAACAGAGAAATTGTAACATCAGCATTCTTATTCCAGGTGTCTGAAGCCTAAGATAAACCGAAGTATATTATTCCCTGCAAGCACCTAAGTTGCAGTTCAATCATTTAAGAAAAAGACTAACAGCTGCCTTACTCAAATCCATTTAGTAGACTGCTTGGGGTGGTGGTATAACAATAAGCAACTGGTTGTCCCCAGCATATGTTTTTTGCTTTGTGGTTTTGCATTTTCAGTGTAGTGCCAGTTCTGATCACATTTGTACCTATCTATCTAGGAAATCATTTATACCAACATACATCTGATAACATGCTAAGGTAGCATCAACCAAAAATATTTATATTGTCCATATGAAATAATAAACACATATTGATCTATATGTATCCATGTATAAATGTGTGCATAGATATATACGTGTATATATCTGTTATGTACACATAATGATGCAATTTTTAATTACCTACCTTCCTTTTTTCCATATGAAGTCTATTGAGTGCAGAGCCAGCTTTTATATGTGTATGTATACATACATACGTACATACAGGTACACAAATAAATAAAAACGCACTCTGTACTCATATACATTGCATGGAAATTAAAAATTGGTTCATTATATGAGTTTTAAGGCACAGAAAACAAGCTTTTGAATGCTTGTTTTACACATCCTCTTAGGGTAGGGTTTTGAGGTATAGATATTTTTAATGAGGATGAGAATACAATACATTGCATCACATGGTATGTGTTAATATACTGGGTTGCTGACTATTCCTCTACAATTATGTATAAAAATGGAAAAAGATTTTACATGAAGTCCTAGATTTAGCTTCTCTAATTTTGCTAATCTGAAGCTACTCACATGGTTAAGAATTTTTCTTTCTTTTGGTATTAAAAAGACTGTGGCATCCTAAGATCATCTCTGCTAAATTTAGAATTGTTTTGGCAACAGAACTATTTACCAGTAAAGAAACGGTTCCTTATTTTGTTGGGGTTTTTTTTGTTTGTTTGTTTCTTTGCCTACTACCCTTATCATTATCTTAACTTCATACTAAATTAGGCAGGACACTATCTAACCATGCTTCCAGTCATGATGAGCAAAACACTTATTTTGGTGAGGGAAATTTAACTCTAAAAACTCACCCTTGTTTGTATCTACTTACCCTTGTATTTCTATAGCACTGTCTTCTGTGCTGAAACATCAAGTAGGACTGATTGGGTGATTAAGGGTCATTCCCTGTGCATGAGGGTAGAAGAAATGGGTTTGTAATAATTAAAAAAAGATCACAGATTTATCACCCCTGTCACTGCAACCACGCTTCATGTTTTACACAACCAGCTCTGCCAGAATGCCTGGCAGCTGGACCATTTACTTCAAGTTACAGTTCTGCGCCTATTATTATTTACTTTTTCATAGCTGCATGAAAGTTTGACTTGAAGTATTTAGTGAGCTTGACTAACCTTTAATTTTCATAATAAAAGTTTATAAGCCACAAACATCAAAACAATGAAATTGCTGATTTTCACTGAGAAATGAATACATTAGTTTAATGTGGCTAGACTGTGTTTGAATGGAAACAAACTCACTGACTAACAAACTCAAATTAAAATTGTGCTTGGTAATGAAATGAGCTGGTCTGCAGGAGGGGTAGAAGGCTGACTAAACCATCTTATGACAGAGCCAAAAGTGAATTTGAGTGTTGCTGTGCTTTACACAGCAATCACATCCAGCTGAATCTCGCCCTTCAAGCCTGAAAAACAAAATATTTGGTGGTCACGGTGCTGTCACATCACTTTCTTGTATGCTGCAGCTACAGAACTTAACATTGGCTCTATCTTTTCATCTGTGGTCCCTTGAGTTAGGTGGTGGATGCAGAGATGTGCTGCAGACTCCTCCTGAGCTATACCTGCTCAGCAGTATGTAACACATCCTCCAGCGCTGCCACAAAAGGAGGTAGCTTTGCGCTTCTGACACAAGGGTTTAAAAAGTTTTGAGTGGTTATTTTGTCAGTTTAGACTTGTGATACTGTCTGGGGCTTGCACTTTATTATAAGTCTATGGATAGGCCTCTATAAATTAAGTAACTAACAATTTTTGCACCCTTAGCTATTGAACTGGAATATTCAGTGGACCTTGGGCTGACCTGGCACCCTATTTTGAGAGACTGTCTTCCCACTAATGTGGAATGCAACAAGTACCACCTTCAGAGGATTCTCATTTCAGACACTTTCAACAAGTGGACCCGGGTTACTTTGCCTCTGCCTCCCTATACTAGGTAACTCCCTCTGGTTTTCTGCAGAATAAATCTAAAAGCATAACTAGGTATTTGTAACATCATGATACATAATCGAGTTAAAGCAATTGTACCTTGTCATTTTTGTTTTGTTCATGTATATAGCAACAAATAAGTATAAGTAAATGAAGCTCTATTCTATAAAAATTGAAACACAGGTAGCAAGGGCATCAGGCTCTCAGCACTATTTGACTCCACAGCTTTGCTCCTCCTGCTGAGCCCAATCTCCTCACATAGACATAGGCTGAGCTAACTGCTGGCTCAGAAATACCAAAGCACAGGTAGAGCCTTGAGACAGTTGTCATGAAAGATGCTACCTAAAGCACATACAAGTTTGGAAAGAGACCTTTATTTCTAGCAATTGTACTGGAAGCATCTATACAGTTGCTACACGTATTGACATTAGTAGTGGAAAAGTCTGTGTTCTATTACTAATCATTTGGGGCATCTGGACTCTTCCCTATTTTTGGTGCAGTTACATCAAGTAATAGCACTTTTTTAAAGTGCTGTTCCCAGCATTAATTTTCTGTGCTTTCTCTTTTGTGCAGCTTCACTACGTATTGTCTGTAAAAATCCATTACCCCAACAGTTCTTGTATAAAGACTGTAAATTTGTGTTCAGATTAGTCTTTCTGGCATTGAATGGGATAAATCAGGGCTGGGATTGATGTTTCAAACCAACAGAATCTGGATCTGAAAGGAAGCTACCACCTGAGATAAACTCAGGTTTATAGATAACTGTGATTTTATGACTGAAGAATTTTTTGAGCAGTATATGTCACAAGAAATCTGATGCCCTACTGAGGTGAAAATTGCACTTCTGTCCAATCCCATAATTGTATTTTTTGGCTCAAGTAATACCATTTCCCAAAGTTATTAAGATAGACATTCCATGAAAGAGGTTATTACAACCTTATCTCATAAGCAAGAGAGACGCTAAGCTTTAGGATAAGAACAGTGCAGCTACTAGGCCTTTTAGTCTAGATGCAATATAATTTTTATGCTGCTTTATTATTTCAAGCTGTGTAATAGCAGGTGTGTGTCTCCAGTTGTTTGTGCCTGTATGTTTTAGGCACATGCAGGCTGTGCAGTCAATAGCTTGGTGTGGTGCTCCCAACACATGTCTATGTAGCCTCTTAGGGCTCCTGCACTCCAGAGTGCTAGCTCACCTCTGGCCTCTAGAAGGCAATGAACACTTAATTTTGACTTAGAGCTGATTTTAAAATGCAAATGCAAATACAAAGCTTCCAACAGGAGCATCAACTCCGTAACTTGTTAGTGAAGCGCCTAGCCAAAGCAGGCAGCGTAAGATATAGGTGCTTGTCTTCATTCTGAAAGGACTTCCCCACAATTTTTACATTTCTTTTTAAAATGCTGTTTGGTGAGCAGCTGAGCTGAGCTCAGAGCAGTAGATTTCTTTTTGGATAAACATGTTATTTATTCAGCTTATGGAACATTTTCATTAAAAAATAATTAATGGGATAATAATGACTTTATCATATGAGGTCCACTTTTACACTGAATAGTTTTAGGGGAACTTTCTCCTTATTTGTTTTGGTGTTTATAATAATTATGATTTCTCTATGAGTTTCAAAAGAAAACAGACTACAAAAAGTTCAATGCTGCCATCTAGTGCTGTATAGCAAAACAGGGATTAGCTTGAATTCATAGTTAACAGAACTTCATCTCCCCACAGTTCTTGACTCACAATCTCCACCTGCATGAGCTGAATAGCTGTTTGGTGTCCCCTGACTGTTTTGGATAGATTTTCATCATCTGTCTTGAGAGCTGAGACATTTAATTCGCATTTAGGGAGCTAAGCCCATTTTAATCAACAAAATGAAAATGATTCACTGAATAGAGCCAGGATCACACTACAGATAATTTCTTAGCATTTCCAGCCAAGCCCTGGATGGAGGGGAGGGAAGAAACTGCAAAGCCAGGGTTATGCTGCAAGCCCTGCATGGCCTTCTCACCTGTCCCCAGCCCACTGCCTAGAGCTGCTCTTACCTAAGTGTTGTTGGGAGGATTCATAGGGAAAAAGTCAGGTAAATTTGTTGACTTGGACATGTTGACTGGCTCAGTGTGAAACTTGAAGGGTTTGGATTATTCTGGCTTGATCCAGCTTGTAGCTATCTCTCAAGTTTGGATCTGTGGTGGGACATGGTTATGACTGGCCTGAGCTTCCAATTGGGAGTACCACCTTCCTCCTACCCTCCTCTCCACTGCACCAACCATGGCCCACTTGCTTTGCTTTCACCAGTGATCCATTCCCTACTTCCCACACTCTCAGCTTGATACCAAGCACCTGTGCTTTGTCCTGTTCTCAAAATTTGGGCACCCTTTTCTTGGATGTATGTTGTCATTGTCAGAAATGAGCCCTGGGTGCTGGTATCAAACAAATCTTCCAAGAGTAACCTAGCTGTAAGACTAACATTTCCTTTCAGTAAAATAAAGATTACCTTAGCTAGAAAATACAGAATTATGTTTTTCTTTCTCTGCCAAGGTCTCAAGCAACTCGTTTCCGCTGGCACCAGCCTGCTCCTTTTGACAAGCAGCAAACGTGGGCAATTGATAACGTCTACATTGGGGATGGCTGCATAGACATGTGCAGTGGCCACGGGAAGTGCATGCAAGACAACTGTGTGTAAGTGCCATCTGTTCCCTGTCCTGCCCAGGGCTGTAGTATTTCACTCCCCCTCTGTCATTGTGACCAACTTGCAGGAAAAACTGTGATACAGTTCTACAAAGGAACATGGATTTTGCTGTTAAAACTGAGCAGGGCACTGGGACCACTTGGGAACAGAAGTAACAAGTGGAAGTGCAGGGGTTGGCACAGCCAGACCTCTGCTTGTTGGTGCTCCATGGCCAAAGCAGACAGTCCTTTCCTCAGTGGCAATGCATCGCCTCTGCTCTTGCCTCTGCTGTCTTGACTCCCCTCCTACCAGGTCGGGGAAGGTACCTCTTGAGCTCGCACAACCCTCTAGGGACATCCAGTCCTGGAGCTTCCCAGAATATGTTACCCTTATTCCCAAGGGATTTCACACCATGTTCCTGCGCTCTCAGCGTGATGCTGGGTGCAGAGAACCCAGGCTGGAGGTGGGACATTTCCACTAAGTAGGATATATGCCAGTTCTTCACAAAGCCAGATTTTGCCTTTTGAGTGGTGTTACCTGGACGGTCTGATGGCTCTGCTTCACCGTAGGGTTTGCCAGGGGAAGCAGACTGGCTTGATCCTCAAACTGTTTTTGCAACAATCCACAGAGAGTCCTGGAAAGCTAGCAAACAACAACCACCAGATTTGTTTGTCTTGGCAACAGAGAAATACCTTCCAGATGGATGTATTGCTTTTTTTCCAGCCACAAATGGCAACAGAAATGGGAGAATGGTTGTTTTGCACAGTGACAAATACATTGCACTGCAACTGTATTTGTTAGAAATATATTCCACTGCAGAATAGACATATTATTGAGTTCTCCTCTATCCTGACAATACTGAAGTACCAAGACACAATATCCCTGTTGAAATCTCATAGTAGCAGAACACAGTTCCAATCTGTTATCCAGTCTTTGACACATTATAAGAACACTTTTCAGAGGAAAAAGGAAAAGGGAGAACTATAAAATAAAGGTAAGAAAGCAACCGTCTACTAAAATTTTACAGAAACTTGAACTTTAACATTAGCAGGAGATTTTTAGGCTTGGCATATTCTCTTGGTTTATCTATCCAAGCACAATGTATTTTACCAATTTTACTGTGTTTGGGAGTGTACCCCTGTATTAGAAGCTTGAATGATACATAATACTAAGCCTTCAAAAAGTCATTTTTGCTTCATATTAACTACAAAATGCCAGATGTTTGAAACCCTCGCATACCAGTTGTGCGCTAGCAAATGAAGCCTCAATGCAGAATGAGTTGGTACCTTAATAACATGGCACTGATTAAACCTCCATGCAGAGCCTTTGCCAGCTGATTTGTGCATTTGTTTTGCTCTGCAGCTGCGACGAGCACTGGGGTGGGCTGTACTGCGACGAGCCAGAGGCTCCCCTTCCCACACAGCTGAAAGACAACTTCAACCGCTCCCCCTCGAACCAGAACTGGCTGACGGTGAATGGGGGCAAACTCAGCACGGTCTGCGGCGCCGTGGCCTCTGGGATGGCTCTTCACTTCAGTGGGGTGTGTGTCCAGGGATCAGCTCACTCCATTTGACACTACAAACAGGACTGATTTTAAAAGTTAAATAGCAAGGCATTAAAAAAATAACAGCATTATGTATTAAACATATGAACTGTTTTTAAAAATTAAATGCTTTGCCTGGAAAAAGATCAAAGTCAGACGGGTCATATGGACTAGGGTCAGCCAGAAACACTCCAGGAAAGCTGATACCATGTTCCTTGCTATGATGCAGCTAGGAAAATGAGATATAGCATGTGTGGCTCCTGAGAGGAGCTGTAGAGGAGCCTTTGAAAGTAGAGCTGATAGATTAAAGCATAGTATAAGTATGTAGACATTCAATTTTTCTTCTAATAGCCTCCTCATAGCACATAGAACTTCCAGACCAGAGTCAAGTGTGGCTTCTAATCAGACTGCAGAGGTAAATTAATAACTAGCTATTTGCACTTGTTTAACTTGCACATGGTCCTTGACAACACAGAGCCACAGAAACACAGAATGGGTTGGGTTGGAAGGGGCCACAGTGGGTTTTCTGGTTCAACCTCCCTGCTCAGGCAGGGTCTACCTAGAGCACATTGCATCCATGTGTAGCCTCATCCTTCACATGTCTCACAGGTGGGTGTTTTCAGAGTAAGCTCATAGTAAAATTTCCTAGGTTGGCTACATACGTAGGTATATAACCCAGATTGCTGCTGAACTGTAGTTTGCTAACAGATAACCTCAAGAGTGTAAAAATGACAAACTAGTGTTTTAGAAACATGTAAAATTTATGCTTGTAGATATCTTCTGCCAAATTTATAACTAGGTTCAAACTGATGAAAGTTTTCTAAAATAAACTAACAGAAGCATTACATTTCCACTTCATTCCAGTAGGACTAAGTAGATGCCAACTAATAGACTAAGCAATGTGAAATATAAAAGGTATTGTGGAAAACACACATACTAAAATTGCTTTGCCATTTGATGGTTTGCATAAGTTGAATCATTAGCACATAATCAGTGATTCATTAATTCTGCATGGAAAACTTCGATTTACAATGGAGGCATGGATTTCTGAAATTCTTGTATTTAGAAGAAAGGTGAATACATGAATGTTGTAAAACTGAAGGTACAAGTAGCAACAAATATAAATACACAACAGGAATTTTTAACATGACTGAAACATGACTGGAATTATGTCTTTAGGGAAAAAAATATATCTTGTTCTGGTTTTGCTTTACCTTTGAAATAATTAATAAAATTAATAGTGACTACATAGTGTAACAATTTTTATGAACCTAAGTTTTGCCAGCCAACATACTTTTTTCATTGCTTTTAAGGGCTGCAGCCGTATGTTAGTTACGGTGGATTTGAACCTCACCAGCGCAGAATTCATCCAGTTTTATTTCATGTACGGATGCCTGATAACTCCTAATAACCGCAACCAAGGAGTGCTGCTGGAGTATTCTGTGAATGGTGGAATCACCTGGAGCCTCTTAATGGAAATTTTCTACGATCAATTCAGCAAGCCTGGGTTTGTAGAGACCTTCTTTCTGCCTGTGTAATTTTCTCTACTAACGTCTGGTGGTCTTGAATGTTTCACAAAAACCTGTGGGATATGTTACTGCTGTGGTTTGGACATCAGGTCCTTACAAGTTCAGCTTGTACAGTCCTACAGCTGTTTAAGAATGGTCTTGGTGCATGTACTTGAGAGCATCAGCATTTGTGCAGCTGCTAGGCCAGAAGTACAAGAATAGTTAGGAACCTGTAGCAGTCTGGTAAATTTGTAAATGGTTGCAGGAAGATAAATTAATAGCTACTGTAGTGATGTTCATCCTGTTCTTAAAGTTGCTAACCTTTGCAATCTAGTTCCTCACTGGCAAGATCATAAAATCACTGATTGTTATAAGTTAGTTACAAAATGGAGTGGAGAGGAGAAACTGCATTTCTGCAGTTATCCATCAAAAGGGTGGATATACTCAAGCCCTACTTTCCGATTTGTGAGATTCAAATCAGGCATATATGTGAGCTGACCTTTTTCTCACTGACTAATTTAAAAGATTCATAGAAAATGGGGATGTGAGGGACCCATTATTTGTTATTTTATCCAAAGACACCAAGAAATTACTAGCACTTTAGTTGGACATGAGATTTCAGTGTACTATTGTCTACTGTTGAAATGGAACAGATAAAATTGTACTGGAACATTGCTATCTGCTGAATGGCTCCGGGTTGAAGAAGTAAGCTTCATTTTACTTCAACATTCTTCTTCTTAACACTTCCCTTAATTAGGACCTCATGGCCATACCCTGCTAGTCCAGACTGTTGCATTTCGTCCCATAAGGACAGCTGGAGCAAGTGAGGTTGTTCAAACCAAGCCACGGTCTGCGTGCTGACCCTTCCCACCTCTCTCTGAGCCCCTGTCCCAGGGATGACACTTGGAGTGATCAGAAAGATTTTTGTTTCAGCAGTATCTCCAAGAGGAACATAGGCTAGTCCAGTCTTTTTCTTCTTTCCCACCTTCCATGTATTCTAGGAAACATAGGGAATAGACTTGGTCAAAGCACCCAGCCCAGTGCATTGCAAAGTGTTCTCCTCTTGCAGCTTTCCTACAACTAATTTCCACCTTTTATTCCAGCTTTGTGAATATCCTCCTTCCCTACGACGCCAAAACCATCGGGACGCGGTTCCGCTGGTGGCAGCCCAAGCACGACGGGCTGGACCAGAACGACTGGGCCATCGACAACGTGCTCATCTCGGGCTCGGCCGACCAGAGGACAGTGATGCTGGACACGTTCAGCAGCGCTCCCCTGCCGCAGCACGAGCGCTCCCCGGCCGACGCGGGGCCCGCCGGCAGGATCGCCTTCGACATGGCCATGGAGGACAAAACCACAGGTAAACATTCCACCTGGTCTGACTTAAGGAGCGAGAAGCCAATGCAGCGATTTGCAGATCTTGCTGAGCCTATGAATCTTTGTCTCACTGTGGTGGGGATCACAAACAATACCGTTGCTATAGAGGTCTTGTCTTTTGCTTTTTGTTCACAAAAAGTGAAATGAAAAGATGAAATGCATATATTTACTGCATGAATTGTTTTAGAAGATTAATTTATTTCAAAGAAAGAAAAAGGAACTTAAAAGTGTGGGGTTATTGTAAGCAGATTTCTTACTTGAGTGTCAGTTCCTTATTTCCTAACTTTTAAAAATATTCTTTAGGGAAATTAAGTTACATTTTACGACTAAATTTTGTAGACATATAATGCACATGCATTTCTGTATGTTTATAAGGCTTAACAGCTACCAGTGCTGGGGTACACTTTGTGCAGACATGTAGGCAACACCCATTAAAAGGCTCTCCCAAAATGTTCAGTGCAACAGAAGTTCATGTTTTAAGTAAGTCTCAGATCCTTACTTCTTGAACATTAAAAAATAATGCTGTAATGCTTGTGTAAGAGAATAGGAAGAGGTGCTTTCAGCAATAAATGTGATAAATGTAATACGTATTTACATGGGAAAGACGGGGTAGTGACATTGTCAGGAGCAATACTAAATAGCTCTCATATAGGGTAAAAAATAAAGCTATGAATCACCTTTTGTGGTTAACACTACTCCCTGTTTAATTTATATTTTCATTGTATATTACTGACATTGTCATTAATTTTCAAGTGAATGAACACTGGTTATTCCATGATGATTGCTCAATTGAGAGATTTTGTGATTCTCCTGATGGTGTCATGATCTGCGGGAGCCACGATGGCAGAGAGGTCTATGCAGTCACCCACGACCTGACTCCTACAGAAGGCTGGATTATGCAGTTCAAGGTAAAATCTGTCTGCAATATAATTATTCAAAACCACGTTATGTTCCAGGTCTAAGTAGATCTTTCAGGAGGTAGGATGGTGTATACACCTACACAGGAGCCATTCCCTGCAGGGAAAAGTGTTGTTGCTGGGCCATCCTCATTTTTCTCACTTACTCTGTGTTGGTCAGATTTAATACCACAGGCTGTTTTCAGAGGTGACACATTCTTCTCTTCCAGCACTGCAGTTCCATGGACATCATGTAATAAGGATATTGCACATCTACCAGGTGCCTATTTTGCTTGGTGAGGGAAAAGCAACTCCACAGTAGTTCACACTGCTCCTGTGTTGTCATGCATTCACATCAAACCTGCATCCAAACTGGCCTTCGTACACCCCTTTACCTTCGTACACCCCTAAATTAAGGAAATAACCCAGCAATATATGGAAGTTGGAAGAACCCTTTGCACATCCATCCATAAAGATGGTCTCCTCAATCTGTGGCCTTCTCTGAAATATTCAAATCTCAAGTTGTGTGGGAGGGGATATTAATTTTATTTGTTATGTTGTACTGGGGTATAAGGCACAAGTGTCAAAATCTGGAAATCCAGAAATGTGAGCTAACTAGAAGAAAATGAAATCAAAATATGGTGTCTGTTCTCAGTCTTAGGAATATCAAAGAGATCTGCAGATGACTGGTACCATACAGGCACAGTTACTGCTATCGTTTCAAGCAAAATTCTGTAGTCACTTTTCAGGTTCAAACATGTTTTAAACTCCACCACCACATTTAACTTTTTAATTACTGGTGCTTTCTTCTTTATTAGGTTTCTGTTGGATGTAAAACCTCAGAAAAGCTTGCACAAAATCAGGTCCATGTGCAGTATTCCACTGACTTTGGCGTTAGCTGGAGTTACTTAGTACCTCAGTGCTTACCAGCTGATCCAAAATGTTCTGGGAGTGTCTCACAGCCATCTGTCTTCTTTCCCACAAAAGGATGGAAAAGAGTAACTTACTCACTGCCTGAAAGCCTTGTGGGCAAGTAAGTATGAACTGACTACTCATTTTGTCTTGGATTGAGTACCTTCCTAGAAACACGACAGGACATCTGCCTATTCATTTTCTTTCAAGGAAATTGCAGAATAGCAGTGTTCATGTTCATTACATTATGGGTATGTAAAAAACCAATTTCAATAGATACTTCCACTACTTGTGGAAGCTCAGAAGATAGTACAGTCATGAGTATATTGTGTTTAATCACCTTTCTTTTCAATTGAGCAAAGTTGTTTTATGTATGTGTCTGGTTTTCTTCATTCCTTTCTATCTAGTCCCGTGAGGTTTCGGTTCTACCAGAAATACTCAGATATGCAGTGGGCCATCGATAATTTCTATCTGGGCCCTGGTTGTCTGGAAAACTGTAGAGGTCATGGAGACTGCCTGAATGAGCAATGCATCTGTGACCCTGGGTATTCGGGTCCAAACTGCTACCTGACCCAGACACTGAAGGTAATTTTACTTTATGTGTTAAAGAACAAATTTTGGCATGTGTTTGACGGAGCAGGAGAGAGAGGAGAGATCGATCCCACTGGAAATTTAGCTTTGATTCCTGTCAGCCTGAAGACAGTCAAATCCATTTTCAGCCCTTTCATCAGTTTTTTAACAAAACTATTACTGCATTATTCAAGAATGGGTTTGTTGCTTTGCAAATAACACTTAGCCTGAAAAAGCTGTGATAAAGTTCACTGTTTGTTTTTTAATCACCATTATAGGATGTAAATCACCCTTGCACATATGGTTATATTTGATCAAAATAGAAAGATTGTCTATTGTGAAAGAGCTTACTGAAATAGGGAATAAAGGAAAATGGCATAAAATTAGAAAATTAATTCACCTGGCTGTTACTCATGTTACCCAATAACAAGCAAGTGGACTCTAGTTAGATATCACTAATTTAAAAGTTAAAAATAACTAACTTCTCAGTTATCATGTCATTTGACTTATTATAACCTTCTGGTTTTCATCTGAAATGCTAATTATATGAACAATATCATTGTCTGTTTGCAATTTTTAATTAGTAATGTATCCATCACATTAAGGACAGCTGGGATAAAATGGCAGCAATTTTAGGGGAGTTTTACTGCCATCTCCTTAATGCCAGAATTGCTGTTTTTTCTGGGGAAAAATATAAAATATTTTTTCTCCCAAGCATATGGAAGTCCCCCACTGTTGCCCTCTGCCATCAAAACCTTGCCACGCAAACCCAACATGCCCATTCATTTGCACATGCTAATTTTAATTTGCTGGATTGCCTCCCAAATATGTTAAAATCCATATATTTTCCCATTTAGCCAGTTCAGTTCAAGTGGCCAAATATTCAGCCAAAAGTGATTATGTTTAGTCACCCTGAGAAAAATTTAGAGTATTCTTGAAGCCTTCAAACATGTTTAGGTCAGTTCCAGCTGTGGTCATCAAAAAGGCTTAACATCGTACTTACTTGTGCTTTATGTTAAATACCTTATTTACAGACTTTCCTGAAAGAGCGCTTTGACAATGAAGAAATTAAACCAGATTTATGGATGTCCTTAGAAGGTGGAAATACCTGCACCGAGTGTGGAATTCTCGCAGAAGACACAACTTTGTATTTTGGAGGTGCAACTGTGAGGGAGGCTGTCACTCAAGATCTGGACCTGCGCGGGGCAAAGTAGGTCATGTTTCCATGTCATTGTCACAGAGAACAGTGCCAACACACTGGCAAAGCAGCAGGCAGCATAGCTGGTAGCTCAGGGAATTCCTAGGCCACCACAAGAATAGCACTGCTTGAGGCAGACACCAGTGAGGTTATGATTCTCACAGCACTGATGCTTTCAGATGAGTCACAGAGAGCAAGGTTCAGCCTAGCACAGTGGAAGGGGTCTGACGTGTCCAGGTGAAGAAGTAGCAGGTCTCTTTGTCCAGAAATGTCCTGGAATCAGCAACTTCTGTCCTGCAAAGAGGCAAGACACCAGTCACCAGGGCATCACTCCTGGAGGCACCAGCTACTTCTCTCACCGAGTTCAGAGCAGAACCTCTGCTGGTTGTCCTCTCTTGGGTGCCCATACAAGATCCTTTCCACTTCTATGTTGTTCGAAAGGATGACTTATCAAGAGAGCAATGGAACTCTGTCAGTTTAGACAAGACAAGACAAGACACAGCGTCATTTCTCTTGACCATATGGCTTTAATGAAGCCACACACTCTGACTTCTGAAATTCTGCAAGTTTGCTAAATCACAGGAAGGAAGGGGCCTCAGGGAGACTCTGGTCCAGCCTCATGCTCAAAGCCAGATAACACTGAATTCAGACCAGTTCGTCCAGGACTTTGCCTCACTGGATGTTTATAAACCTCCAAGAACAGAGATCCTACTGTCTGTCTATACTGGAACACTTGTACCAGTGTTCAGTTACTCTCAGAGTAATTTTTTTTTCTTTTTTTTTTCCCCTGTTAAATCCATTTGGAACTTCCTATATTTTCAGTGTACAACCACTAGCTCTGAGCTCTGGCCCCAGTTGTTCCAGTGTCCTCCACTGATCTTGCCTCAGTTTATCAACTTCTTTTATGCCCTTCATTGATACAAGGGCACATTAAAACATGGTGAGCTCCCATTCCGCCAGGACTCCCAGGGAACTCTAAGCAAAGCAGCTCCCATCTGGTCTGTCCCTGGCTGGTACATTTGCAATGGGTTAGTCTCCCCCAGGGGCAGTTCTTAGCTGAATTCCATGAGGTTCCCATGAAAATTACTAGGCAATGTTTTTGGAAACCTCTGTAGCACTTGTGCATTGTTGTTACTTGCTTTAAAATGCAGGCACTTGGAACAATTTCAGCATGTCTGTTAACAGAAAGCAACTGCTATTTGTGCAGATCTTTCACAGATGTGATCATATATATTTACTCTTAGGTTTCTTCAGTACTGGGGGAGAATTGGGAGTGAAAACAACATGACAACATGCCACAGACCAACTTGCAGAAAGGAGGGAGTGCTGCTAGACTATTCCATTGATGGAGGCAAGTATATACTGTAGTTATAGCTAAGCTACAGTCTGGTTCTGTATCCATGCACCACGAATATCTGAGAAGCTGTCAGAGATCCAAAATAAAAGGCTAATTCTTAATTGTAAAGTTATTTTTGTCCATGTAAAGTTTTTTTTTTCCCCATCTAAAATTTCCATCTACTGCTCAGGAGCTTCCCATAATCCTCCTGCCTTATTTCAGTAATCAGTGGCTTCCACCCAAGTTGATTCCTTTTTACAATTACAAGATTACTCTTGCAGTGAGTAACAGTTACCAACTATCCTCAGAAGTTAAGCTCTATCAGATGACCGTAGCTATTACTTTTTATTTCCTGTTATCTTTAACCCTTTAGAAGATTCTACCATATGCTTGTTTTTATCACTAAACCTGCAGCCGTTCATTCTAGGGATATCCTGGACTTTGCTCCATGAGATGGATTACCAAAAGTACATCTCAGTGAGGCACGACTACATCCTCCTTCCCGAGCACGCCCTGACCAACACCACGCGCCTGCGCTGGTGGCAGCCCTTCACTCTCAGCAACGGGATCGTGGTGCCCGGCCCCGACCGGGCACAGTGGGCTCTGGACAACATCCTCATCGGGGGAGCAGAGATCAACCCCAGCCAGCTGGTGGATACCTTTGATGATGGTAAAATAGGCTGCCACAGCTCATCTCTTGTCTGGAATTATTTGTTCTTATCTTACCTGAGCCCTGTGAGCTTGCAAGCAGACTTTCTTTTATTTCAACTCTGCAAATTTTTTCTTTTCTTAGACTGATGCTGTTTACATGCTATTCTTCATGCTATTAATAGAAGTGTGTAAATATATCTATCTATCTATATATATAAATGTATATTCAGATATGTATGTGTGCACATATATATACACACACAAAAATTTTTATTTCAGTCCAGCTCATTTCATTTAAATTTCTGGTCTTATACTTTTATCTCATCATATTCTTTAAAAGTACTATTATTTAAACATTTTAATTACCTCTCTGGTGATGAATGTCTTTATTATGTCTGCTAGTAGCTTACTGTGTGTCATTACAGATAGCATAAATGTAGTGTCTTTATTTCTAAAGTACTCTATCTAGTGATTCTGTGGATTCATTACTAAGCCTTGATGTTTACCAAGACAATGCAGTAATTTTATTTAACTCATCTTAATAGAAGGCACCTCTCATGAAGAAAACTGGAGCTTTTACCCTAATGCAGTCAGAACTGCAGGGTTCTGTGGAAATCCATCATTCCATCTCTACTGGCCAAATAAGAAAAAGGATAAAACACACAACATCCTGTCCTCCAGAGAGCTCATTATACAGCCAGGATACATGATGCAGTTTAAAGTAAGAAATGTTCTCTCTCTCCAAAGTAAAGAACACAATGAAAATTCATCTAATATGTCTCCAGAAATTATTCTTCTTCCAACTAAGATGAATTGGATGAATAATTAATTGTGACTTTTTACTAGAAATTAAAGGAAAATATGAAGTGTAGGTAATGAGAACCAGAAAGGCTGCATGAATGTAAAATGTCAAAATATTCTGTCTGTCTGTATGCTTTTGGGGTTAGTTAGAGGGATTGGAAGTCTAATACATTTTTCCTGAAATTACTGGATCAGATGAGTATAGGATTTATACTGTACTGATACAGTAGGATTTATTTTCTAAGGTGAGAATAGATGCCATGCAGAATAAGCTATTTTCTCCTAATTTGTGAAGAAACAGAAAAGGCAAGGGAGGAGGCTGGAGAAGAGCATCATATGGAAAATTCAAATGTGTTCAAGTAGAAGTGTTCCTTCTGCTTCCTTGTGTCATGGCAAATGACCTAAACAATCAGAGAAACATTTCTGAGTATTTTACTTTGATTTAAAGTAGAATTCTACACAGGGCCAAAGGCAACAAGTAGTTGTTTTCCAGAAATGTTCTTGGCCGTTCCCCAAGCACCTTGTCTTAAACAAACTAGGAACTAACATGAAAGTAGGGTTATCAAAATACTAATCCATTTTCTTATTATGTTTTTTTCTTGCTCTTCTGTTTGACAAGATAGTTCCAGAATTTTCCATCTTCCACTGATCAATACTTTCACCTTTTCTCAACATCACTGCCTATTTTATATTGAATGTCTAATGTAACCCCTAAAGCACTTCTTCCCCCCCTCAGCATGCCAAAGAAATTATATACAAGAGCAGTCTCATGGTTTTTACTACTGAATGTCAAGACCCACCCCAAGATGCTTATTTTACCCAGCCTGTCATCTTTTTCCTCTGTTTTAAGGCCAAAATTATGATAACTCATCAGCATTCAATAGTTCATATTACTAAACTCTTATTGCAGAATTTTTCTCTCCTGATTCTCTCCCCCTTTTTCTTCTCCACTCACAATAAAGATTTTATTTCTAAATTAAGGACTCAGCTCTAGCATGGCTTCTGTTTGGTTTGAAATTTAGCATCTTATTATCTAATCAGTAATGTACACTGGGTACTGTAACCTTTCTGTTGTAATATGGAACAAATATGTTTACTGTTTTAAAGTCAAAATAATTCTGTTCCTAAATTGGGCTTATTTAAAGTTTATGTCCATGTTTATCATTATGAATTTTAAATTTCATAGGTGCTTCACTTTCGGAAATGCCAAGGAACTACCATATCTTTTTGTTTCAGAAACAATGCTTGTTTAGATATTTAATTTGGACTTTAGAAATGTAGTGTTAGGATCCTGTTAGGAAATAACAGTAGCAAGGAAGTAAAATTCAAGTAAAAGCAGTATCTAAAGTACTGTGTCTTTTGTTTCCCATCCACTTTTATGGATTTTGGCCAAGTTCTAAGTTGATAATACCCTATACATCCAGTAAAGAAAAAAAAAAAAAGGAGAACATAACTTGATTATATATCACTTTATATGTTTACTGGACTTGTTATAGCAGTTGATTTTATTTGTGCTATAGATCGTGGTTGGCTGTGAGGCAAATTCTTGTGGGGACCTCCACTCAGTGATGCTGGAGTATACAAAGGATGCCAGGTAAATGACAGCAGAATACACAGACATGGAAAAAAAATAATATGACATAAAAAACCTAGAGAGCTTTTATTTATTAAAGCAATTACTCTGCTATTCATTTTGTAACAGAATCTGAACAAAGCCTGTGTGCAAGCACTGGGATTTGTCTACATAACTCCCATAAATTCTCTTTATAAGTTATCCCAGATATTGACAGATTCATGACATTGAGCTTGCAATTACAGTCATGAGCATGTTCCTGTTAAAAATGTGCTCACAGGAAAACACATTTGCAGGAAATTGTTTTAGTAGGATACAGGACCAAGGTGTAATGAAGTGGGAGTTACTTAATTCCAAACTGATCTTTAACTAGCTAACAATAACACTGCCTCATGTGCTGTAGAATAGCAGCATGTTATAATTTGTAAAAATAAAGGTATATTCTGTGCTCAAATGACTGTGGGTGAAAATACAGCAAATTCTATTGGGACTCTTCTGAACACTGTAAGAGAGGCTAAGGAGCAGCCTCCTAAATAAATCTTTCTATTCTGCAGCCCGAGCAGCTGTATGTACCACACTGCTGGGAGTGCCACCGTCAAGGGTTCCACAACACTCAAACATCCTCTCTGGCTGCACCTGTGCTTCGGCCTCTCACCTCTTGTTTATTTGTGGCTCCAGAGCATGGAAACTACTGCTGACAATCTCTTGTGTTTGTTTAGGAAGACAGGCAATGTCATGACCCTTAAAAATTACTTGTTTTCCTTTCATTATTTTTTCAGTTGTTCTAAAATTTTTTGGGGTTTTTTTTGTTTCCTACAGGACAGACTCATGGCAACTGGTGCAGACACACTGTCTTCCTTCCTCATCTAATAGCATTGGCTGCTCCCCATTTCAATTCCATGAAGCTACCATCTATAACTCTGTCAACAGCTCCATGTGGAGAAGAATAACTATCCAGCTGCCTGACCATGTCTCATCCAGGTAGGTTACTGAAAGGTCAGCTCACTGTGGATGTATAAAATGACAGCTGTCTTGCTGGCACAGTTTACTAGGAACAAATGGTGAATTAAAAATGATTCCTTATTGCGGGATTTCGATTTCATACATAACTAATGTTCTTCAGGATGCTTTTTGTTGATAGAAGTCACTACAGAATGATGTAGCAGGGTGGGTCTTTCCAACTATTGAAGTCATAGGCCCCTCACATGACATTTTTGGTTGCATTTGCTGCTGCTGTATTAGAACATGACCGTACAGATGTGTTTAATTGCTACATAATATAATATACATAATATCATAATACAGTGTTTGAATTTTGATATTTGCAGTGCAACTCAGTTCAGGTGGATTCAGAAGGGAGAAGAACTGGAGAAGCAGAGCTGGGCAATCGATCACGTGTATATTGGGGAAGCATGCCCGAAGCTCTGCAGTGGCCGCGGGTATTGCACAACTGGAGCCATTTGCATCTGTGATGAAGGATACCAAGGTTCCATTTGTTCAATTTCTCTCTTGTATATCAACTACAGTCTAATCTAGCTCAAAATTAAACAAAAGATAAAATTATGTACCATGTCCAAATTCATCACTGGAATGTCTGAGTAACAAATTCAAAATTAATGCTGAAAACTATTGAGTCAGCAGTCTCTCCTATCTGGCACTCTGTGGAAAGTTCATCCAGCCTTTATTGAAGGCAGAACATGGCTACTTGATTACTCAGAATTGGCTTCCACCCCTGAGCTCCTTCCAAGGGTGCATCCCAGAGGATGCGCAAATGGCATCCAGATGTTGGTGAGTGGCATCTGTAAGGGACTCTGTGCCCCATCAGGACAGAGTGTTCTGCTCTAATCCCTCACTGCAGCTAAGCACATGCCTAATGGTACCTGAGTGCTCTTGGTAAACTCTTAAGTGCTTTGTGGGAATGCAGCCAGTGTTTAATGTCTTCCAGGAGAGCCTCATAACTTTATAAGATCAGATCCCTTCCGAGTTTTTAGACATATCTGCCTTCAACCAGCAATTAGAAGTTTCTCTTACTGGCATCAATGCAAAACAGGAGAAACTGTTGCAGTTCTTGAAGTTATACTGCTGTAAAAATAAGATTCACAGCGTCAATTTTGTACAAATAACTGCTGTATATCAATGTGCACATTATTAATGTATCTGCCAAAATATATTCAGGCTGTATATTGAGCCACAACCTTGAATAGAATTACAATGACCTATAACTCAATTTTCTCCATTCTTTTCATTTTTGTGTGTTTTACAACTTCACTGTGTCATTTTTAGGTGATGACTGCTCTGTTTTTAGCCATGATCTGCCAAGTTATATTAAAGATAATTTTGAATCTGAAAGAGTTACTGAAATAAACTGGGAAACCATTCAGGGGGGAGTGATAGGAAATGGATGTGGACAGCTGGCACCCTATGCCCATGGAGATTCGCTCTATTTTAATGGATGTCAAATAAGACAAGCTGTGACCAAGCCTCTGGATCTCACCCGAGCAAGGTAATAGTTTGAGCCTAAACAGTTCTTTTAACAATTCATGAGAAAGGAAACTCTTCACATGTATGCGTGGCCACATGGGCCTGTACTGATGAGGATGGACTGACCTGGCTGTGCCATGCAGTTGGACGCGGCTGGCAGAAAACATTAGGGTTGACAAAATGCTTTGTGACTTTGATCCGGTAGATGGAGAGTGAGGATGTCAGATGAAAAGGTCAGATGTTTTCATCATGCCCAACAGAGCACTGTCTATGTAAGCCAGCATTGACAATGAAGCTGTTGGCAAAGACTGGACACCAGACTGCCTGGATCAGTGCCTGAACTGATAAGACAAATCCCATGTTTGTATGTGCCTCCATGATGGTTATGACTAAAGGTGCTATTTAGTAATTACAGGCTCATTTTCCCATTTCAGTTGTCAAATAGAATTATATTCACCTGGCAACAAACAGGAGTATCTTTTTCATCTATTGAGCCTCTTTGGCCATGGAAAAACAAATGTAACCAGCCTGTGCTGGCTCTTAGCAGAGTGACAGCTTTCAGGACTGGTTTATATTTAGTTGTCCAAAGCAAGATTAGAAACAGGATGAATTGGCCAGTGGGCCAGACATAAATCAGGCTCTTCTCTTCTTACTTGAACACCCAGGTAGAATATGATATATGTTTTTAGTCATTTTATTATAGTCAACCTTTATTCGTCCTTGTTAAACTCTTCATACACTCATTTACATATTTGCATTTTTATCCATCTCAGTCTTGTGCAGATATATTGCAAAATTGGATCTACTGCCTGTAACAATATGTTATACATAGTAAACAACTATTTTGAAAGGGGAGCTGTGTTTTAAAGATATGCAGACAGTTTATTTTGCATGTTAAAGAAACAATTCTTGAAAATGGTCCAAGTTTTGATAAGGTAACTGCAATGAATCTAGAAATGCTATTGTTCCTGTTTGAATACTTTTGCATATTGAAAATACCTTTTCTTTCTGTGTTTTACAGCAAAATCATGTTTGTTTTGCAAATTGGAAGTATTTCACAAACAGACAGTTGCAATACCAATCTGAGTGATCCTAACACTGTAGACAAGGCAGTGCTCCTCCAATACAGTGTAAATAATGGAATTACATGGCAAGTAATTGCACAGCATCAGCCAAAGGACTTTATACAAGCCCAAAGAGTGTCTTATAACGTTCCCTTGTGAGTACCCAGTCACATTTCATTACCTCTAAGTGCACAACTTACATTTCTGCTAAGGAATAACCTACCTTTGCGTCACTGTTGAAGAAAAATGTTGATGAGAGGGTAAACAAAGAAGATTACTTAAGGGGAGGGCTGATCAAAAAATTCCAGGCTAGAGTTTATCAATGCACTTGAAAGAAAAACAGAAAGAATACTTGTTTTGAAGATAAGAGGGGAAAATCCTCTTTTTCTGTGTGCATTTTTAACCATTAAACGTTTTGCATGTACGATGTGTTGATATTCAGTGACGTAGAAACAATGACGTGACTTCTCTCAGTTCCTGTTTGGGGATAGATAGGGATATGCAAAACACTGATAGTCTGGAGCTCTCACAGGCTCTTGTGCTTGTGTGACAGGGAGGCACGAATGAAAGGAGTCTTACTGCGCTGGTGGCAGCCCCGTCACAACGGGACAGGTCATGATCAGTGGGCTTTGGACCACGTAGAAGTCGTCCTGTGAGTATCAGCTTCACCTCATCCCACCCCACCTCAGAAAGCACTGAAATTTCTCCAGCATGATACGGGTGTTAAGCTCAGTAAGAACCATTATGGCCCAGGGAATCCTTCCTCAAAGAGAAACCTTTAAAATCCTATCTTTCCTGATGCTCTGCCCTGACTGCAACAGTCAGTAGTTGAGATGAACACAAAGTAAGTGGCACAGCAGGGGGGTGTGTTGTGCATTATGGAATAATGCAGGAGGGAAAGTGGGGCTTTATCACCTCCAAGTATTGCTGTGGTCCTGTAATGCAGCAACGACTGTTAAAAAACTATTTTGCTGGGACCTAAGAGAGGATATTCCTGTTCAACGCTGTGCTGCCATGTAAGGCTGTTCTATAGCCTTTCAAGGATACAAAAGATTCTTCTGTATTGTTCATTGCACAAAGTAATGTTGTTGTGCCTCTTAAAAATTTGTGTTAGCAACTAATGCCTTATTCATTTCCTTTTTTTAGTAAGAAGGATACTGTTCAGAAACAGGGTTCACTATATCAGGTTCCTATGGTCCGAGCTCTATATTCATCCCCTTGTCAAGATTTTACCAAGTCTGCACCCTCCTGATTCTCCCATTCTTGAGATGGGTTTCGCTGGCAGCTAACACGTTTTTCCTGTGTTGCATCACGAAGAGATGACCTGCTTTTTCTCTAACAATTTAGTTCCAGTAGAAGTGAAATGCTAGTGGCTTCCTGGGCAGGAACTCATCGCTGGCAGTGGTTGGCAGAGAGAGGCAAGCCTGCTCCGTAGATAGGTTCAAACATTCTTCTTATTGAAAAATTTAAAAAACAGCAGTGAAGAAATTAGGCTTAGAAAACCTTCAGACTGTGTAATTATAGCCATGAGGTTTCTGAATTAGCAGAGACACTGCAAGTAATGTTTTGTAACAGTGGCAAAGTGAATTGTCTGATTGCTAGTTAGTCCTGTTCTCCTTTCCACCGAGAAGCACCAGCTTGCATGGCACTCATATCAACCCCAAACCAAATTGGTCCCAACACTGAGTAACTGTACACCCTCCGCTGCTTTTACACACCTTGCTGGGCTCTGCTTCCATAACATTAAGCTTAAAACTGGAAGGAACAGAGGAGAAAGATGGATATGATTCCTGTTTTAGTTAATCAGTGGCTGTATGATGCTGCATCAGGAAAGATATGGAAGAGTATGAACTGCAGGAAGTTCACAATGTTTAGAAAACCATGGAAAAGAGAACTGGTCTAAAATATTCTAAAATATTCACATGTCTTTCTACCTTTCAATTAAAAATAAAATGAACAGAACAAACCATGAAAGAAAAGAAAATAGGTATAATATTACCCAGGAATAAAATAGATCTTTAAAAAGTGATTCTGAGACTGAAATGTGGAGAATTTCTCTGACAATGAGATCTGCCAGGCTATAGACTAGACACACAAGTTGAGTGTAACAACTCATGTGAGATGTTATACTAGTGTGGCCATAGCAAATAATCACACCTTGCCTAGAGAAGGAACCAGGTGGGCAGACAGTGTCTCCTTCCTCCTATTATTTTAGTCCTGTTAAAGAGCTTTAAGGCTCTTCTGAAATTTGCCCTAAATATCATGCTAGAGACAGAGGATTTCCATCCTGTTCAAGTGACACCTGGTACAATGCACAGAGAAAGACAGACCAAACTGGACTGATTTCTCTGTTACCAAGTCCTGTGAAACGTGGTGCCATGACAGCTTATTTCCCAAAGGCCAGATGTGGAGTTCCAGTCCCTGCTAACTACAGCACATGAGACATGCTGCTCTCAGGAAGGGCAGAATTAAATGCCAGGGTACATCTGGTTCGTATGCTGGCATGTGCTCAGACCTGATAGGTGCTTTTGACTCTTCTGTTTTGCCTAAGTTCTATCTGCACATTGTAATTCATCAGAATATTCTGTAGGCCTCCTCAAATTTGGTTGCAAGTCACCTGCAACTTCTTTATCAATAAATACTCTCATATGGGTTTTCCTGTAGCTCTGCTGTTTCACTTGGACACTTCACACTGGTCACTTTAGCCCCAGCACTTCAGTTGCCTCACCTGTAAAATGATGAAGACACTCAGTCACCTCCATGGAGTGCTTCAGGTTATCAGAAGGGAGCCTGGATCAGTATCAGTTAGCACTTACCTTAGATGATCCTGCACACACCAGGGCCACCAGAACTCACACTGTGAGTACTAGGGATAGAACTTAGCTTTCATTCTTAATATTCCTTAATTTTCCAGTGAAGGGTACAGAAGCCCAGCCTGCTCCTGGGGCAAGCAAGCCCCCTTTCCCAGGCAGCTCTGCAGCAAGAGGCAAGAAGTCAGTGTCCTCTGGGGGCACTCCCTTCCCACCAAGATTGCCAGGGGAGGGCTCTGTGGGCAATAGACACCCCAAGGCTCTCTGGCAGGGCTGCAGAGAGGCACAGCCTGAACTTAACCCATTCACCAGGGTTCTTACCTCTGGTAAGAGGTAATTACCTCTTCCCATTAATTCTATAGTGGGCCACTGGAGAGTCAGTAGGCTTCTGTCTGGTTATACATCCCGAAGCTGGGATACTGTAGGAAATATCTGTGCCTCCTAAATTGGAAGTAATTTCTGTTGGAACTCTGGCCTGATCTCAGAAGGCCATGAACATCCCTAGATAAGAACCCATTGATGGTCCATGTTCAACACAGTCTGTGTTCAGTCCTCTTATAACCATGCACTGCCCCACCCACCTGGATGACACTCCATACACCCCTCCAGAACCATCAAAATTATCCTCACTGGCCCTGGTTTTAGTCCTAGATTTTCAGATTTGTGACCCGTGTACCCATGTTGATGCAGCAGGCAAGCCTCTATCCTGTGAGGTGATAGAACAAGGAGCCAACCTACACTAGGAGGTGTGGTTTGGGGCATAGATAAATTCCTCACTTTCCACACATCTCCTCTTTGGTTTTCTTCACTGCCCTGTGGGCTGACAGAGGTCTGATTTTTCCAGGACAGGCATTGTCTTGACTGCCTGCATCTCCAGGTGCTCACCTAGGTGCTGTGCCAGCTTTTCCTCAACCCACAGGCAAGGGAGCCATGCTCTCCTTGAGCAGACTAAGGGCTGGAGTGAGAGGGCAAGCAGAAAAAGCACCTGCCAGCAGGGAGAGCTGGTCTGTATGAATGTAAAGCAAATAAGGATTTTCTTGATTTTATCTCCCCTCCAAAACAGGGGATGTCCCTGCTCCTCCCTACAGTGCTCATCCCAGGGGCAAATCTGTCAACACCTGCTTTCATGGCCCAACTCTTCTCAGCAATCCAAAGATTTGAAATTAGTTCTGTCACAGGCCTAGCTGTTGAGTCATAGTGCAGATACTGCTACAGCTGATGCATAGCTGACACTGTTCAGTTCAACTGATTTCTGAGTCAAGGGCCACTATCCTCTCACCAGCAAACATATCTTCAGGATGCCATTTCTTTGATTCCTTTTTGCTCCCAAGAAAATTGCTGGGGGAAAAAAAATCAACCTGCAGATTAAACATGCATGCAAAATACCTGGCAGTGATAAAAAAGGCCAAAGATGGATCCTTTTGTATGTTACTTAAAATCATTCCACTTTTCAATGAACTATTTGAATCACTCACTAAAAAGCAGTACTTTTAAGATTGTGATGCAGCTGCAAATGGTGCTTATGTTGAGCACCTCTTTTAAACAGGTGAAACCAGATACCTGTGTTGACAATGTTATACATTAAATTGATCTTGCCAACTTAACAACAGTTGATGTCTGTCCTGTGGTGGGGAGAGGATAAAAGTTGTTAAGTTGTTCAGTCCTTTTTAAAGCTAGTGCTGATTATTCCTCATTAGTGCAGGGATTTTTCTCTCCATTTGTAAAGAAAGCTTTGGGCACAACTCTCGTGTTCCATGTGGCTCTTCTTAGGATAAAAAAGTATTTTATCCCAAGCTTAAGAAATAGTGTTTTTCTGTGCCCCTGTAATTCTGCCCTAAGAAGAGCCCATGTCCAGCTCTGCCTTTCATTTGCACATTGTTTTTCTCTGGAAGCACAGCTCTCAGCCTGCCCACTGCACACACACCTCACACTTCTTTGCATGTGCATTACACAATTGCCATTTCTTTGTGTAAAGGGCAGGCCCTTAGAGACATCTCATGAACTTAATTAAAAGTTAAAGGTACTGAGAACTTAAGGGTAGTTATAAGATGAACACTAAGGGTCTGATATTGCTTTCTTTATCCCAAACCTTGTTATGTGATCCAAAGGAATTTACGTTGTGTAAGGAATGCAAGAAATGTTATCCCTGCCTATGATTTTATGGTTAACTGATAGATAATAGAATGAATCCCTCCATAGCCATCACTCCATGCTCTTCATTGTTGAGATATTCTCACATTTTTGGCACAAATGATTTAGTGAGAACTTATGTTGCATTTGGTGCAAAGAATGTTTGTCCTTATTTTGGAATATTAAAATACAAATTACATATTCTAGATTTAACAAGAAGTGCTCATGTGGAAAAGCATTTTCATCTGCTTCATATTTTTTAGTAAAAAGCAATTATTTGAAAAATGCATTTAAATTAAGTATCAACATATTTATAATAAGGAACATAAATTGTTCAAACATTAAGTGACTATCTGAATATTCACAACATTTATGCCAAATTTAATATGATGCAGTTTGTGCTTCTATGACATTTCTATTATGTTTCTAAAAAGTGCATGCTGAATTTTATAGAAAATAAAAATCTAAACATTGACTTGAAATCTGAGGAAATAATTTGTTCAATTTTTATTTTCAAAAGAGACGAAAAGTCCTATATTGCCTCTAAACCTCATCAGGGTTTTATGACTAATCACAGTGCTGCATGCATTGAAAGGCATTTTCTAACTTGTGTTGTATTTCATTGTTTGCTGTCACTGGTTTTACACTAGAATAAGGTAAGTACTTTCCCTGAATCAGTATTAAATGTATGTTTCTGTAAGCTATGGCTCTTTCACAAAGTTTTGTCAATGACGGGTTGGTGGAAAATCATTTATACGCTGAGATGTGCCACATAGCTCCTGAGGGCCCTGATCCTGCAGTGCTTCCGCAGTGAGCATTGGGGGAAGTTAAACCTAGCAGAAATTGTTCAGCAGATTGTGCCATACTGCAGTGGGACTTTCACCAAGGCTGTGGGGGGAAGGACTTCTGCTTCTGCTAGGGTACAGTGAGACCTGCCAACAGAGCATTGTATGGGCAGCCAAGGGGCAATTCCCACTCTTTTCTGTAATAAATGACCACAGAGATGCAGCCACAGCCAGGCAGAGTATGTCAGTCAATCTGCTTGGTGGCACAGCCACCCACACCTGCCCCTTAGACACAGAACTAGTGTCCCCAGCCAATTCTTTCATTTCATGTAACCCAGCTGCTTTGTGCTGCTGCAGTTAATAGATATCACTAACCAGTACAGTTACTGAGCTCTGGGTTCAAGTGTTGACTCCAGCAAAGCCAAAGAATATTTATCATTGATATGAGCCCTCAGAACTTCAGTCAGAGCACTTGACCTTTTTCATTACAGTACCTGCCTCACGAAGCATTTGTAATTTAGCACTAAAATTTACTCCAAGCCTAGTCTTGAGGGACATACCTTCGCTGTGTTCTAAGGTTTTTTTCATGTTTAATTTTGTTATCCAAATATTTTTCTTTCTATTTCATTCCTGTTTTGTGCCCTGTCAATTAAAAGCACAGAAAGAATGAATGACATTAGTATATACTGGGGTTATGTACTGCATATTTTTCATTCCATTTGGCTGTGTTCCATTTTCACAAACTTTAAATTGCAGCCTTGTAGTTCAAATTGTGCTTTAGGAAACATTCAATAAACAAAATGCTCTACTAAAGATCCAGAGAGACTCCTTCTCATAAGTTGCTTTCTTATAGGTATTTTTTTAACATGCCCTAGATAGTTGTGTCTTTGCTCTTCTGTATTGGCTGCATATTGCTTTCATCCAACTAGCACAACTCCAGGTACTTCATTGGAAAGTTTAAGGTTTCCGACATAAATTCAAGCAGTATTATCTTCTGTTTACTTTTTGGTAGTGCACTCAAAACTGTCAAACAGATTATACAGTAGTCATTCCTGTTAATTGTTTTTTTGCTCTGTGCTCCATCAGTAATACACAGATAACTACTTTGGATCTGAACTTTTCTGATTGACTGATGGTTCACTGAATGCACAGAAAAGACAGAGAGGCTCAGCAGGTGCTGACCAGTCCATCAGACACTCGCAAAGCAGTCTTCAAGTTGCCACTGATTTTGAAACAAAAGTTCCTACCACACCATCATGAAAGGGGATCCATTCCTAATATAGCTTGATGCTGCCCAGCACATTTTGGGTGCTCTGAACAGCAAAAGTATGGTAAAGCCTTTAATCAGTCTGTGAAAATAAAAATTAAAATTACTACTAATAGTATTGAAAACATTTTTGCATCCACCTCATGCAAGGAATGTGTAAGTACTCTTGCAGACTATGTTATAAAATTCTTCTTGTGATTTTACAAAGCACTATTGATCTCTCTTATACAGTGCTTGCCTCTTACCAATATATACAATTAATTCAAAAAAAATATAGACCTACTCTGATTTTGTGGTGAAATATGATACTATAATGCATAGGGTCTACATATTTACCCATGGAAAGAGTGAAAATCATAGTATTTTCATAGTAAGCATCATGTTTTCCTGTGGCATCAAACCAGTAGTTGAAAAGTCTGTCTCATGTCAGTGAGGACAAGTCTGAATTATGTTACTGCAAAGGAAAAAAAACTGCATTTAGTTCCTGAGAATTTAAATTTCTCTTGTTTTTCACACACTGCACCACTACAGTGTTCAGTGTAAGACATAAATATATGCTTCTTTCTAACACCTTGATCATCTTCCAATGGAACAAAATTATATACATAAAATAAGTAAATCTCTTCTGCATTACTAGGTAAGCATTTCTTTGTTCCTTTTTTCAATTCTTTTTTTTCGTTTTTTTTGTTTTTGTTTTTTCATTGTTTCAAGCATCTTCACCATCCCTTTAGGACAGATACAAAATGGTTGGTCATCTGAAGTGAAATAGAGGCCAGGTGCACATAGCAGTGTCCAAAACGAGTCCTGAACATCTCTGCTGAGCTGTTGCTGGACATAAGCAGACCAAAGGCAGGATGGAGATGGGGCAAAGGCCCCTGGGCCAAGGACTGCAGCTCAGCATGTGCCCCATCTGTTCAAGTCTTGCCCAAGCTGAGGCTCTCACAGCCAAGCTCACTTTTAAATCTAACCAGGTCCAGAAATGGCAATTTTTTCAGCCAAACACTTTGGCAGTCTGTTTGGTCCCATGTACCCCGAGCAAAGCTGCTCAGAGTTGGGCTGTGCTTTCTCCCAGGCCCATCTGCTGTATTTTAGCTGCAGAGCAGCCTTCTCCCAGCAGATAGGTGCTCTATCCTCACCTCATGGTTAGGATGCTCTCCTGAGAGGTGGGATGTGGCCTTGAACGCGCTGTGTCTGAGGGACCACCCACTTCCCAGGCAATGGGAATTAAAGGGAAGGCAGAATTAAGATCTTCTTTGAGATTCAATGGCAGCCACTGTCAGGAGCAGGTTTGGGGTCGTAATTTCATCAGTGAGGCACCTGGCATTTTAGCATGGGTGACATTCCACCCTGATGACTTAAGGACCAGAATGAAGACTGATGTGCAGTGCTGCTTTGCACTTGAGCTACCAAGTGGCAATAAAGTTACATAGACTCACCACTATCAATCTCTCACACAAAACTTCTACAAATCAGCACAGATCTTTCCTTTTCACTAGAGTAAGTCAACATTAACCCCTTTCTCAATTGCCAGATGCTCTAGAGCTCTGCCTTAGCTCTCTACCTTACTGTGACAGTGCCAAAAGTTGTACCAAGCATACATTTGTTTTCTCTAATTGTCACCAGGAGCTGGTCTTTATTCCATCCTTGTTTGTACATTCCAGTGGCAAAAAAAAAAAAAAAAAAAAAAAAAATTAAAAATTGCAAAGCCTTGGAAAACTAGTCAGGAAGTGACTTGGATTTGCTTCGAGGCTCATAGTCTAGATTTTGATATGACAACTATTAACCAGTTTAGTCAATTGTGTTCAAGATCAGCTGTAGAAAAGGGTATAATTTTGTTAGATTGTTTTAGGTTAAATTAGCATACTACAGCAAAACCTATTTTTGCTTGTGGAGAATCATAGTTATTTTGCAAAGCATACAATTACTCCTTTTTCCTAAGGGCCACATTCACTAAAAATAAACTTATGCACTAGAGAGGAAAGCATGACTTACTACATTATGAGTATTCACTTCTTACTCACAGACAAAACTCAAAAGTGAAAACATTCCTTGAACCCACAAATGGGACATTTGTTGACTGCAGGTCTTCACAGATCTGCCCTCTCATAGTTCCTTCCTCCCTCAGTGGGAAAAGTGGAAATCTGCATTAGGTGGGATGGGCCTTGTCCTCCAGGTAGGTCTTCCAAACAAGGGTGCCTTCTCAAATTTGGCTGCAGATGAGCTCTCTTGCCTGGTCTGCTCCCAAATATGATGACACTTAGTTTCCAGACCTTCTTTTCCTTTTGGAAGAGTGTGCACAGGGGAGGGAAACATTAATCTGAATAAAAGTGTTGTACTCTCCTTCCTATACAGTAGAAGTAGAAGATAATGAAGTGGAGTAAAGTTTTTCTTCTGTTCACAAGATAAAGCAGTTAATGACTGAAGACAGAAGAATAACTGGAGTACAAAATCCCCATAGAAAAATGGCATGAAGTGTTCATACAGTTTTAGTGAATCTGGCCCTAGGCAGCACCAGTTTTCATTAGCTGAAAGCTCTTAAACTTTCCCTAAGGTAATGAATTGTAAATGAAAGCGAAGTGGGACAGATTCTCAATTGCCTTGTACCTTGCAGTTAAACAAAGGGTGTGCTTCACACCAGTTTGCACAGACTTGAGAACTCATGCAAGGACAAAGAAGAATCACTCCCGCTAGCTCACTGCTCCAAAACAATTTACACTATGCATAAAAGAAACTGACACTCTTTCCTTCTTCCACCCTTTGATTTCAACAGCACTCGCAAACAAAATTACATGATGAATTTTTCACGGCAACATGGGCTCAGGCATTTCTACAACAGAAGACGAAGGTCACTTAGACGATATCCATGAAGAAACGAGAAATTTATTTTTTTTCCTCCCAACATGTGATGTGTTGCTTTCCATTCTTTAAATCTAGCACTGCATCTGCTATCAGGACTTTTCTGCAACTGGCTTGATGAATAACTGAAAGCCTTTCTCAAGACAGAGTGTACACCACTTTTTCGCACTGTGAACTAATGAGAAGTGACTTATTTTCTCATAGGTAAATGTTTTAATGTTGATGTGTCTGTGAAAATTGTGATCTGTTGTAATATCAGTTACAGTGGCAGTATTGGAAGTAAGCAACTAATTCTGTTTAACAGGAAAAAAGGTTTAAGCACAAAGACTTTTCAGATTTTATGTTTATAAAAACCTACATACTAAGTACAGAATTTAACATTCTTTGTTACATAGGTATTTAAGTGCACTGTATTTCAGCTCTGTGTCATTTTATATTATTAAGTTATCATTGTTTGTCCTCTTTGTATTCTCTTCTACAACATGACACATTGGCACTGTATTTACTTGTTTTGTTGTTGTAATATTTTTGCTGCTGATTTTTGGGCTATTTACCTTCTTACAAATTGTATTTAAAAAAAAATCATCAAAGTACCTAATCCAGAAGATAATTGCGAAAGTAGTTGTAAAAGCATTGATATCCTTCGGTCTTATTCTTTGATATGTCTGTTGGTTAGCATTGTTTTGTGGATAAAAAAATAATGCTTGACATTAAACTTTTTTCTACTAAGGATTTGTGGATTAAGCCCCAAACAGAAATTCCCAATTCCCTGTCTAAATGTAGTCAGTTTTCCGAAACTGATTTACTTACAGTAACTGCCATTCGGTGTCTGTAGTAATGAAGTGACTTGTAAACAGTGAACGTTTCATTGTATTCTCTTTGGTGTTTGTTTCTATTGCGGGTCATGTTTGTATCTTCTGATAAAGTTGTATCTACACCAGCAACGTTATAATGCCCCTATAGCCCTAAACTGTCTATTATCATAAATAAAATAAAATGCTTCACTTTATGGTGAACCAAGCTAAAGATCCATGCTTCAATAAAGATAATGTCAACAAAGAATTCTGACGTTAGACTTTTCAAGCCGTGTGGGCTTTACATGAAATCATAAACCAAATTCTTCTACGAAATACCTAGATTCTAAAGCAAATGTCAAAGTTATTTTTTAATATTTAGTACACCACACTTAACAGCATTTTGCAAGTAACACAAACCAAGAGATCTCCCCAGTCCCACCTACGGGCATAACACAATCCTCGGAACAGGTCCTGGTGCAATGAAGGAAACAGGACCACAGACCAATATGCACTCTTGCTTTATCAGCAAACCAGAAAGTGTAAACCATTGTTTCCAAGCTCTGAGAACAAGTGTAGCATATAAGGAACCTGGTTCCAAACAGACAAAGCTGCTAATTCTTAGAATCATAGAACTGCTAAGGTTGGAAAAGACCTTTAACATCAAGTCCAGCCATCAACCCAGCGCTGCAAAGTCCACTACTAAACCATGTCCCTAAGCACTACCTCTATACATCCTTTGAATACCTCCAGATGGGGGACAGTGACTCAACCATTTCTCTTGGCAGCCTGTGCCTGACAACCATTTCAGTGAAGAAATTTTTCATTATATCCAGTCTAAACCTCACCTGATACAACCTGAGGCCATTTCCTCTAGTCCTATACTTTGCTACTTGGGAGAAAAGACTGATGCCCACTTCACCACAGCCTTCTTTCAAGTAGTTGAAGAGAGCAATAAGGTCCTCCCTGAGCTTCCTTCAGGCTAAACAATCCCAGTTACCAGGGCTTCTCTCATCAGAGAGAAATATCATATATACCTGCTGTGCTCTTACATCATGCACATCTGCTTCTGGCACTATACCTGTCTGAACCAGAATGGTGTTGGCTACAGATCCATGTTCAGCTGAACATAGGTTTAATTTTTAGCAGGGTTTTAATCACAGGTACCTGAGCAGTGCAGACAAAAAAGGGCATTCAGTGACCAATTAGTCAACACCTTGGCTTGGTCAAAATTATGTGACAGACCTTTGGATTATCTGGAAACTTGCTGCAGCAGTCCAGCCTCCTGCAAACTCACTGTACTTTCTGGAGAACTGGTGTACTTTGTGTACTTTCAATACCTGAAACAAGATAAAGGTTCTATTCAGAGAAATAGCAGGAAGACAAAACATGAGGGTATTAAAGAATACAACAATTTAATGTTTGGGCAAGCAATTTAAAAATATTGTAATAAGGGTTTTGCCCATTGAACAAACAGAACCACAAGATCTAAACATTCCTATTTTTTAAGATAATTTTATTTGCTATAATATGTCAATAGAACGGTGATAGTTCAATCTAAAATGCATGTGCAGCTAATGTGCTTCCAGGAATTAATTTATTTTAATAACTTTAGATACAATGAGGCACTTGGCCTGACTTTTCAGGCAAGAAAACAGCATAATCAGAGAAGCTGCTTCTCACAGTTGTATTTATTTCCTTTGAATAATGTATGCAATCACAACTACAGAGGAATACCACAAAGCATTTTACCCAAACTCACCACAAACTCTGCCCTGGCTTTTCCTCACTGGAAGACTCCCAAGTGGTATTATCATCTGCCCTTTCCAGATTCCAGGAAGTTCTTCCTTAGGCTTTTTCCATTCCTACAGCACCCCACATAGCATACATAAAAAGCACATGGGCTTTTTATTTTTCCTCCCATATGGCTAAAAAAAATGAATCATCTGACATTAAACAGTTGCTAAAATAGCAAGGGTGGCACAACAGATAATCAACGGCAATAAAAATGCTATAAAAGGTACTAATAAGCTTATCTACTGGTGTAAAACTTTGGCAGACATAACTGCGAAAACTGACTTTTAGTATGCCTTATAGTCTTTCTCATTTCTCCTATCAGCTTACTTATCCATGTTTCAGTAGAATAAGGAGAACATAAGAGAAATGAAACAAAAATACAGGAAAATGAAACTCTGACCCACTTGAGTTCCTGAAATAAACAAAACCTGAAATTCTCATAATTTTGCCAAAATGTTTTTCTCTTGAGCTTGTTATCATCCAAAGATGATAACATTGTCTTAAGGGGAGGAAATGTGCACAGCACCAATATTTTTGAAGGACCAAATCCGGCTTTGCAGGATCTTGACAATTTACAGAAAAGGGTAGTAATTAAATAACACAGCAAATACACTCAAGGACAAGACATTGTAAAAGAGCAAGGTACCAGCATACAAATTGGGTAAATACTAGACTAGAATCAACAGCATAAAGCAGTTTTTAGAAATGCCATTTTGCATTGCATCAGTGGAAGTATTTATGATAAAACACAGTCAATATAAATACAGCTGCCAGTGCTGATAAAGTAGACAGCAGTTGTCAGACGTTGAGCCCTTCACTTAAATACAGATGTAAACAAGTTGGAAAGATTGCAAAGTACTGCAGCAGAAGCAAGACCCTTGAACCCATGAGCTTCCAAGTAGAGAGAGTTGTTTAGTCTAGAAAGGAAAACATTTGGAAAGAGACATGACAACATCCATAAACACGATTCTCTGTTTTATTTACTTGCTAACCCTTCAGGGCAAATGTTGCTGGGTGGAAATGCTGCCGCAGCATCACCTCATCATTTATCCATTAGCAGTCAATAGGGCTGGTTATTATCGAAGCAGGAAGCCAGTGTGAGGCCCCACTCAGATAAACCCCACCTCAGATCAGCTTTGTAGTGAGGTTTAACTAATGACTCAACACTGGAGGAACAGGAACAAGACAGCTATAAAGGGGAGCTACCTTCATCCTGAGCTGGCAAGGGAGCCTCAGAATGAAGCAAGATCAGCAAAAGGGCTTTCCTGTGTTAAGCATGGCCCTAAAGAGCTCTTTAGAGCTGTTAGCAACCCAGAGCAGATGAGGCCACGCAAGCGAAGGAGCAGAGTACCCACAATCCACAGGTGGTGGATCTGTTGCTGGAAGAGAAGACCATGGGGTATGAGGATGCAAGTATTGTACAGGTGACATGTGGATGAATTGTCCAGTGTTCTCCTCTGCTGCTGACGTTTTCTGATTTTTGCTCTTTCTTTGCCATGATATTCCTCATTCAGGTGAAGGGACTGAGCTGGCATTAAGCCTAAAGACTTAGGCCCTGTATGGCTAATTACTACAGAGCTTGGTGGAGAGACTTTTACCTGGCACATGCAGCAAGGCGGGGCCAGGTAAAAATGCTGTTCCAGGAATGGAAGAATACCATACTGGATGATGATAAATGCTGTGTTTATAGACGGGAACAAATTTTTAAAGCTTCTTTCAAAAAAGAAGATAATGTGGTTGTGCTTTTGAGCTCTGCGACTCAGGGGAGATCTGTGCAAGGAGTGGCAAAGAAGCCATGTCAGAAGGCTCAGCTGTTTCCCTGACTCCATCTGGGCCAAAGGGAAAACTCTGGGAGGTACTGTGTAGTCACAGGTTTCAGGGCTACTTCTGCACTGGGTGACATTGCTGATACCATGAAGCTTGCTGATCCCCTCAGGTCCCTCTTTCCCTGCACACCGACTGTGCACATACATGCCAGCCCCCTGCTGATACCCTATAGCTCCAGGTGGGCTAGAAACAGCACATGCAAAGCCATTCAACTGGTTTATACTCACAAGTGGACACCCAGCCTAGCTGATTTAAAATCACACCCTTCCCAGGGGATATTTTAAATTATTTGAGTTCAGCCATTTTCAAGGAACCTCAGTGCAAAAAAAAAGGAAAATGTCCCAATGCTTGGGCCTCTACTAGAATAACTGTGTTATTATGGACAATAACAAAGTTTGACATGAGTTATGTGTCTGTACAGGATGTGGGTAGCAACTAATTAACAGCAGCATTTTGAGAACCAAGCCTACTGGCACTGAAATCAGTGGGAAAATTCCTGTACATCAAATGTGTTTCACTTCATATGGAAATGTCCACCTCAGCTTTACCAATTCAGCTGGTTTCACCTGTCCTAGGACATGTGTAAGACTCCAAATATACACAGGGGTTTTTCTGCCTTAGAAAGTAGTCTCACTCTTAGAAGATCCATGAGTGTAGTTAGGGCATGGTGGGGAGTAAGCCAGCCGATGGAGCCCATCTGACCCATTTGGGATGTTCCACATGGGAAGTGTATGCCAATGGCCCAGTGGGAAGTGTCAGAACTCTGCACTCCCAGCCCCTCAGCTACCTCCCGTGCCCATACTCACCATCAGCAGCTGTCAGAGGAAGCTGAGAAACAACCAGCCCAACAGCTGGAGCTCCAGGCAGCTGTGAGTGCTGGATCTGGCCCTTGACAGCACCTTGCAGGTTTCCTTGTACTGCTGCAGAGCAGTGACTCCCACTGCTCCATCCCCTGTGAGCTGGCTGAGCCCCCAAAGCTCTCACTGAGTCCTCTATCATCACACAGTTCCAGTGGTGTGTGTGCACCCTTAACTAATATTCCACAATTATCCTCCACAGGAGTGTTTTTACTCTCCTCAATTGTCTATACTGTTTATTCTGTATTAACTTTCCCTCCCTATTCTTGTTTTAAGCAAAAATCCTCTTTTCATCTTGTTGCTACTGAGTTTTAGCACTATATTAATCCCTGTCCTTCTCCCAGAGCTGAAGAACAACAGCATCTTTTGCTATTTTAGACAATGCTGGAAAGAAAGAATAAAAAGAATTATTAACCTCCGAGTGCATCACGCTAAAATGCACGCAAGAAAGTAAAACAAGCTTGTACTTAAATGCAACCATTGACGCAATTAGTGTAACACAATCCTCAGGATTACTGGAACATTCAAAATGCTTTATACCTGGGTGGACTTTTCTAGCAGGAAATCTGCTAATCTGTGTTGGTTTGAGGTTTCCTCCTTTCTCTTTGTGCAGGGTGTATAGACATGTGTTTCTGTGGTATGTTACTGCAATGTATGTTTTACTGGCAATAAAGCATTTCAGAATTTCACTACCAGGCCACACAGTCATAAGTGAATTACACCTGCATGCTAACACAGGCTACAGATTTCCAATTTCAGGAAAAAAAAGGAGCTTTTTGAATAAATAACTATGAATCAACAGAAATGGGCTTCCCAAAGTATCTCCACTTACCCAGTTCTGTAAAACAATGGCAACCAACATCATTCCACATCAAGTCTGAGGTATGTGGCATTATCTATCACTCTGAAATTTTTCAACAAAATGTGGTTTTGTTACAGCCTGTTTTGAATAAACAAATCTTCTAAAGGCAACTTTAGAAATGTTTTGACCTTGAAACTTCTCAATTTGACAATTCTGATATTTAAAGAGCTGTATTTCACCTTGAATACATTTAAATTTTATTTAAGTTACTCTTAAATTCTAACAAGGGCTACTGTGTCTAGAAATCATTTTAAGGTTTTCAAGTAACACAGTCCTGTAGACACTAGTTTCACAATATTTTTCATGCATAAATGTGTTAAGAATTTCTTAGTGCACAAGAATTTCAAAGTTGGAAAAAAACTTCTACAAATTCTGTGAACAAACTCAAACCTGCGAGGTGGGAAAACATTTTTGTCTTGGGTGAGAGAGAGCTATTACTATGACGGAAAACATCATAAGCCAAGGGCTGAAAGATGAGATCTGTGAAGGCATTTCACTAATTCTTTCATATTCACAATGAAATTGATACCTATGTATGTTCTTTGAGCCCCGTAAAGAAATAAAAAAACTATACCCAGACAGATATTTGTAAATATTTTTCAGTTCGGCTGGTCAGACACTGGAATAGGTTGCCCAGGGAGGTGGAGTCACCATCCCTGGAGGTGCTGAAGCGGCGTCAGGCGCTGGGTGATGTGGTTTCGGGGTTACAGGGGCACTGTAACTGGGTTAACGGTTGCACTCGGTGATGTTGAAAAGCTCTGCCAACCTCGCTGACAGCACAATTCCATGACTCTGGCTCTCTGCGAGGAGGACAGCCCTGGTAGCACCGCGGGTGCGGGCGGAGCAGCGCCCGCGCAGGCCGCACCGCCGGGAGCGCGCACGGCCCCGCCGCATCCTGGGACTCGTNAGCGAGCGGCGGCTGCGGCTGCCGGGCTGCACGGAGGCGGCGCCGGGAGGGGAGCGGAGCGCGGCCGCCCGGGAGGGGGTAAGCGCGGCGTGCGGGGTCGGTGGCGGAGGGGGTCTCTCGCTTTGAGCAGATCTCCCCTGAGGGGAGCGAGCCTCGACGCGAGGAGCGTCGGTGCGGTCGGGCTGTCCCGGTGCCTGTGGCTCCCGCTCGGTCATCCCGGGCCGGGGGTGGCCGGGGGGGGGTCTCACCTCATGCTGCCCCCGCTCCCTTCGCCCCCTCGCCCCGCGCCAGCCCCGGTGGAGCGGCCGGGGCCCCGCCGGCCGCGGGAGCGGTTCGAAGGCAGCGCCGCTCAGGGGCTCCCGCACCGCCCTCACCGCCCAGGGGCTCCGGGCAGCGGCGGCGCCGTGAGACACGCGCAGCACCCAGGGGGAACCGGAGGGAGGGTGAGAGATCAGTCACTTCCCGTCTCACAGCACCCCTCCGACTGTGAGCTGCGGGCTGTCAGTTTGGGTCTAAGCGACTCTCCCAAGAAGTCTTGTCAAAACAAAAACTACCTGCTTGGCGCTTCATTACTAGCTTCAACCCAAAGACCTTCAAAACCTATCCAAAACCTCGATTTAACTATTCCCCCCCAACCCCTTCATGCCCTTCCAATTTTCAGGCAAAAAAGAAGATTTTGCTTTTCCCTGTGTCAGTGTTTTTCAACTTGACGAACTGTGGGAACATTCTGAGCTCCCTACAAGGGATCAGTGAAAGCAACTAAGAAAAGCCAGCCAGAAGAGTAAGTAGGCTTAAATTTATCGTGCTTGTGCCCATGCTGCTGTTGCAAAACTTTTGTCTAAACATTGAAATATGGTTGAAAGTTATTTTCAGGATGCTTCAAAATTTCAGAGGACCCAAGTGGCTGTTGCAGCAGGCATTTAGGGATAGTCCAGTAGTAACGAAAAGAAAAAACAACTGCTGATGAATCAGCAGAATATACATTCATAATTCTTCATATCTATCACAGTAATACAGTTGTATGGCATTGGTTTTGATGTGGATGACTGACTACAAGGGTCTGGGCCCAGGAATATTTTGGCTGAAGTTTTCACAAAGGAAGACTTAAATCTGCAAACAGACTTCTAAAATGTTTTTTACTAAATGTAACAGTAGTAGCAGTAACAGGTATTTTGGGTAAACAGGTGTGTTGATTTATATTACAGAATTTAGTAGGATGCTACTTCACTGCCACTGTAGAAATAGAAGAACTAAGATAATTAACTGTACTTTTACAAGAAGCAAGCACATGCAGGTGGCTTGTAGTGAATTAACTATGGGGATCACCTTTTGCCTTCCTCAAGGGACAGTAATCACACTTTGAAACACTTTGTTTCTGACAGTGCTAAGCCTTCCTGAGACTCGATAGATGTTTCAGTTCTGCATTTTGCAGTATTCCAAACTGAAGTGTTTTGTTAATAGTCTTGCACTGTATTGTGAAACAGCTCTGAAATGCAGTGTGGAAAAGGTACAGGGAGGGAATGGAGTTTCACACATGCATAGATGCTTTTGGTAGCTGATAAAGCATATTAATTTGCAATAGCATTTACTGCCTTGTATAGGCCTGAGAATATTTAACTCATCAGTCTCATTCATTGCATTTAAAGGTGTCTTTATGGGCAGGGATTGGGGCAATATTGAGTTATATTCAGAATCAGATTTCAGTGAAGGAAAGCTCTAAGTCCAGTAAGAAACAAGCCTGCTTCTGCATCCGTGCTTGGGTTCTGATCGCATTTCCTATGTCTAAATAATGTGTCTGAAGCTGATGTGCTTTTTTTGCTTGTACTGTACAAACTGTGTGTGCAGGGTAACAGTTTGCTTAAAGGCTGACATAATTTTAAAAAGTGAAGGTCATTGAGCATGATCCAGGTGAAAGGCCTAGGAAATGGTGACATTTTTAGCCTCTGGCACAAACTGAGCCCTGTTTTCTAAGCTGAATACTTACTAAAATGCTCTGTTGGATTCAGCCATCAGATCCTACAACTTGGAGTACTAAACAGCCATTGCACCTTGCCTTTTGTTTGGAATTTCTGGTCTATTTGGAAATTCTGGTCTATTACTCTGGTTCAAATCATATCTTTAGCATACCGTTCTTCATGCATATAATAGTCTGTCCCCAAAAATTCTATGTTTTTAGAACTTAATTATTTTAAAACCACATGTGAAGTTGGTTGTTATTATTTAGTGTGATGCTAAAATCATGGAAAACGGGCACAGATCTAGCACATGGCTGTAACACTGTTGCTCTTTTGCTAATAACTTGAGAAAGAAGAACTGAACATATGTTCATCTATTTTGACTATTGTTACAGTACAGACAGACCAGTATTGTCTTAAACAGCTGTTTATTTGGACTGTAGCTGTAGCCTGTGTAAATGTAACCAAGAGTTTTGTGCAACCATTGAGTTGCCTGGAAAAGCAGAGTCCTTTGAGCTCTTCTGCCTCTCTTGGTGTCTGCCTGATGAACTGCTGACTGCTATTTTTTCCTTTATTTTATTGCTGATGTCTTTTTTTCTGTAAGATCTGGTTTACTAAAGCTTTCTTTTCTGTTTTTTTTCTATCTGACTGTTTAGTAATCTGTAACTTTTAGCACAAGAAAACCATGCTGAAGCTAAAATTCTCAAGTTCTAACTAGCCTTTTGATTTCCCAGTTAACTTAATTGAATTAAACACCATCTTTATTCAGATGTTTCTTCCCCCAGATCTGTTAGGCAGCAGAGTGTTGTCCTGCTGGATTGTATTTTGTGATAACTTTGTTTTATTTTATTTTTTGCAGTAGCAAGCTGGGAAGACCTTCCATGTGACAAACAATAGTGTGATTGCCTTCCTGGGAGGTTTTTGACAATTAATCTGTATTTTTACTGCCTGAGTAGAATCTTTTTTTCTCCAGCCTTTATTGAAAGCTTACTGGTTTTGCCCACGCAGTAGTTCAAGTTATACTGCTTTGGTTTGACTGTTGCATACCATTTTGTATGTCCAGTTCTGTTAGTGTTCTTGTACTGTTGTGGTTATTGGGGAGGGTGTGGGTTAACTAATTAATAGATTTTAATCTGTTAATGGAAAGCCTGAGATTCTGATGACACATAGACTGGGCTAGAGCAAAGATCAAATTGTTCCTTTTCATTTATTTTATGGAAATTAGGTTCTGAGGCAGGGCTGAGATTTGAGAACTCAGAAAACCTCTCATCCCATGTTGGGTGGGGCTTTGAGCAACTTGGTCTAGTGGAAGGTGTCCCTACCCGTGGCAGGGGCGTTGGAAGTAGGTGGTCTTGAGGTTCCCTTCCACCATTCTGTGATTCTAAGGCACAGACAGAATTTTTCAATCCAAATCAAAGATTGCTGTGTGTCTGTTGTTTGAAACATTCTTGTTGGAGTTCAGTCTAGTACGGACAGACCAATTAAGATCAGTTAAGGATTGAACTGATTTTTTTATTACAAAATTTCTACCTGGTTTTCATGGAGCAGAATTTAAAAATCCATACCCCATGCAGGAGAAAACTTGGATTGCTACTCAGAGATGCCCACAGGGAGCTGCCTGTTCCTGGTCTCACAGAGCTCTGCTAAGCTCAGGCAAATCTGAAGATCACATCAGGAGTAAAACTGCAGATCTTTCATAGATACAGGCAACTGTAATGTCTTCTCTAAATACAGAAGTTTTGCTGCCTCTGCCATAACTTTATAGCATTAACATGGTTCAAGTCCTGTCCCAGAGAAAGCTATACCTGAGTTCATTTACCATTACAGCATGGTCAGCATCTAACCCTGCATCTCCTGCTTTACCAGGATCCTGCCACAGCTTCACAGCATTGACATAACATTGTTTTCTAAGCCCTTGAAATTTTTTTCATGTTTACTGTTTCTTTATCTGGTTCATTGCATTTTTCTTTTCAGAATTTTGCACTGTGCTTCTTATTTGCTCGTTTTCAGTTCTGTATTATATGATTCTAGTTCTATTTCTTTGCCAGTTTCATGTTTAAAATCAAATATATATGATTTTTTTTGGTGTTTCATTTATGTCCATAGAGCTGGACGAGTGACCTGAGTCTAACTAACTACAGTTGTAGTGAGTCTAATATTTTTTTTCCCTGTGTTCTGATGGCATTTGTTTCTTTTGCATATGTGTTCCTGAGAAAAAAAGAAGTAAAGGTTCTTTCAAGAAGAAAGAATCAGAAAATTATTCAATTAACCTTTTTTCATTTCATTTGATGATCCTCAGCCCAGATACCCTTCTTGCTCTTCCAGTTCCTTCATCAAGACACCCTGTTCTAGTGTAGCTGTTGCAGGAATCCACTCATGTAGGATTGTTCTGCCAAACACACTTGAAGTTATTGGGAGAAGTTTTCAGCTCTGTGAGGGTTGGTATTTTTGTTTGTGCAGTTAAGAAAAGATGTGGGGCTGTCTCACATTAAAATTTCATCAGCTGTAGAAGAAATATGAAGCCATAAGGTGAGCTGCAAATAAAGCAGGGGTTTGCTGAGAAATACTTATTTAAAAAACTTCTCTACATGTTCTTTGCTTACAGTGTATTTTACAATATTTCAAGCAAAAGCAGTGTTGGCCTGTGTCTGTCATGTCATGACCTTTAGGTGTAACCTTGGCATCAAAATGTTAAGGAAGGTTATTCCCACTGTCTGGCACTCACCTTCAGATCATGAAGCAATACTCAAGTACATGGGAGACAGGAGAATACTATTGTTTAGATAACATCTTAACCAAGCAACAAGTCCATAAGTGGGGACAGGATCTATCGTAAGTCATGTTCTGCTTACTGCTCATGTAGGATTTGCTTTGATACCTAGTGCAGAAAAAAGATAAACACAAAAAATGTGTGTTACAAAGTAGCTTCCAAGAATGAAATGTTTGCAGATCCTACCATGGATAGGGAAGATCTCAGAACTATCAGGACAAGAATTGCAGCTTTGATAAATATTTAGCACTACTGCTTTACCAAGGAGTGGCTGCCCTATGCTGAAGTTCTGTGTTGCCTTTCAGAAGCATCAGTTCTTCAGGAATTTGTTCAGGCATGGCAGTGGCTGTAGCCTGTTTTGCAGAGGAGCACATCCTTTCAGAATGTGTTAGAAAGAGAGCCTTGTAGAGGATCCTTGGAGACTTTTCAAAACCTCATGTTAGTTAAGTAATGTAGTTACCTTATGCCATGTTTTCAGCTGTGAAACTGGAATATAAATATATAATCCCATTCTAAACCTTCTCTTCTTCCCTCTTTGCACTCCAGTCATTTCTTTCTCTCATCACAGTGTTTTACTATCCTTCAGTTTCCTCTGTGACTTGAGAGGTTTGTGCTGTAAACATGATGACTGAAATGATTTTGGTTATAAATAACAACCTTCTATTTTTTTGTTGTTTATTTTTAACTTGATGCAGCACTTGAGAGGCTAGTAATGTGTGTAAACAGAGTTGATGAAGCAGAGAGGGGAGAATTCTTTTGGTGGCTTCTCTGCAGAAGGAAGTGTATCATAGAATGAAGTAATTTCTTTCTGCATGGACACTTGTTTGCTGTCTGTGTGTTCCACTTTGCCTGAAAAAATGAACCAGCTGCTGGAGGTCATGGGTGCACTGAGATCACATGAAGTGTAGAAATTGTCTTGGCTTAGCTTGATGTGTATGATCTTGATATATGTTATCTCCTCTGATCAACTGGAGCTTTATGATGAAAACTGCTCCAGCAAAGTTTTTGGCAGTGGATTTTCTCTGTCAAATGAAGCTGGCTAATGATTACCTGTCTCTGAGGTGGTGTATGTCCTTATCAGTCGACTTAAGCACAACCAAGGGGTCATCAACCAGGGTACCATTCTGATTAACTTATCTGATTCCACTATCACTAGCTACTGCTTTTGGCAAAGGGAGAGGGAATGGCAGACTAGGATCCAAGGTCACTGAAGTCACAAAAAGCAGAAATAAGAATGATCATATTGCAGTGGGTTCTCATGGTCATCAGTGTGTTTACACTGGAAACAGAAGCCATCTCTTATCTATGTCTCAGAGGGAAGGAGACTAATGTTCTTCTGCTCAAAGTGCTCCAGGTGTTTGTCTTATGTGAATTGATTAAACAGCTCAATCATCATAACAGGTTCCTAAAAGATTCTGTTAATGAAAACAAACATAAGATTGCTGGTTGAGAAGAGATACTATTAAGACACTAATGAATTCATTAGTCCATCGAGTAAACCTTTGGAGACTAAAGTATTTTTTTGGCAAGGAACATGAAATATAAATAACCTCTTATCAGTTACATAATCTTATTTTTAATATATATATCTAATCTGTTACAATTTTGAGAGAAGGATCTTTACACCCCACATGTTATTATTGTGCTCTTTTCAGTGGCTGAGATAGGTTCATTAGAGGAAAATACATCATACTGAATTCAACAGCCTGAGGAAAGTAAGGCTACTGCTGCTGCTCCATATCCCCAGATCCAACCAGTACCAAGGCTAAAAATGTGTTTCCCATGAGCACACACTCACAGAATGCACATACATAGTATATTTATGTCTGGACATGGCGAGTCATACACATCAGAGAGACAACACTGACAGCTTCATCCCCTCTGCCCTCTGGCTCAGCAGGATGGGGGTCCAATAGTGAGAATATATGTACATATGTAGAGATACGTCACACACCTACAAGGTGGATCCCTCCAGCACCTGGGCTCACACACTCAGTTGGCCCAGTAGCTCCTTCATCCCAGTCTCCTTGGGTGAGCCCTCAAGGCCATAGCCCCATTCCAGTTACTGGTACAGACCATCACATGTGCACGTGTGACTGGCCAGGACTTCCCAGGACCCCTTTTGCTGCCCCTGTGTGCTCTTACTCTTAGAGATGGGCAGATACTTCCACACCCAGAACTGGCAGGGACATCCAGGGTCCCATAGGTGACCCTCGTGTGCTGTTCTGGACTGGTGGAGATGAGCTTTTGATAGACTGATGGCTCATGTGATGTCCCTGGCCATAGCCCACCAGCGTATTCTCCATTCTGCTGTTGTTCTCAGTAACACTGGGTGTGTGGAGAAGCTTTTATCACACAACCAAACACAGTTTATGTAATCATCTCGCCTTTCTAAAGAGCAGAGTGGAAATTTTGCCTGTCTGAAAGCTGCACAGAAATTTAAGGTCTTGATTTTTTTTTCCCCCAAAAGTTCACTCCTGGAGTGCATTTCTTAGATTAGGACCTACACAAGGAAAATTTTGTTTGTTTCACAAGTTATTTCTAAATTTATGAAGTTTTGCATAAAGGCTTCAGGTTTAAAAAATCTAGTTGTTAGTGGATTTAATGGGAGTTATGGAGGAGGAATGAGAATAATGAGCACAGTCCGATAAAACTGGGAGAACACACTCCTTATGACCCCACCCAGTCATTTCACACCTTTGTGCATACTTTTCAAAAACAACTTTGTACATGTCGCTCAAGGTGATAAGTGGCAGGACACAGGGCACTGGGGAATGAGGCCAGAGAGGAAAGAAAGAAATGAGCCATTATGTGGTTCCTAAAATCACCTGGATTTTTGTCCTCCCTCTTCAGACAGTAGGAACAGATGTTGCAGTAACTGTGCTTTTCAGTGTACATTTAGGAGAACATATTTTACATAGAGTGGCAGTATTTCCACCAGCCCTTTGGCTGATGGCAGTCATCTCTGTTTGTTAGCTTGAAGACACAAAATATTTTGTAGACTTTTTAGTTCATGATGAAACTTGGAATTCTCAAGCAGAAGACACACTGTAAGACAGTACTAGTACTGTCCACCTGTGCTCTTTTGCTACTTAAAGCAAATTGTGCTTAGCTTCCCAAAGAAAGGGGTTTTGCTCTTTTAAAACAGGCAAGACAATGGATTTGCTCCTGATTCCCCCATTTCCTTAGGTAGTTCAGACACATTCAGGTTAGATACACGTTAGGAGCAAAAGTGCCTATTAAAGCTGCAGGAGTCACACAGTTCACTATTCTTAATATCTCCAGCTTCTTGCTTTTCTCTCCCCATAGTTGTATTTTGAATCTGAGGAACAGCAGCCAAATCTTTGTCCCTATAAATTTTATGGTTATACTCTGACTCATATGATTTGGATCAAAAATTATGGTCCTCTGCAAAAATCAGTGCAGATGGCTTGACAGACCTCCTTTATCAGCTAAGATTGGGAAGAGAAAGTGCTAATTTATTAGTGATAGTGTTATAAATTCATGTTTGCTTCTACTTTTTTTTTTTCTTTAACACCTTCAATTTCATAATTGCAGTAAAGGCATAAGACAGGCCTTTATCAGTCAGATAAAGAATTGCCAACTCTTAAGTCTTCTGCATACAGGTTTTAACTACTTCAACTCAACTCTTATCTGGCTGATAAGATTAATGACAGTGTTTCTTACAGCTTTTTAACTTTATTCTTGCCATGAAGTTCAAAGGTTGTCCAAGAGCAATATTCCACTACCACCATTGCCTTTCTCTTCCTCTGGATAAAGGTCTGTGAGTTTTCAGGAATCATAGCAGTAAGCTTTGTTTTCATGAAAATGGCAGTACCTGCTTTTCAAGCATTCTAGAAGGGCAAGACTCAGTTTCTGAGCCTTGGATAAGTGTGTCAGCAGTTGGTCATACAGCAAGCACTTGGAGAGACACTTGAACCAGTCATTAAATGCTACTATTTTGCTACTCTATGGACAATGTGTATCATCTCTTGTAAAGTCAAGCATCTCAATCTTGCTCTCTATGTTGTTTTGCAAAAGAGAGGGATGATGTTAAAGACTTTAATATCTTAGTATTTTAGGTTGCCATCAGAGAACATGCTTATGCAGGGCTATTAAGACGAAGTTGGTGACATGACATGGAAAAATAGAACATGATATATCTAGCAGTAGTTTCAGGTAGATTTAGGACCTCTTTTAATGACATGTGATTTGTTTTCCACATTCTTGTATCCACTGTGAGGGTAAAAACAAGTTCCTCTCGTATCCTCCTTCAGGTTTGCTTTTGTGTTAGCTGGTTCTCATGATTCAGTGCAGTGTAACTTCCTTATTCTAGCAGAATCAGAAATGTTCAATCTACAGCTTAAAAACGTTCAGACTGAGTGGTGGTGAAACTTGGCTTGTGACCTCTGGTAGTATTCCAAACTGGCCATGGTCTGGATAACTGATTTAGAGTTGAGCCTTGTTCAGTTAGTCAAATACACCTGTATCATTTATTTTACCATGAAAAACAGGATGGTAAAGGCAGGATGGAACTTCTGTTGTTCTGTATATGCTCATAGTACCTGGAAGAGTTGGAGCTCTGTGTACAGAACTGGAGATTTCCAGACCTCTCCAGGTCTCAATTTACATTACAAACTCATGTGGCTCTTCCAGATATTAACCAATCTACATGAAGCTGAACAAACTCAAATTTGGAAATTTGGGACCTGAATTGTGTGGGGTTAGCAGGGCACTTGTGTTGCTGTCCTTTGTAGCAGAAAGAAGGCAGGGTGCATGTTTTTAAAACCTTGGCTAAAAATGTTTTCATATTACATTCTCATTTTGTTGGAGGAATTTGGCCAATACCAAGCCATTGAACTGATTTGGTTTGTGTCTTTTGCATGCAGCTGCAGTTTTTGTTCTGATTTGAGTGGATTTTCTGCTTAGGACTGATTAAAATTGCTTCTTAATTTGTAGATAAGGGCAGTGTTGCCAGAACACATCAATTAATTACTGGAAAAGATAGATTCTATGTGAATAATTATATAAGGGACCATTATGGAATCTCAGAATGGTTGAGGCTTGAAGGGACTTCTGGGGATCATAGATTACAGCATCCCTGCTCAAGCAGGATCCCCTTTATTTCACCCAATAAAGCTGAAGTCGATCTAGAGTGTGGTGTAAATAAAAAAATTACAATTTTAGTAAAAAGATCCTTTTGTGACTAACAGTGTAAGGAAAGTGTTGCTTACAAAATACTGAGAACTCAAGAGATGCTAGACTGTGTCAGTCCTAGGAGATAGAGACTACCAAGTGGAGTGGAGACTATTGAGTGGAAAATTCCAGCTCTTTCATCAGACTGAAGGCATAGATAGCAATATTGGTATTTTGCTGATGGTCTTGACTGTATTTGCTCAATGAGAATGTTGGACCAATCATGGTTAGCTTTATCTGAGCGTTTAGGTTGTATTTGTTTAATTTCTGCGTGGTAACCCTTTCTCAGAAAAGCATTGATGTACAGCTAAAAACTGCACACCCCTGGGTTAGCTCCCTCAGTTGAAGGCAAACACATGCTAAAGTGACTTGCTGGACTTGAGCCCAAGGCCTTGTTCACAACCATGGCTCTGTTTCCCTCCTGCACTCACGTTCTGTCGTCGAATGTGGCACTAGCCAGCATCTCTGCCTAACGACATAGCAGTCCTGTCACTTTGCTCATAATTGGGAGTTGTGTTTCTAGCCCAGTATTTCTAAAAGCAGCAGCCATGGGGCAAAGGAATTAGCAGAGTGCCTTTGAAACATGTTAAGATGTTTGTGGCACTGAATCAGACAGACAAATTGATCTTTACAAACCTTCTGGCTAGTTTTAAAACTGGGCACATCTCCCGATTCCTGTTTTAGTCAGTGCAGATTGAGAATAGCAGTAAGTGGCACATCCATTGAAATAATAACTGTTTGAAAGTAGTGAATTGTGCATCCTTGAGATTCTGTTTGGAAAAAGAAACCTCTGAAATAGAGGGGAAAGCAGGTGGATGGATGCAGGAAACAACTGACAATCTGGAAGAAAGAAGTGGGTTTCTCAGTGTTAAAGTCAGAGTTCTGTCTTTTGAAAATGGACATGCCAGTTTGTGAGTAAGCAGGAAGTAACTCAGCAATAAAGGAATCTCCCTCCTACAGTGACATGTTCTTTAAAAACTGAGGGAAAATCCAGATAAACATGAATACAACCTTCCAAGTGCCTTTCAGCTATTATTTACAAAGTAATTAATGCAAAAGCTTTCATTACGCAAGAGAAGCAGAAATTAATAGCTTGCAAATACTAAAGACTGAGTGTGATTTATTTTCTTACTGCTGTTACAGATTATTTAATTAGACTGCAATCACAGTTCTTGTCTCTAGCTTGTCAAAATACATTATTTGCAAAGAAATGCCAAATCTGAGGTTAAAAAGACAACCAAACTTACTTTGTCTGCAAACAGGTTTTTCAGTGGAGACCGAGGAACTGTTCCTCCTTCACTGCTGCTCTGAGAGATCAACTATGGAAAATGCTCAAGAACAAGAAGCGTATCCTGAGCAAACCCAGAGGTATTGTGTGCAGAGGCCAATATACAACCAGGAGCTCCTGCAAGGACAGCTGCACAGGCGACAGAGAACCCCTCAGACTTTAGGGCAGAAGATTGCACATTCTTGTCGGTAGGATTTTCTGTCTTATCTTTGTTTTATTGGTTAGAAATGTTATAATTCGTAATTGATTCATGCAATTAGCTGGTAATCTTCTCAAAGAAACCTAGAAGATAAAACCACTAGTTCTGCTTTGACTATTCAGCAAGACTGGGAAGAAGTTGTATATGTGCTTTTAATGTTAAACTATTTTTTAAAAATGTTGGATAAATTAGTTGAGTTGCCTTCATCAAAGTGCAGAAGGAAAATATGCAGCATAGGAATGTGAAGTATTAGTCAAATCACATGACATGAATTCATAAGACCCAGAAAAATATCTGTCCTTTTTATGTGGAAATACTTATGGCCAAATTTGTGCCTCACATGATCCTTTCACAGAAGAATGGAGATGTGTGATAGGTGTGTGTAGAAATCTAAATTAGTAGTCTAATAAGAACTTACTGAAGGCATTCTGTAGCTTTTAATTAACTGCCTTGGAATCTAAGTATCATCTGGTTAGACATGAAATGTCTTTAACTGTGCTTCTCTTGCTCCATGGTACCAGGGGATTTAAGTTCTAGTTAAGTTCTCATTAGCTTTATGTTTATCCATGCTTCATTTGCAGAATTTTTTCAATTTCCTGCTCAAACCTTGTTTTGCAGGACAACAAATGATTTCTGCCTGATTGCTTTTCTATAAAATATTCCTGTTCACATGATTTGACATTTGGAAATTTGCTTTGGTTTATGGAATGACTTCAATGCTAAAAACATTTAATTTCACCTCAGAAAACTTATCCCTCCTGAATAAAAAATGTGGATAAAAATCCTCCTTCATGTGATACAGTCTGCTTAAACATGGAGAAGTGTGGATGACTTCCTCACTTGTAGCAACAAGCTTCTTCACTGTGCAATTGTTAGAAATGCTAACAAATCTCTGCAATTCTCTTGCAATTCCCCTGCACAGGAAAGCGTTTATACAATCTCAGTGTCGCATTTTTACCCAAGGTTAAACTTACCACAGTACAATCAAAGCATGATGCATGGCAGTACTGGGTAAAGATAGGTGTTTCCTGGATCTATTCATTTGTCATGAGTCAGGGTTTCAGAAGGTTAATGGCTGTGCTAAGAGCCACAAAGGTCAGTGCTGCTGGCTTCAGTGATAGTAACAAGTACTGGCTAAATGAATAGATTTGACATTTTTAAAGCATAATAATATAAAATGTTAGGATGAAAAAAGTATAAAGCACGCAAATAGTAAATGGGAAAAAGCACTGCAAAGTACTCTGATGAGTGAAAACCATGATCAGGAAGCAAGTTACGAGATAAGTGGGATTGTTACTAGGAATGATCTCAGTCAAGGGTGTGGTATGACCACCCAGTTGTGCATAGACTGGAACAGTTTTACTTCCCACTGACCTCCAGCCTCACAAGACTTTAGTTCTCCAGTTCCATAAGGTTTGTGGACAGCACCAACACGTGATTAAGGGCTAAATTAACTGAAGGCCTAGTTGCTTCTGCTTAAGCATGTCCAGAAATTTTTGTCATCAGGAGTCTGAGCCTGCCTTTAGTGGAGCTGTTTTCCTGTATAGGGATGAAAGACAATTTTTTCAACTTTTTTTTATTCCCTGGCTAGTGTCTAACTTTCTTTCTGCTTTGTATTTCCAGTTGTTCTTCTAAGAAAGCCAAGTCTCATCTTTACAGTTTCTTACCCATTTTAAAATGGCTTCCTCGCTACCCAGTGAAGGAATACTTATTAGGAGACATTATCTCAGGTATAAGCACTGGGGTCATGCAGCTTCCTCAAGGTGAGTGTACCTCTAGATTTAATTATTCTTCTTTGCTTTTTCTGTGTGCTTTTATGGTAGTGCTAGGCATCCTGAAACAGGTTCTCCCAAGAACAGGATGTGTATCTCAGGGCTCTGTGTGGAGATCAGCATGGATTCTGCAGACTAGCCCAGAATGATGATTTCCCCTAAAACTGCAAGTCAGTGATATGCACCAAACTCTGAAAGAAGCTCCCTCTCTAATCAGCACCCACAGCCCTCAATGGCAGAACAACGTTTCAGACTTTCAAGTGCATGTCTAACCTTTTGCTGAATGCACCCTATTATTTACTGATTTCATTGTCCTGAAAGTCATGGCAATTTCCTACAGAGGGTAGCAGTAGCTAACAGACATATAGACATTATGTTTCAGAAAGCAGCTGGTGTGAAGTAACCAAACTAAATTTAACCAGAGAAGACCATGAAAGAATCCAAAGACTGATCCCTAAGGCTAGAAGTCACCAGTTTATGTTGGAACCATAATAGCGAGCAGTGATTTACATGGCGGAAATAAATCAAAAGTATCATCTGTAACAAGACTGAAATTCTGTGGAAATTTCTATTAGATTACTTGGAAGCGTCATCCTAAGTGGAGCCTGGTTCTGAAGCAGGAGCAGGCTCTGGAAGACAAAGAGAAAGCCAGTGTTCACTATTCTGTTCAGCTCTTGGGGAATGGACCAGTAGAATCTTTTGTTTAGCCCAACACTTACTATTAGTGGTTTCAGAAGTGTGAGGAAGTTAGAAAGCAACAGCACATCTACAGCAATTATGGGCTTTCCACTGCTCTGGGAATGGCAGCTTCACAGCAGCTGCCACAGTCTCAGTAGATTTTTCCACGAGGTCTTGGAGTCAAGGGAATTCTGTCATTTCTGCAGAGCCCCATCCACAGGGTGATATAATTAAGCATATATAAGTTTACTTCTGTGTTGACTTATTTCATATCTGCACCTCACTTGTTCCACTTTAGGTGGAGGCAGGTCTGAAAAATTCATTTGTAAATCCAAGATTTTAATAGGTGATAAGCCATTAAAATAATTAAATCCTCAGTCTGTGCAGATAATTTCTTTATTTCTGTATCTTCCTGGTTTTGTGTTTCATAGTTAAGGTTATTTTTTCTTCCACACATGTAAGAAATATTTATCTTAAACTGATAGCTAATGTGGTTAACTCTCAGGCATATCTATCATATGCTAGACACAAACATTGCCAGTTGTATATGGAAACATAATTTTTGTCATGACCTAAAAGCACACTAAAATATAAGTGGCCAGCAGTGAACTTTATACTTAATTTTGTGACTCTGTTTTAAAGTAAACACTATTCATTTGGTGACTGTAAACATGCCCTTAAACTGCTCCTAATCTTTCCCTTTCTAAAAACACAAAAGTTGAACTTTCATTTTTCTGGAATGGATGTAATTTTAGCAAACATGAGTTCAAAGAAACCTGGGAATCATTCCAGGCAGAACTACAATGACCACGGTGTTTAAGCCATGGCCTTCTATCAAGTCAATATCTCTTTATTTCCTTGGCACTGACAACCTTTAAAAAAGCCAGTACAAATGAAAGGGAATAAAAGGGTATTCTGATCAGGAACTTCACACAGACCCACCCTCCCTCTTTTGAACACTGATTTTCAGTTCTGGTTACTTGTACTGTTAAGTTCATCATCATATTAAAGGTCAGGCTGTTATAGTACAGGGTGTTTGCTGATGTTAGGAGAGGTACCCCTTGGGTCAGAGAACATATGTGAGATGAGTTTCACAGTACTTAATGAAATGCTCATTGGAGTAAGAACATAAATTATACCATCAGTCTAGTTCTGATGGGAATATGAATTTTTTGGTTAGGATTCAGGCTCAGACAAGGCCCTATGAGTTACTACAAGAACATTTGGATGGCACAGAAGATCCCTTTGGTTTAGTTCTTTTTTTGTAACCTGATGCTTTGTCTCCCAATTTAAATTAATAGGGAGAGATGTTTTCGTGTTTCACTGGCTCTCCATGGTGGGTGAACCATTGCTTGTGTTTGGAATTTGCACTGGGCCATTGGACCAGTCTGCCCAAGTGTGGCAAGAACGCATGGCTTCCTCAGGTGTTACCAGCCTGCACTTGAGACAGTGCAGAACCAAGCCAAGCCAGGATACAGTGTTTTCTCCTTGAGGCCCATTTGTTCTGTTCTGGTGTCAATTCCCATTAACACAAGCTGTGTAGAGCTATTGCCTTGGCTGGAAGTGCTTGGGACAGTTATGTCCATATCACATGGTACACACCATTTGCTTGTGAGCTTGGTCCCATGATAACCACACCCTGAGTCACACAGAGGGTGAGTGCTGTGGGAGATGTTCTTCCCTGGTGTCCCTTAGAGCTCTTCCCCCACAGCTCCACTGTTGTGCTTGCCAGCCCCTGCTACAGATAGGAATGATGTGGATTGCATTCAACTGCATGGAACTGGACAGGGCTTAATGACAAAAACGAGTTTGTTTTTGGGAAGAACACTAGACTGTATAAGCTCTGTGACCTTACAGATTGTCAAAAATTATTCTCTGCTTATTTTACATTTTGAAGCATGTTTTGTGGAAACATAAAATGTCATCCCATCCATTCTGGGGTGAGGGAAGAGGGGAGAGTTTAATCAGTTATAGGTTGCCATCAACACCCACCATGTCTGATCAGAAAAGGAAGAGAAAATCAAACGTGTCCCACTGGTTATGGGGGTTTGGGTGTTTCTAACCAGATTTTTCTGCAGATGAAAACAAAAGCATCAAAAGGCATTTGTTGGCTGTTAAGGAGTGCTTGCACTTTGCCTTCCACAAAGGCAAAACAGGTGCACAAGTGTACACACAAAAACACACACAGTTGCAGCGCCTGTAATTAGAGACTTTGGTTTCCTGACTCAACCTATCATGTTTCTAGGCACTGCCCTAGAGTATTATATGTTTTAAAGAGTATTCACTGAAAGACATGCTGTTTTTTAAATGTCACAAGTCTCTAGATTTCCTATTAGGTGAGTTAAATTTTAGTAGGCTTAAATCTCTTTGCTTCAGATGGTTTCTTTTTGTTGTTTACTTAACATACTTATTTGTGTCTCTTTTCTAGGTTTAGCCTATGCTTTGCTGGCAGCTGTTCCCCCAGTATTTGGCCTATATTCTTCATTTTATCCTGTTTTTCTCTATACTTTTTTTGGAACCTCCAAGCACATATCAATAGGTATATCAGTATGGATTTCTGAAAGTCTCTATGTGTTTGTGTGTGTGTTTGATAAAGTTGTAAAAAATAAAGTTGGAGAAATAGAAAATGTAGTTGTTTTCCATAAATTCAAATTTAAGTGCATAGGAGAAACATAAATGTGTGGAACATAACCAGTACTTTTTATTGTTAGTTTATCCATTTTACTTAGGAAGCAATAGAAGAGCATCTTGTATCCGATTAGATCTAGAAATGTGTGCTGTGAACTCCTGAACTGCAATTTCATTGCTGCAGTCAACTATCTGTGTGACCAGGATGAATCTTTAATTTGCAAAACAGAAACTGAGATAGAAAAAAATGATGGTGTTTACCCACTGCAGAGGTGTATGTTCAGCATCGAACTGGTTTTAATGGTGCTGAGTACTGGAGCAGATTTGGGGACTAAAAAATACATTATTAAGGTAGAAAACTCTTATTTTAGTTTAGTTCTACATATCTAAGTAAGAACCACTCCTAAAAAATACCTGCCAGGATTTTAACCAATTATTGTCCTCTCCCTGTTATTTCAGGCACCTTTGCTGTGGTTAGTATGATGGTTGGTGGTGTTGCTGTGAGAGAAGTGCCTGATGAAATGACTTCTGTGGACTATAATTCTACTAACGTTACAGGTGTCCTTGAATATTACAGTGCTAGGGATACCAAGAGGGTGCAGGTCGCTGTGGCTCTCGCCTTTCTTTCGGGACTTATCCAGGTAAGTGCTCCCAGTTTGCTGTAAGGACAAGTTGAGCTGCTGCTGCTGGGCTTGGGTGGGGTGCTGGGTCACGGTGGATGCCCTGTCACCAGACTGGTGCTTCTGCACTGCTCCAAGTAGAACACAGGCTGCTTCATAGCAGGCACATAACAGAACTGGGCATGGATACTTTGGAGGCAGGACTTTATCTGGCATCTTAGCTGAGCTGGGAAAAAATGGAATCTTCCCCCTTTCCATGTTTTCCTATCCCATCAGAAAAACTTAACTGATGTTCTCTAATCTGTCCATAAATGCATGCAAGCAATGCATACATAACATACCCATATCTCAAACTGGACCTGCCACTGGCATGAGAGGTTGGGTGCATTGATGGCTGCTTACTGGACTGTGGCTTTAGAAAAGCCAAGTTCAGGTTTGTGTGATCTGGCTTGGGCATTGAGGAAAGAAGAGGCAGGGGTGTGTGTGCTATATTCAGGTTATAGTGGGAGTCACATGGTTGACACTTCTCTTTTTCATTAGTTGTGTTTAGGTTTCCTTCGATTTGGATTTGTGGCCATCTATCTAACAGAGCCTCTGGTGCGAGGATTCACCACTGCAGCTGCAGTTCATGTCTTTACTTCCCAGTTAAAGTATTTCCTTGGCATCAAGACTAGCCGGTACAGTGGACCCCTCTCAGTTGTATATGTGAGTAACTACATTTACTAAACGTGCAAATTCTGTGTTTTCTGGATCTAGCTTAAGCCTTTTCCTGTTTTTATGTATTATTTGGCGCTAAGTAGAATAATCTTCAGTACTGAACACTGGGTATGAGGTCTTTAAGTGCCATAGCAGTATATGAATATCTGAAAGTGCAGCTCAAGGGTGACTTGATAGATCTGCAAGGTGTGAGATGGGCAGAATTTAGGATTCTGCTGAATGTAGTTTTGTAATATGAACAGATGTAGTTCATTGAAGCAGGTCTCTTATGCCTTGGGGGAAAAATGTGCTCCTGAAATGCTTCACCATGCTAGACCAGGCATGTTCTGCAAAGCTAGGAAATGTTACTCTCAGAATCTTTCCACTCTTGAGTGGAAGAAAAGGGAAGATCTCAGATGCCTGCAAAAACTTAAGCTTTTGAGCAGATTTCTGGCCCAGCAATAACAAAGCTTTAGGATTTTGTCTACATGTAGGCTATAGAAAATGCTTTGTGGGAATCTTTTTGTATGTTTGTGCAGATATAACAAACCTTTTGGAAACAAGTCTGCATTAACGATTAATTCTAAAATTTGCTGTTCAGTTCACTAATCTGGGAACCAGTCATACTAATTGCTAAACAGATAGTAGGGAAGGTATAAATTCAAGATGCATACTACCAGGACATCTTGAATGTATAACATCCTGACAGTTGCTACAATTTTCCATCTGCTTAAGGAGAAGAGTATGTTCATCCTCTTTCAAAGACATCTCCAGAGGTTATTTATTTATTTCTTTTAATGCAGTGGAAGAAGGAGGAATAATTGTTACGGGAAATCATTTGCCCTTTAGCAACTTGTGTATTCTAGCAGGCTTTTTTTCTAACACCCTTTTAGTAAGTGTTTTCAGTTAAAAGGTGTTTGGAATAATGGCCAGTTCAGCAGCATTCCTGGATCACTGTTATTTAACCATATTGTTATGGCAACCTCAATGGTTCTGTCAGCAGCTTTATTGTTTTAGAATAGTTTATGCAGCTCTAAATAAATGTGACTTGCCGAAGAATATTTGAAGGTATTAGAAGGAGTTTGCATTTACTGCTTTCAGGTAGCTGCCACTGAGGAGTATGTGTGAAAATGTTGAAGATGAGAGACATGGTATAGTTAAGACTTTTTCCCCCATTAGGGTTTTTTCTCCAAATTTTTGCCCCTTTAAGGAACACTGATATTGTAAATGATTCAAGTGCATTTCTCTCACTGAGATACTCTAGTCTTCTGTGTTTTGTGGGAACAATGGGTATTTTGGTGAGGCACTCATTCGCTGTGGTTATAAATTCAGAATGAAACCACAGCTGAAAAGCAGTCTATAATTTGCTCTTTTGTGGCAAATCTCCATGAAGATTCTATTTTCTTAAGAATAATTATGATGCTTCTGGTATGTTGCAGAGCATAGCTGCCGTGCTTTCAAAAATAACAACCACCAATATTGCTGCATTGATTGTTGGATTAACGTGCATTGTTCTATTGCTGATTGGCAAGGAAATCAACCTCCGCTTTAAGGAGAAGCTCCCAGTTCCTATTCCTATGGAGATCATTGTGGTAAGCCCGTTGGGATATTCTGTGGCTAAATTATATAGCTATTCTAGAGCTGTAGAAACTATCTCAAGTTCTATATTATATTACTGAGCTTGAGAGTAACTTCTGTAGAACATAATTCATTTGAGCCTTGATGCAGTTGAAGGTTTAGATTCTGTTAAAATTAAGAACTGGTATGCCCCTATGGAGAGCATAAAGTCACAAAGAAGAATTGAAAAACACTTTAAACACCCCGAGTCCCCTATAATAATGGGTAGATACATATGTGTTGTAGAACCTGCTCTATCCAGGAGTTTGGGCACCTGCAAGATTCTCTGCAAGACATCCCTCTGAGTGGCATTTCTCACTTGCAGTCCAAGAGCTCAGAACCTTCTCCTGAAAGGAGATGCTTACAGATGCCTGTTCAGAGGTTGTGCAGGACTTCTGCAGGACTGCTTTTTGAAATGCAGTAGCACAAAGAAGAGCAGGACCATCAGGACTTAATGCTTCTCCTTCCTTTCTGTTTTTGAGACTGATAACTGATGGCAGCACTGATTCTGTTTCAAACAACTTTTCTAAAATGGATAAAACAGATTATCATAATACACACAAAGCCTACAGTTCAGACAACCTTTTGCCTCTAATAGTGATTTGATTTAAAAATGAGTTCTTGGATTACTACAGCTCTCAAACAACCTGCACATAATGGAGTCAAGAAAGGGAATAATTGAAGCTATGTGCACAATCTAGATAGAAGGAACAAAGAAAAGGGATGCTGGTAAGAGATGAGGGAGGTGGTGTAACAGGGTATTTTTTGATAGGCAATAGCAAAACAGTGTTCTCTTTACAGGTAATAGGCTATGCATGAAAATATGCCATTGCACACAGGCAGGAGTGTCCTTGCATTTGATTTTTCCAATACACTAACTTGCCTGAGCTTGGCTTAGGCAAAGGGAGTTTGAATGATTCAGATCATACCATGGCATGTTCCATTTAACTGTACAAAAAAAACTTTATAAAATCAGGATGAGTTGGACATGATGGAGGGAAAATCATGATGCTTCCTCCTTTTAATCTTCTTTTTTTAGCCCCTAACTCATAGAAAACTGATTGACAAATAAATGTAACCCCTTGTGTGTATTAATCACAGTCAGCTAACCTTTATATCTCTTCAGGTGGCTTTATCTCTTTTTAGATAACGTTTACAAATGTGTTTGTGGATTTTTAGGTCATTATTGGCACAGGAGTTTCAGCTGGAATGAATCTGAGTGATTCATACAAAGTGGATGTTGTTGGCAATATTCCTCAAGGGTAGGGATGATACATTCTTATTAAGACTGTGCCTTTTCTGTATTGCATATAGCTTTTATTGTATTAATTTATAAATATGACTTTTATCTCCAAGGTTACGTGCACCAGCAGTTCCTGAGATTCAGCTCATCCCAGCACTATTTGTGGATGCAGTAGCAATAGCAATAGTTGGATTTTCAATGGCTGTTTCAATGGCCAAGATCTTTGCCCTTAAACATGGTTACACTATCGATGGGAATCAGGTAAAAGTATTGGTGTTGCTTTGTTGAAAATTCTCAGTAGCACCTTAGTTACATCATTTAAGTGGAGTGTGATATTGGCAAAAATAAGGGGTTTTTTTCAATAGTGGAATCAGGCCAGATTTTTGACAGCCTACACATTTAAAGGCCAGGAATTAGTTTAAGTTCTTCTTCTGGCTGTGTTCAAATAACCTGTTTCACAGTTTCCATTTTGGGACACGTGCTTCTGCCATACTTAGAATTATGTGTGAATATTGATTGTTGGGACAGACATTACTTGGCACTACTGTCCTGATGAGCAGCTACATTTTCTTTGCTTTCTGTAATAGAGCAAAGCACAGAGTTCCCATGTGATAAATTCAATACCTTATGTGTCAAAGAACTTGTCTAGAGTTTAAAAATTCCAATTAGGTTTTATAGTTTCTTCTTATTCCCACCCATTGCAAATGGACAACTTGTCATTTTCTGGGGCAGCAATTGCCCCTGTCTGTACTTAGCATTCTTAGCATGATTTGAGTGATTAGGACTGTGTTTAGGGACTCCCTAAAATGAAAATTATATGTCCTCCTTACCTACTCTGGCCTTCCTGTTCTAGAATCAATAGTACAATTGGATTATTGGTTGATATCATTGTGGTGTGAAGGGAGATAAAGTTCCTGTGCTGTAACACATCTCCCAGAGCACACATCTGACACAGCACAGATCAGCTGTTCTCCCTTCTCAAAATGGCTGTCTTCCTCTGAGATAAATGGAGTTTACCTACAGAGTTTTACATCTGATTAATCTCATCCTTCATGTCATTGTGCTCTGTTACCCAAGGAGAGGACAAATCTGTAGCTGCATGAATGTAATTGGTTCTATTTACATTAAACGTAATCATCACTGACCTGAGTTAAGCATCTAGATCTTTTCCTCAGGAGGTGCCAGATGCTACTTCACCTGGGTGTTAAACTGTAGAACTGCTTGTCACAGTAGCAGTGCATGCCAAGTGTTTAAGTGAATCCAAAAAGGATTTTACAAATGCAAAAACTCATTGAGAACTATTGGAAATGTATGACTCAAATCACTCAATTACAAATTGAGTGCAAGATGCAGAGTAATCTGGGGAGGCTTCATTAGAAACAAATAATTTCTAAGGCATCAGAAATGCAGTACTGAGGTAGATGGAGCTCTGATCTCACTCATGGGAGCAGTTCTCATGTGGGCTCTTCCTGATGAAGCAGTGGACACTCATTGGTTTTTTCATGTACAGCGATGGATTACTACTCATGGAAACACAGGCAAGGCTACTCATGGTTTTAAACTTGTAGTTTAGGGTGAGAAACAAAGAATGGTGTTTGCATGAGAAAACATTTTTCATGTCTATTCAGGGTTAAAATTCAAATTATCCCCAAGATGAAGAAATGCTTAAAACAAGCAGTGCTGTCATTCATTTTAGTTTTCAGTCTGATTAATTCTTGTAACATTTAAGGATGGGAAATGTCTCCAGCATTTCATCAGAGACTTTGTTTAACACATGATTTAATGTCAGCTTGTGCATGTGTGAGAACTGCAAGTGTAAGCTTCAATTAGGTTGCTTATTCTATACAATAAAGTTGCTAGAAAGCACTGTAAATAAGTTACAGTTGTAACTTATGGTTGTTAATATCTATGGATAGCTCCAGCTTGGTACACCTGCTAAGTATAATTACCTTTGGCTTTTTTTGCTCTATTGTTTAACACAGGAGCTTATTGCCTTGGGAATATGCAACTCTGTGGGGTCATTTTTTCAAACCTTTTCAATCACTTGCTCAATGTCTCGGAGTCTTGTCCAGGAAAGTACCGGTGGAAGAACTCAGGTATGTTAAATACCCATATCCTGAGCCAAACAAAGTTTACTCTTTGGAGCCCCAAAACTCAAGTCTGAAGCTTATCTAGATGGCTATATTTCTCTGCCTGGGCCAGAAGAAATAACTGGAGTTTCCCACGTTTCAAATCCAGACTGGGCCAGGATGGAAAGCAGCATGACAGGCAAAATGGGTGAACTGAATGGAAGGAATCAAAAGTCATTTGAACAACCAGCCTTGTTGAAAGCACAAGGGCTTAGCTAATCTGTAAGATTTCCCCTTGGGGACACTTCTAAATAAGTTCTGGCTTTTTTTGTTCAGATTGCAGGTACACTCTCTGCAGTTATGGTTCTGTTGGTAATTGTGGCTATTGGATACCTTTTTGAACCACTTCCACAGGTAAGGGAGTTTTGCATGTCAGGCATTGCACTGACAGTGAACAGAGGCCTATGAGTGTTGCTTAAACTTGAGAATGTGGGAGGGTTAGTAAACAACAATTAAGCTTTGATCCAGAAGCCTTTAAATTTTGTATGCATTTTTGCTGTAAATTAGCCTAGAAATAAATAGTGTTTTGAACGATCCATCATGCTTTTTGTTGTTGTTTTTAGTATTGGATATCCTGGACTCTGTCTTTAGAACATAAGAATACCTTCAGGCAATTCCCCTTTAGAATTGTTTAGGTTGGAAAAGACCTTTAAGAGCATTGAGTTCAGCTGTTAACTGAGCACTGCCAAGCCCAGCACTGGATCGTGTCCCTAAGTGCCACATGTACTCACTTTGAATATCTCCAGGGATATTCTCCAGGGACTCAACCACTTCCTGGCGAACCTGTGCCAATTCTTGACAAACACTTCCATGAAGAAACTTTTCCTCGTATCCAATCTAAACCTTCCCTGGCACAACTTGAAGCAATTTCCTCCCATTCTGTCACTTTTTACTTGGGATAAGAGTCCAGTAGTCTACTGATAGAGTCACTCTAAGTGTAGCAGCATGAAGTGTGGGAACATGTGATTCCTCTTGCTACGAAAGAGTAAATCAAACTGTACTGAACTGATTTGCCATTTCTGCAGCTGCAGTAAAAGCACATGTCCACTGAACTACCTAAAAAGTGGGTTTTTAAATAGAACATCTGTTCAGTCAACTTACATCAGTTATAAAGCACACAAATAGTTTTTTGTGATACTTTGAAATTCTTACTTGGCATTGGGTTTATTTTGCTTCTGAAAACTGCATTTGTGTAATGTTCTTAGACAGTGCTAGCTGCAATTGTTATGGTGAACCTGAAGGGAATGTTTAAGCAGTTTGGAGATATCATGCACTTCTGGAGAACCAGTAAGATAGAGCTGGTGAGTATTGCACAGCTCAGTGCATATATTTTACTGTATTAAATTTGTTGCTATCCCCCAGAACAGTGTAGAAACTTATCAAGGAATTAACAAATTAGTGTTGTATTGCAGATGAACATAAGACAGGGAGCTGTAAGCATCCTGAGAGAGTGATCTGTTGGAGACAAGAATATTTTTGTTGTTGTTCAACAATCTTGTAACTCAGGTCAGAAGTAGTTTGGTTGCAGTAAAAGCAAAGCTCTGGCAGTGTTTCTATACAACTGCACTGAGGGCTGCGGGAATGTCTGACAAGAATTTGAAAACACAGTAACAAAGAAAGCCACTTGAAGGTACTTGCCATCTTTTAAGACAAACCAAAAGCCTGGCCTGGAGTGGGCCAGAACTAAGAGTTTATTGGCAGGAACATTCTGGTGGTATTTCTTTCCTGGATGAACTGGCTGATGGAACTGAGTTAGGGCTACTTGCAGACCCTGAATTTTTTTTTTTTAATCCTAAGGTATTTGGAGTCTGATGATGGTAGGACACAACTTAAGGCATTAATTAATGTATGAGAGTTTGTCAGATGTTAGAGTGCCATGAGCTTTTATGCCCTTCTGAAGGGTTAAGGCAATTCCCGTCTGCCATCATGATGGATTACATTGGAGCTTGTTCATGATCAGAAGTGATATGTAGGTTTTGAGGTTAGGTTATGCTGTTGTTTTTGTTGTTAACAGGAAAGGATGCATAATAATTCAGACCTTTTCTTTGTTTTAGGCCATCTGGGTGGTAGCTTTTGTGGCTTCTCTTTTCCTGGGACTAGACTATGGTTTGCTTACTGCAGTAACATTTGCAATGATAACAGTTATTTACAGAACACAAAGGTCAGATTTCTTCTTTATCAAAATTAGTGTTTGCTGATCTTCTATGTGGTTTTGTTTGTTTAAAGGGATGCAAATAAACAGAAGTCCATTCCACCCTTTTCAACTGTATGTTATATAGAATTTGCTTCCTAATACAGGTCATGCCCTTTGGCTCTGATTCAGGGTTCATGTTTTCTTTTAATGAGAACAAAATTTTTAGAGGGCATGCACTTGCACTGTCAGTAATAAATAGAAGATTTTTCATTTCTTGTAGTGGTTAATCTTCTTGTTTATTTCTTTTAATGCTTGGACTTAAGAACTTTAAATCTTCTTGTTGCCAGTTTCAGTACATGATTACATTTTGTGTGTGCTAATTGTCACAGACAAGCTGAAGTTGTGTCAGGCTATCATGAATGCTTAGGTATTTTAAAAGAAAGTTCTAATTTGTAAAATACTGTAGCTGCTCTTCTAGTTTTCAAGTAACTTCTCCTCATTCAAAGTGACAAGGCTCTTACTGTGAAGCTTTCCGTGTCTACAGTGAAATGATTTCTTCCATGTGTGGATAGGACTGCCATGTGAGGCTTCTGGGCTCAAGGTCATGCAGGCAGAAACTGTAAAAGTCTTGGTTTCATCTGCATTGGAATGAAAGCAAATTGTAAGATTTCTATTCTGCATAAATAAGAGTATTTTTCTGCCATCTCTATACAGTTTTATTCTCGCTATCACAGTTCTTGTGAGTTGGGAATAGTCATCTGCTTAGGCATTTTCCTGGGAGCAGAGCTCTTTGAAATCACAGCATGTCTTCTGCCAGGATGAGTGTGCATATTTGTAAGACAGTCAATGGAGTTGCCCCAGTTGGTGCTGCAGAGAATTTGCCCTGTACTTTTGCATGCTTTGTCTCATGTTTTTCAGAAAATGACATTTCAGTGCTAAGCTTATAAATTGTTTTTTTCCCTGACAGAAACAAACTTTCTTTTTATTGTGTTCTGCAATAAACTGCTTGATTCATTTAACCATGTTTAGATAATCCTGTACCAGACAGGCCCTGCAGAATGACCATTTAAAATAAGTTTCAGTCTGTGTTGAACTGTTGAATTATAAGTGATAATACAGAAATATTTGTTTCCTTTCTCTCTAGCCCTCAATACAGAATCCTTGGTCAGATTCCTAACACTGACATCTACTGTGATGTGGAAGAGTATGAAGAGGTAGGAACATGTTCTTCTGCATTGAGGAGTTTCATACAGCAGAGCAAAGACAGCTGTGGCAATTTGCTGCTTTGCCCTACCACACTGCACATTCAGTGCTGTCTGCTGTGCATTCACCTGTGTTGAAAATAAATAAATAAATTTGGGTTTAGTAGTCGAAGCTACTTTGTTCAAAATGCAAGCTCTTTGTACTGCATGTGCATTTCACCAGGAGGTGATCAAAAATTACTTTAATCTTAGTTCCATTGTCCTAGTTTGTACAGAATGGTAAAGTGTTCAGGAATATCACTGCTAAACCTGCTATGTACACAGGCCACCTTCTTTATTTGTGTGACAGTATTGCATGGAATCAATGGAACCCAGGATCCAAATTCCATGTTCTTCAGAATATCACAAACTATTCAAAACAGCATCCCACCCATCCCCTGCTCGTGAAATATACATCATTAATGGCACAGCTGCTAACCGTGCACTTTGCTGCTCATAAATGCCATTTTGTTCAACCAAAAGTTGATGAAAGCATTACATTTTGTCAGTGCAGTGGATATAAGCATGCTGTACTTATTCTCAAACAGCAACTAGAATTTTCTGCACTCTGCCATGTTCTCAGGGATGCTGCTATGAAAGCTACATCCCCTTTTACTGAGGAACCAGTTTGTAAAAACCTATGGAAAAAGATCATGCAGTTCTGCTTTAAATATGATGAAAAGCAGGAGTATAGGTGCATACATTTACATCTGTATGCAAAGGACAGGAGTGCTTCTGTTACACTGAATGCAGTCAGCATTTCCTCCTGGGTAATGACAGGGTTGGCAGCATATGGCAGGCTGGGTCTGCTGCTGGCCAGGTCATTTGCATGCAAAATGTCACAGTTCAGCCTGTTTAGAGACGTTTAGAGATGACTGCTTTTAAGGTTGGGGAGAGAAGTGAATATCAAGACCTGTCTGAAGGTCTGGATAAAACCAAAGATTTGAAAGGTTGTTTTTTTTGGTGCCTGGGGAGTCAAGAAAGAAAAAAAGAGGGAAGTAAGTCATGCCTGTAGAAATGGAACCTAAAAGGAAGCAATTCTAGGTCTGCATGATTTCCTTGTGGTAATACCAGCTGCAAATAGCAACACCAGAGAGATATTTAGTTCTTTTTTATGGCTGTACATTTTGTTGTAATAAAGAAGGTTACCAGGCATTGACAGTGTGCAGTATTACACTGGGAAAGGGGGAGGTTCTGATCTCCTGGTTGCCTTTGCTCACACAGTGCCAACCTTCTTTATTTGGCACATGCTGAGAGCCATCCAGGCTGCTGTGTCTTTGTGTGTCTTGTGATCACACAGGGGATTTTACTCTGTTTAACTGTGCACATCCAATATTTTCCTTAGGTTAAAGAATATCCTGGAATCAAAATATTTCAAGCTAATACATCACTTTATTTTGCTAATAGTGAGTCATATACAAGTGCACTGAAGAAAAAGGTGAGTAAATTCTTTAATGTCTGTGTCCTGAAGATTCAAACTGGCTTCTGAAACATGCTCACCTTTCAGCTCCTTTAGTGTAGCCCCTAGCACAGTGTTTCTCAGCCTGTGACCCCTGGTGATCTGTAAAATATAAGAAGGTGACCCTCCAGCGAGCTACAAATAATCTTAGGAAGCAACAACATCATGGGAGGGAATAAACAGGCAAAGTGTAGCTTCATACTGACTGCTCGTGAGTGGAAGGTGGTGGGTGCAGAGCACAAACCAGTCCAACTTTTTTTTTTCAGCAGGAAACTATTTGCTGAACTGAAAACAAAATGGGAATAAAAGTTTCTTTGTTGGGTAACTAACTTTACTGGAGTCTAAGACTGTGGAATATTGTGGGCATTTAGTGCCTCTAATGGGCAACAGATTGCCTGCACACAGGGTGTGCCCCACTGCCTGTGTCACCCGTGGTGTCACTGGGGGCAGTGGCAGCAGCAGAACCACCTAAACGGTGACAATTGCACCTGTACTAACTTCTGAAAAATTTTTCTGTAGCTCCCATGACGAGTTTTACACAAAACAGGTGGGTGGTACTTGCCCTCACAAAGCAAGAGATATCAGTGATTCTTGCCCAAATGCACTTCTGTCCTCTTTGCTCTCTGTACTCCAATCAGCATTTGGTTAAAACACGACACTCTCTGATTCCAAGAAAAGAATGAGCTGCATCTCTCCCTCATCTTATTAACACAGTGCTTGCCAAGATGATTCCTTCTTTATACTGTTCTCACTCCCACCAAGGGAAGCTGGAAAATGCAGGCTCCTTGTTTAAATTTATGGCCGTGATTAATTCAGTGCAAATTGATACTCGAGTGCCATCCTAACAAGCTGAATCTCCTCTGATCATGCTTTCTTCTCCTGACAGACTGGAGTGGACCCTGGTGCCTTATTAGCAGCAAGGAGAAAAGCCCAGAAGCGCCATGCCAGGGAGATAAAGGCAGCAAATGAACACAGAAAGAAAGCTGTGCTGAAGCTCGTGAGCTCTTCTGTAAATATTTACCTCCGCTTTATCAAGCTGCTTTCAGGTGTTACCACTCTTGTGTTTTATACAAGGTGCAGAGTGCTGCTCAGGGAGCAGGGCTTAGGCAGCAAGTGCTGTGCAGTGGGGACAGGTGACTGAAGGATCAGAGGCTCACTGCTGGATAGGATAATTCTGTTGGACCTTGATTGCATTCAGGTAGCACAGAGTGGCACAGAAACTCTCCACACTGTCATGCTATCTCAGCATTGGTGTTGGCAGAAATCAAAGAGACTCTGCCTCTGCCCCTCGCCACACACTTGGAATAATCATGTAGAAATAAGATCTAATAAAATTAATTCAAATTAGCAGCCCTTGCGATAAAGGTGCCATCCCCTCTGCTCATTCTGGCATGGTCAAGTGAGGCAGATACAGTGAGAAGGGTTATTTGGGACATGCTTGTGCTTTTATGCATGTTTAAACTCATGCCCATGGTGGGAGCTGGTGTGTGATATTACCATGGGAAACTTAAAAAAGGCCTAACTTGAGAGCCTGATTGGTGTTGCTTATTTTGAATATATAGACCTTGATGGGATCAGCACGGGTAGGGCAAGGAAATGGAGTAAAAACATGTAAGTAAAAATGACCAGGTGTCAGTGTTTCAAGGAAATGGGTAATTCAGTCCTGAGACACCAGCTGTAAGCTGCTTGTGTGTGAAAGGGTGGGCATAGGAGAACAAACCTTGATACACACAAGATATGGAAGTATGTGTGCATGTCAGGCTAGTTTCTGTAGTGACCAGGAGCTGTATTACTTTTAAAGGCTTAAAGAACACGAGTGAGGGAAGAAAAGGGATTTACACTGAAAAAGCACTGACTGCCTCTAAGCTTTATTTATCTTCTCTCCCAGACTAACGACGTAGAAGCAAGTGTAAAACATGAAATAGCGAGTGATGACTTACCTGTGAATGGAAAATTTGCAGATTCTAGTGTACAAGACATGTCTCCTAACGAGCATGAATATTTTGTGGAGCCCAAAACAAATATTCACTCTTTAATTCTGGATTTCACCCCAGTGAACTTTGTGGATTCAGTCGGAGCAAAAACACTAAAATCAGTAAGTAGGGCTTTTTTCCCCAGTAAAACCCATAGAAAACTTTTCAGATACCTAATAAGGAACCTGTCAGCATGAGGCATAACTGCCTGCTCAGATACAATCCAATATCTCACCTAATCACTGTTTTAATTCTGTAAGTTTTAGCTGAATACTGGGGAATGTGGACTCTGCAGCTTTCACAGTATTTGGCTTCCAGAACTGCAGTGTGCATGATGATGTATTATCTGCATTTAACTTCAGCTTAACTCTGTTGTAGATTATAAAAGAATACAAAGAAGTTGGTGTCTGTGTCTGCATTGCCGGCTGTAGTGGTGAGTTATTTTTTTCTTTTTTGTGAACTTTATGGGAGAGATTGTGTTTTATCTCTTTCCCTCTGCTCCCAAATTTCCTGCTGCCAGTAGTGCCTCAGTAGTATCAGCACTTCACATAAAATTGGATTTGAGGAAAAGCAAGCCCCTGTGCATTAGAGCCTTAACTGTAGTGAAAGTAGAGCACTGATGTAATGATCTTTGTGAGGACTGGATCCTGCTCCCATTGCTTCCAGCTGGCAAGTTGAATGCCACACCAAAGTTTGTATCTTGAAATTGCTGTGCTAATGTAATAAGGAGAAAAGCCTGAAATATTCCAATATCCAATATTTGGGACTGTAGCATCTTCTGCCAAGAATAGGCCTCTGTCTGTGTCTGCGTAAGAGAATTACCTGTTTGGAGCAGAAGCAGCATGTGATCCACCTGGCTTTCAAATTTTTTAGTAACAACAAGTAAGAGAACAAGTTGTCATCTCCTTCCTGGGATGCCATTGTCTTCCATCCTTGTACTTAAGTGTATGCACTGATGCCATGTTTGGGTTTTGTTTTGTAGGCCCTGTTATGAATGAGCTGACAAGACTGAACTTTTTTGATAAAAGTGTAACAAGAGAGTTGCTGTTTCACAGTATTCATGATGCTGTCCTTGCTTGCCAAGTGAAAGATGGGTCTGCTGCACAGGCTGACTCCAACCTCTGAAGAGCAGCATCGAGCAGAATGAGAGCTAGATTTGTGCTGATGGAGACTCTTTCTGAATATTTAATTTGCACAGTTTGAAGAGAGCCTGAGGCTGTTTGTATCTACGGGTATAGGGTGGTGCTTATTTTTTGTAGGAAGAGTGGATAAGGAAATATAAGCCTTCATGCTCTCAAATTTTTTCCTTCGATCAGGGTATAGCCTTCCAATAATACACAAGCACAAAATTATGCAAGGAAAGAAAATTCAGTGTATTCTGCTGCAATCGGGATCTGGTGGACAAGGTGACATTCCTATTCCTGTTGAGAAAAAGGGCACTTTAACTCACTACAAGTGGGATCTTGCAGGAAGTAACTGTTCTGCAAGTGCAATACACTGTACCAGTGTCTTTAAAGACTTTCTTAGATGACTTTTAAAACCTGATGTCAACATCTACATACAACAGATTCATACAATTTATAATAATCTGCCAGCTGGATTGATGAATTCACACTGGTGGCATTTAGCTGCTGCTGTTTGTAAACCTGGATGGTAGAGTTATTTTTTAAAAATATCTAACCTGTTTCAGCTATACTCACATCTTCATTTCTGCTCTAAGTGAACTTCAAGTCAGAAACTCATTGTTTAATTATTACATTATCAGTATGGTACTTGCACTGCCAAAACCCAGTTAGGCTTTCCAGGAAAGAACACAGCTGATTTTAAGCTAAACTTAATTTAGCTTCAAAGTTTGAAGACAAAACTGGTATAAGATAGGAGTGAAGCCTATTTCTATTAAGAACTGATGCCCTATATGCAGTCTCTTAAGTTGGAATGAAAATTTAAGCAACGTCTAGTCTCAGTGGTCCAAAAAAGGTACTTTTCTGTTGCCCATCTCCCTCCCAGTAGTGCTGCTTCTTCCTCACCTTTTAAGTGCTTTGAGAAATAGGGTTCAAAGATGGTACATGTTTGGGTTTCTTAAAATAAACAGTACCATGAGGTTTCTTTTTCTATTGTCAGCATGGCCACTGTGGTACTGCCTCACTTCAGGTGTGAGATGAAAACCATGGAAATGAAAATCATGTAAAAGAAATCTTCACTGTCCCTGTTTCCCTCACAATAGTCACTGTGAAGCTCTGCAGAGGCAGGAATCTAAAAAGTGTTTCTCTGCAGGTTATTTTGACAGTAGAGGGCAAGTGGGGCATCAGTGCCATTTCATTCAGCACCCTCAAAGCACAGGTCCTGTGCCTAAGGAATTGAGACACCTTCCTCACCTCTGATCACAGAATGTAATGCTCTCACTTTATTTCAGGTTCTGCTGCAATTAGGGCTTGTTTCAGGTAAACTGTTTCCCAGGAACCAGGGAGGTCAGGCAAGATGCTTTATTTCTTCAGCCTCCCCTGCCCATAGGGATAGGAAGCTTTCTGCATCAGAAATTGCTTAGCTGGCATTCAAAGGATGAAGTGCATGCATGTCAAGACCATTGTGTGTGCTTATTTAAACAACTTTTGGTACATTTTATAATGTTAACTAGTTCAACAAGCCTTTGTATCTACATACAGTATATTTTTCTACTTTCAGCTTGTCGCAGCTTCAATTTTTAACTCTGTAGTCTCTTCAGTTCACATTGAAATCCTGTCAACTTCCAAAATAAAGTGATGTCACTTGTCAAAATTTTCCTCTTTGTCTTGGTGAGACTCTGTATGAGGGACAAGCTGAGGGCCCCAGATACAGGTGTCTGATGCCAAGGGATGGGCCAGGAAAGGTTTCCATCTCCAGGCAAGTCTTGCCTGCTGTGCTGGTTCAGGCTCCTCACTCTTGGCACCCCCATGAAGGCCTCTCCATGCCAGTCCTCACAGAGATACAACTAAAGCTGGATCTCCCATCCTGGTAGTAACAGCTGCACTTCCTGGGGAGCTCCTGAAAAGGCTGGGCTTGAGAACCTTTGCCTAAGTCCCACATCCCAGACCCTGCGGAACAAGTGCTCCTGCGACCTCCAGCAGTGCTAGTAATTCATCCCATCAAAATCTGGCAGCTTTTGCTCATCTCTTCCAGTGCTTTGCTGCCACCAGCTGAAGCACTGCTTCCTCCTGGCAGCCTGAGTCAGCCTCTGAAAAGGAAACCCACTTTCTCTTCCCTGCACTGATTAACAGACCTCTATCTAAAAGTTAAATCCTACCTTAGGCTTGTCATTGTGAGAATAAACCACCCCAGATCCTCTAACCTTGTAACAGGACTCCAGTTGGTCTGCAGGGACAGGGGAGTGCTTCCCCCCTTGTGGCTGAAGCCTCACCACAGCAGCTGGCACTGGATGGCCACAGTCTGGGTCAGTACCTCAAAATAATCAGGGTCATGTTCCTCTTCCCTTCCATTTTTTGCAAGACTACTGATGAACCAAATTCTTTCTACATACTTACCCTTCTCAAGTAGAAGCTACACTTGGTTTCAAGTGCTGCTCCTGATTAACAGAGATGCTGTCAGTGCTGCTTTCTGAAAATGAGAAACATTCTGTCCCAATAAAATGGCATCCAATACCAATAAATTGGCATCACTCCCTAAAACGTTCTTCCTGAAATGACACACAAGCACCGAGTTTGCCCAAGTTTCCATGTAAGGTACTGACACCAAGCAGAATCCCAACCCAGTCCATGGGCTGGGTACTCTCTCCATTTGCATACACTTCCTCTTTCAAAAAAAAAATAGAAGTGGCTTCATAATTTAAGCTTGATGAATTGATGGATTTCATTTTGATACAACTGACAATAAAACTTTTCTCACTTCCAAAACAAAGCAGTTCCCAAAAGCAATTTTTCCCCTCAGGTATTTCTTCCATCTCTTCCCCTCAAACCACTTTAAAACAACACTTGAAAAAAAAGAAAAATTAAAGTCTGTCGCTTTTTGTTAACCACACCCAGCTCTACAGGAACTTGTCAAATGAACCTGGATTAACCTTTCAATGCTGCCTGTGGCCAACAACTCCCAGCCACTGCCCAGGTGTGGAGCACCAGGACCCTGTCAGGGTCATCCTGTGTGTGCAGCAGCATCTCAGACAAGTCACATAATGTATCAAAGTGCTCACTACTAGACTGATGTCAAACTCTTCAGAGCAGGATCAGGGAAAAGGAATCTTCCTTCCCTTAGCACCAAGAAATTACACCTTCTTCCTCCTTGACCCATTTACTGTTGTTTAAGACACAACAAAGAATCTCAGCAAAAGGCCACTGAAGATAAAACAACCAACATTCGATGGTACCAGAGTGTTCACCAAGGGAGGGAAAAAACGTCCCTTCATGTTTTCCCTAAGCTGGGCAATGACTCAGACCACCACACACGCTTTCCTGTGGCAGCTCTCATTTTCTTGGGACACACCTATACCTCAGTGCCAAGCATCATATAAGCATTTCTTAGTACACCGAGAAACACTGGAATCATTCAGGGGTCCTTGAGCACCTCTATGCCTTAGATTTCAAGTTTTGGGGTGTAGATGGTGACCAGAGATCTAAATTTGGGATGTCTAACTTGCCCAGGTCTCTGATCTAAAATTATCTGTGGTTTAGGCTGTGCTACTGTAACCACACCGAGATCTCTTCCCTACAGGACCAACACTCCACTGGTGTAGAACACTCACAATGAACACGCACTTACTCTTTGGAACACTCCATTTATTTCTAGCTTCCAAGAACAAAACATGAATCACTACACTTGGATTTTTGTTCCACGTAAAGTTTAGGAGGAACAGGAAGAACCTTCCCAGGTATTAGTTGTAGGTCATATAGCGAGGGGTAGCGCTGAATTTCGCGTACGATTTGATGACTTTGTTCACTGCCTCCAGGAAATCCTTCTCGGTGGCGATTTTCCGGCGCGCTCGGATAGCAAACATTCCTGCCTCCGTGCAGACACTGCGGATCTCGGCGCCTGGGAGAGACAGGGATAACTCAGCACTGACTGCCAGGGGACACAGAGCACACACAGAACTGTTTAAAGAAGTAAATATGTTCAGCTTACCTGTGCTGTTAGGACACAGCCGAGCCAACAGCTCAAATCTGATGTCCCTCTCTACACTCATTGAACGAGCGTGGATCTTGAAGATGTGAGTTCGCCCCTGAAGGGAAGAGGACAGGGGTGTTCATGGCATGACAGAGGTGATGACTTCAGCCTGCAGCTGTCCGTGTCCACAGCACGGGCAAATGGAAAATACATCTTGTATCTGCTGCCCAACTATGGTTTCCCATGTCTGGACTGGAATGTGTAAGTGCCCATGACAATATATTAAGAAAATAACTTTAAATGAGGGCTTTCATCATAGAAGTACCTCAAGAAATCTCTCTCAAAAGTGCCAAACAAAACACATTTCAACTTCTGAACTAAATTGTGGATCTGGTTAAAGGATTTTTTCTCTGTTGAGGCAGGAATATTCAGTGATTATAGCTGCTTACTATGGCTTCTTGGCTGGGATGGAATCTGCGCAGTGTGGGAAAACCTTTGGCACACCTTTAATCACCCATATTTCCATGTAAGAGTGCTGGTTTTGCTATTTCTCATAAACTTCCAAACAATGACGCCCTAACTGAAGAAACACTCTGGTATCAGAACACACTTGGCTGTGGAATAAAGAGTTCTCACCTCAAGATCAGGCAGACTGAACTCTATCTTCCTGTCCAGCCTGCCAGGCCTCATCAGCGCTGGGTCCAGAGTGTCAGGCCTGTTTGTGGCCATCAGCACTTTGATGTTGCCCCGGGGATCAAACCCATCCAGCTGGTTGATGAGCTCCAGCATGGTGCGCTGCACCTCGTTGTCACCCCCAGCCCCATCATCAAAACGAGCACCTGGAGAGGAGACACAGGAGCTGCACGGAGGGAGAGGCACCTCCAGGCCATGGACACAGAGGTGTCACAGCGGCTGCAACACAGGACACCTGGGAAAATGATTGCAAAGTGCATACAAGGATTTGTGATGAGGTGAAAAGGTGTGAGGGGGTTATTTGGATGACACATTTCAAACAAGTGCTGGATCTTCCTCCTTAGTATGAAAGGGCCTCTATCTCCCCACCTAATAACTAACCAAGCTGCTGGAATTTACCCGTGTAGTTTGTTTGTTTTGCCCTTCCCTTAACCTAAATCATCCTTTTCCCTTGTTTATGTAAAAACTGTTCTACTTTCAAAGGACCTAAGCGCTTGGAGAAAAAAGGATAATGTTCAGGAAGTAATAAAGACTTGGAATGTAGTCCAGAAGATGAAGGGAGTTTAAGTTAATAGTACTTTTTTGGAAACAAAATACAGGGATTCTTCACTAAAGTTCAAATAATCTGGGTGTTCCAAATGTGCAAAAATGGCTTTCTATCTGGGCTATACAGACCACTTCCTGACAGATTCCTGGACATGGGGTGTGCCGGGAGTAGTTTTGCTAATTCAGTATTTACAAGCACTTTCCTTGAAATGCAGCAATCCAGATAAGAACTACAAGAAAACCTGGAAGCTCTCACAGGAGATTAGAACTGTAGCTACTACAAACATACCTCCAATGGCATCAATCTCATCAAAGAATATAAGGCAAGCTTTTTTAGTTCTGGCCATTTCAAAGAGTTCACGAACCATTCGAGCTCCCTGAAAGCAAAAAAATTAAGATTTTATTAGAGATTTGAGGCACGTTAAAAGAAAACTATCAAAATCAAACTCTTCATGCTTCCAAATGCTTCTAAGTTTCCAATGAAAAACCTCTTTTAAAATTTGTTCACATATATAATGGGACAATTATAAAGCTTAAAGCAATTTATAAAGGAGACAAGATACAACTGGGTTACAGGCTGTGGGATGTGCCTGCAGAATGCCATGGCAGCCCAGAGGAGCTGTCTGTGCCTGACCTCGGTGGGAGGAGATGGCACAGGGCAGAGCCCTGCAGAGAGGAGCTGCCGGACGCTGCCGGACACCTGAGCGCGCAGGGTCACCACACAAGGACACTGAGGAAGGCACTGCTGACGTGCAGTGGGTGAGAGGGCGCTCGGGGAAAAATGCCAGAGAAGGAAATACTGGGTCTTGAAGAAGTGTATAAAAGCAGCTCCTTTCTTTGAATAAACAATTCTGAAACCCTACCAGTCTGGGTCTGTGTCTTGGTTACTCACAAAAAATTGCTGCTCCTAAACTCAGAAGTACAAATGAAGTTATTTACGTCAGGGCCAACTGAAAAGAATTGGGAGCAGAATCCTAATTTCAGAGTCCTCCTGAATCACACACTGAACTCCACACTGCAAAATCCCTTCCATAAGTGACAGCAGACCTCAGATCATGTCACCATGGCCTGAGCTTCAGTGATTTGTCTGACACCTCCTGCCCCGCTGCACCTGCAGCTTCCAAGTACACCCATCCCTCACTCCCACTGTGGTATCAGGTACCCACAAGGGGAATCTGCAAACCCCTCCACGCTCCATCAAGCACCTGCTCTTACCTCTCCCACATATTTTTGCACCAGCTCAGATCCAATCACTCTGATGAAGCAGGCATCAGTCCTGTTAGCCACAGCACGGGCACAGAGGGTTTTGCCTGTGCCAGGTGGCCCAAACAAAAGCACTCCTTTGGGAGGCTCAATTCCAAGGTTTACAAATCTTTCAGGCTGTGGGGGCAGACAGAAGGAAAGGTTATGTGCAAATTAAAGATTGTGTGCATCACAGAGTATATTTAAATTAAGGAAATCATTAATGAGGAGCAACATAAAGGAGGCTGGGCTGGACTTTTCAAAACCAGACTTCCTTTCACTCAGCTGTTAACACTCAGTGACATTGTCTTTTGCTTTTTCAGATGCTAACAGATGACCAGAATACTTCCAAAATAATAGAAGCTTCAATCTGGAGGTTACTTACGTGAAGTAGAGGGGTTTCGACTACCTCTCTCAGCTTTTCAATCTGCTCTTTACAGCCACCAACATCACTGTAAGTGACATCAGGTTTTTCTTCTACCTGCACAACAAAGAGGTGAGTGAGCAGTTACCAGCCCGGTGCTGCAAATCTCTCCAGGCTTTCAACAGCCCACAACAAAATCCAGCTAAAGGAATGACAATTACAAGGCAAAGCCATGTCCAAATAAGTAAAAGCAATGCTCACCTGCATCATGGTGACTGTGGGATCAATCTTTGGAGGCAACGGGATATGGATTTGGTACTTGTTTCTGTCCACCCTGGTGAGGAAGCATAAAGACTGTTATTTTAACACTGGTTAAGTAAAGTGTTATGTAGAAGCAACTCTGTAAATGAGAAGATGAATTCTTGAACTGTTCTTTTCTCTGGCATCAAGAGAACCCAGCCCTAAAAGCTAATAGCAGGTAGGCTAGATACCGGAATTCTTTCTGCAGAAAATTTTAAGGTTTCCAAAACTATTAATTCCAGAGTATTTTGAAAACTGATTTTCAAAATATCCCACAGAGAAAACTGGCAAAGCACTGACTCTGAAAGTAACAGGTTTTACCTCCTCAGTGAACATTTCATCGCTGCCCTATGTGTAACTCAGAGTGCCAAAGAAGGACCCTATGGAGGCTCCCTGAAAGCTGGGAGCACTGGAGCCCAAACTGAAAGGTTTCTGTCCAATACACATGGATTTTGTCAATTTTTGTCAAAATAAATCAAAACGAAAGATTTCAGGAGAGCATACAGGTGAGTTACTGTCTTCCAAGAGAAAGACAGTACTGGTGTAATTTCAACCACTGCAAAAATTGGAATGAGGGCTGTTAACTTGTCAAACTATGACATGAGACAACTCAGAGAAAGCTTCAGTCTGCAGGAAGACTCACAAGAACACAAAGACTTTGCATACCCAACTCTCATGCCTTCTTCTATGTCAGTAGGTGCCACCTGGTCACTGAGATCCACCACGAACTTGGCAAATTGCTTGACATTGATAATGTACTTTGGATCCTCAGAGTCTGCATTGATGATCTTTGTGCACCTAACACAGAAACACAATTACAGCTCCAGGCAGACAAACTGGTTTGCTATCTGCATAAGCATCAAGAGAGTCTCATTTTCTAAATACAACAGAGTAGCTGTTGTACTTGTGATGACATCATATATATTATAATGCTATCATTATAGCATCACACAATAACTGCAGGAGTAAATGCAAGTATAAAGAACATTACACATAATCACAGTTCCTTTATGATTCAGTGGCAAAATGCACTTTCAACACGTGAACTTTATTTTTGAAAAGAAGTCCACACATAAGCTATACATCAGACTGTTATCACTATGGAGCTCTACTGGAAGAAGAGTGCTCCCACCTTGCAACTTGCAATGGTTGCTCACTTTGGAGAGTTTGTTTATCTGCAGCCAGATCCCAAAGAGCAGGAGGAGCCAGGCCAGTGTCAGATTCCTTGATTCCTGTGTGCAGCACAAACAAGCTGAGGAGGAAGCAGCTAACTGGGATGTCAGCCATCCTTCCCACACCAAAACCTTAGAGATAACCCTGCAGGAAGCTTTTTGAGAGACCTCCAAAACAATGCACACACATCTTTCATGGACTTCCTAAAAACCAAGTTTCTTAAAGGAAGAGCCTACGAGGCCATGCCAGCTGAACATTCAAATCCCAGCCTGGCCACCTTCCCAGACAATTCTGTAGCGTGGGGATGATTATAGCAGGACACAGACATCACTGACTGTGGATATCTACATTCCACTAAAGCAGTGAAACTCTCAAGTGCTTTCAGTGAGGGAAAGCTCCAGTGCAAGTATCAGAAACTAAGGGATTCACAAAGATGAAAAACCCCATAAATCTTCCAAAACATGGATATAACAAATACCATCTCCATGATATATTTAAAAGAATCAAGATTATTTTACAAGAGAAATTGTCGTCTTCCTGGTAGAACCGAGAGCCACTGCAGGATTAGCAACAGGGCAAAAAATATACATCAGAAAGAAAAATTAGGAAACTAATTAATTGTTATTGTTATTACTACTTCATTATCTGGTGTCAGAAAGGGGCATTTGTTTCATGTCACCATTACATATAAAAACCATAGTTTTGATTAAAAACATGTTAAACTACAAAATTACAAAATCAGATGTACAGATTAGTCCTGCCCAATCGAAAAAAACATCATTTACTAAGCAAAAATCTCATGTTGCCAAATAAAGAACTGTATTCTTCTAAGAAAAATAACAACAAAAAACCAATGCAGAAGTTGTTTAAAATCAACTTTTTACAACACTTGTTTTGGTATCTGTGGCTCTTCTACAGAAAGTTATCTAAGACAATAACATACCAGTGAGCTCATTGATTTTCTTAAGCAGTTGTTGAATATCATCTTCTACTTGCTTGATCTGCCTTGAGTATGTGCTCTGGCCCTGGAAAAGGAGTATCACATAGATTTCATAACTCAAATTATCTCATGTTTAGGAAAAAAATGACAAGAGCTGCTGAGCATCAAGAGTCCAACAGACTGTCTTGGTACAATAGCCAACCATTGATGACAGCCAAAAAAGACAGAATTAAGTTCCAGTAACAATATTTCTGTTTGCAAAAGTGAAGTGCAGCTTCACAACACAGCTGTGAAGGTGGAAATTTACCACATTTGTAAACTTTAAGGATTTGTTTTTCTTTTAAACCTGTTCAGCCTTACTTTTTTAAGCTATTTCTCCTTAAGTTTAAAAAAGACTCAGTAAAATCATATATAGAGAGCATTCTGAATACATTTTCTGAAAACCATTTGTCCAAGTGCTTTAACTACCTTACTCAACTTTTTTATCATTCACAGAGGACAGCAGAAAGATCAAGGGGCAAATCAGAATCCTTGCTTGTGATAAAATGCTTTTTTTGATCCAGATCTGCCTAACACAGGTGGATACAGACCTGGATTTGCTCTACAAGATCTCCTTTGTAAACCACTGGCAACAAAAAAAAGAAGCTGCAGTGGGTACAGGCTGTATTTCAGAACTTTGTAAAGGAGTCTTGGTATCAACAAAATTCAGACTTCAGCAGCCATACCTAAGCTGCAAGTTTCATCTCTCAAGAGTTCTTTCACAGACCAACTGTACTTCCCAGAGAAAACGGTAGATTGGCATTTTAAGCCTTACTGTCTCTGGAAAATGCCTCCCAACATTATGTTCTTTTAACATGATAGCTAAAAGCAAGTCAATTTTGTGGCAGGAGGGGTCTTAAAATTACTTTTTGTATAAACCAAGAAAACTGGCCAATGAAAAAGCCCTAGTAAAGCCCTGGCTGTTAGACCCCTATGGCAATCAGCGATGAGATACGAAACAAAAATGAGAAACAAACCCTTAATTACTTTCAAGTTAACAAACCCACTGGATTATTTTTAGTGTTGTAGGCTGGGTCCTTCTTATTGGAAGGTAAAATGGGAGAAAAGACTTTGGCAGAGGAGAAAAGCATTATGAGAAGCAGAGTTACTCTCTAATTGCTAAGTGCACACCCCTCCACTCCTGCACTGTATTCCCTGCAGGAACTGCTTTTTAACACTCCCACATGTGTGCTACTTACATATGTTTTCAGCAAGGCAATATCTCCTTCATCGAGAGCTGAAACAAGATAGGAGACATTTAGCTTCCAGTTTTAAAAACAAAGCCACCAGTATGAATTCTGCTTCTAAAAGATGAACACATGTATTTTAAAGAGATTCTTTTGAGTTTCCACTTTTCACTGAACCAAAGTGGAACAAAAAAGCATCAGCTATCCAAGAAAAAACAGGGTCTCCAGCTACTCTCTTCAATCCAAAAACCTGTACCACATAACAAGCAAGCTACTTCAATTCTGCCTCACTCAGAGTAGTTTCCCAGCATATGACTGTTCAAACAAGGGATGGAAGATATCAAAACTTCATCTTTTTAACTTTTTGTTTCTAGATGTTCAAGAACAAAAATGAAAAACTGTCACTACTTTCCACCAGTGATGTCTCTCTTCCAAAAAGCCCAGTGTGAGCAGGGAACAGCAGCCAAATCTAAACTGGTCTTAGTAACAAAACATCACTGTAAACTCCTAGTTTTAATCCTGTAAAACAGAAAACATGGGAAGGGTCATACTAAATGAGACAAAGTCTGGTCCAAATTCCCCTCTCAAACAGGAAAAGGTCTGCAAAGGTGGCAAATACATGGTGAAACCCCACTGCTGTGTCACACGTTGTTATTAACTGCCCTTAAAACAATTTCCTTGCATTAATAATTTTATTGGGGGGTTTAATCCTTGTAAACTTGCAGCAACTTTCAGCAGAATACACAGGAAGGAGTCTCCTGGTTTAAATCTGCATTGTGCTGCCTTTTATTTGACTCGAACCTGCCATCTAAAACTTTCATTTGAGCCTGAGAACTCCCACCAAAGAACAAGCAGCATTAGCTGTTCCATGTGTTCAGTTCTGCACAGAGGTGGCTCCAGTGACTGCTCTCCATTAACAAAGAAAAATGTAACTCCATTAGTGTCACTCTGCTACACCACTCTCACATCACTTGCCATTTAACAGACTTTCAATATCCCCTCTCCCTTCCCATCCCAGTTTCCTCTCTTGGATAATTCCATTCTTTTTAAGACAGATGGAGCCCAAACCACACAGTATTGGTGATCTGGGTGCAGCATGTGCTATACAGGATTCTCAAGACCTTTTACGCTGATCCTTCTTTCTTGACTATTTGTACTACCCCATTGACTTTTTTTACAGCTACTAAACACTCTGTTGCTATAATTTAGAAATCTTTCTTGAATGGGAACAGTTCAAAGTCCGTCACTGATTACATTTTGCAGTGCTTGTGCTACCAGATGCATTATTAAATATTTACTAACACGAAATAAAAAGCCATAATAAGTTAAAACATGAGGAGCAACCAGCAGCTTTCACACTATGCCCGTATCCTTGGAAAACTCTGCCGCCTTCCCTCTCCTGCTCCCACGGAATTCCTAACGACAGCGGCAGCACACGGGCAGCTCTGCGGCACTCCCCGGGCAAGAGAAAGAAATTATCATGGACTCATCAAGGTTGGAAGAGATTTTCAAGATCATTAAGTCCAAACCTAAACCCAGCACTGGCCCTGTTACTCAACGCCAGATCCAGACGCCTTCTTTAACACCTCCAGGAATGGTGACTCCACCTCCCGGATGGAAGTGTTAAAATCGTTGTACCTGGGTATGCGTTGGTACGCTGGGGCTAAAATAAAATACATCGTAACCAATGTAGAAGCTAGCTGAACAACTTGGCAAGAGATAGGGAACAAAACTTGCAGACATGAAGGACAAAGCTTTCTAAAATCTACAGTAAAGAAACTGCTGGAACAGTTATCAAGAGACGGCGTATGCCTAGGAAAGAAAGGAGGAAAGTGCAAAGTGAGGAAGAAGATGGAGCCTTCACCAAACGAGCACCAGCGCGACCACCAGGGAGCACTGCGCCTGCGCTCTGCTTATGCTAATGATATAATAATAAAAAGTTCTAAGAAATAGCTTGCATAGGGCAAATAGTTTTTTCTAGGGAAAACAATGAATATGCATAAATTGCAACCATATATTGTAAACTGCTGTATGCCTGGTGTGTGTGTGTGTTAGAAGCGATCCCCCGCGCACCCAGCGCGCTGAATAAAGCAAATACACGCTTCTTGGACTTTGTCTCGGAAGTGTCTCTTGGCCCGGTTTGGGGCGAATCACTGGGGGACCTGTTCCACTGTCTGACCACCCGAACTGTGAAATTTTATTTTCTAATATCTAATCTGAATCTCCCCTTCTCACCTTTAGGCCATTTCCTCGATTTCTATCACTGCAGGCACGGCAGAAGAGACCAGCTCCCACCTCACCACAGCCTCCTTTCAGGGAGACTTAGTGTTATCGTATCACGTTTTGTTGTATATTTTAAGTATAAAAGTAAGTATTAAACCACAAAAGGCATTTTTTTCTCTCATCATTTTCACGATGAGAAAATCAGGCATTTTAGAAACCCTTTTTAGGAGAACCGGACTTAAAAGGTGGATCATCCCTTCCTCCCCTGCGGATCTCGGCGGCTTCCTCGACCAGCCGCACACGGAGCTGGTTCTGCAGCCCCGATCGGTCCCGTCTGGCACAGGCAGCCCCTGCCCCGCTGTCCCTCGGCACTCTCAAGCTCGGCCCCTCACGGCGATGTTTACGTGAGGCGCCGCAGGCCTCGCTTCCCATCCCGCCAGCCGATCGAGCCCGGGCTCCGAGCCAGCATGGGGGGACACTCGCGGGACGGGGGCAGCAGCGCCAAAACGTACATTGGAGACATTTTAAATCCTTCTCAGTCCTTTTTTCCCCTGCCGCTCTCCCAGCCCCGCCGCTCCCGGCGCCGACATGGCCGCCGGCGGCGCCGCCCCGCTCCCGCCCCGGGCGCTGCTCGGAGACTGTCCTCGCCATCGGCCCTCACCGCGGATGGGTTTGTCCTCCTTCTCCTCCTCCTTAGTTTTCCTCTGGTCGGCTCCCAGGTAATCCGGCATCGCGCCCGCCCGCCTTACGCAGCACCGCGCCGCTTCCGCCCGGAACACAAACCAGGGTGCACCGCGGCCCGCGCGCAGGCAACTCCTTCCCCCCGGCGCCGCGGCCCC
>VZRF01002304.1:108230-183739 GCA_013396875.1 Vireo altiloquus
ACTTTTCCTGTTTATTTGACTTTAATTGTCTCCGTCTCGCGTGCTGTGCCTTCCCCGGCATCGTTTCAGCCCGTGTGCGAGCAACAAGTCTGGGTTCGCTGCCGGAGGGAGTGGCCTGGGAATGGGGAGCGGGAACGCGGGGAAGATCAATCCAAATTTAATATCGTTGCCGCGGTTGTTTCCTCCGTTGCCAATAGGACTGTGTTTAATATCGTTCGACACGTGCGTTCCTTTAAGTTGACAGCACTTTTCAAGATCTGAGAGCACGGCGAAGCCTTGGGAGGTCCCATCTGACGGGCACGTGTGCTGGTTCTTGCACTCTGGTGTTTATGGAGCCAAAGACACATTTCGCCATCTGTAACCTTGTGTGATGCTGTACTTTTGTGGGCTTTGATGGGGTTTAATTAAAAAAAAAAAAAAGTAAACCACAGAAGGTGAAGTTGCTTTTATGTTTTTGCTTATAGCATCAGTACTCTGTCAAGTGGAACCTGTGGGAAGATGGTTTGAAGCATTTATTAAGAGGAGAAACATAAATGTTTCTGCCTCTTTCCAGGAGCTAGAAGATGAGAAGGAACTTTCTGAAGAATCAGGGGATGAAGAACTGCAGCTTGAGGAATATTCTATGTTAAAAACCCTTGACCCAAAGGACTGGAAGGTATTCAGTCAGTATGGATTACTGTTTACTATTGTTGCCCATCAAGGTTATTTGCCATTCCCAGGTACTAAAGATCCCCTTCCTCTTCCCCTCCTACACCCATCTGAGTCGGTTTGCATCCCTTACGATTATGTATCTGGTGTGTGAAGGCAAACATATCAGGATAAGATCTTAGTTTTGAGCTGTAGCTTTTTATTTTACTGCCTGAAAGTATTTAGTGTCTCTTCTCGCTGTCACCGTCTCCTTTATTCTGGGGTTACATTGGCACTGTTAATATTAGAGACAGCAATTCAGTTTTCCTATAACTGAATTTTCTATTGCTTCAATCCAATTTAAATTAAGCTACTCGAATTTCTGGAACAGTGGCTTAATTTATTGATATTCAATTATTCAGTAATTATTACTGAATTTTTGACAGTTGTTCCTATAGTCTTTTCCCAGTGTTTATTGAGAGAGGGAAAAATTCTCCCTCTTGCCTCTAGAAGATGGAGAGGAGAACTGGTTTTCTGCATGTGTTGTCATGTTTTAGGCTGTATTTATCAGTGTTTATTAGGGTTTGTGGTTCTTTTCTCTCAGAATCAAGACCATTATGCAGTTCTTGGACTGGGAAATATACGATACAGGGCTACTCAGAAACAAATCAAAGCAGCTCGTAAGTACCTTTCCCTCAGAAGCATAACTTTTTTTTTCAGATGTACACAACTGGTTTCCAGTGAAAATACCTGCATGTTGTGAACAAGCTTTTTGCTCTTTCTTAGCCCTGAAAATTTGTGTTGCTTACCAGCCCCTTAAATTCATATCACAGCTCTGAAATCCAGAGGCCTAAATCTAGGGAATTAAAAAATTTCACATCTCTGCTTCTTGGCCTCCTGTGTTTTTTGTCAACAGCCTTGAGACTGTAACTATACATTTCTATATTTTTGAGTCTGCAATCAGGCTCAGTGAAAGGCAGAGGAACAGAGCTGTCCCTGCCCTGTGTGTGCCCAGAGGCTCCCTTGCAGCCCCCCTGACAGTGCTGAGCTGCCATGTTACTGCTGCTGAATGTGGATGAAAAGAATGCTGTTTGCAGTCATGTTAGACTGAGTGCAGCATGGGAGTGGAGCGTGCTGGGCTTCAGAACTTTATTTTTGGAAAGCACTGTGCTTGACTTTGCAAGAAGGATGCAAATATTTAGCGGAGGAAGATTTTAAAAGACTCTGAAGATTGTTCAGTAGTCTCTCTGGGATAAGATGATGGCTTTGTGAATGGATCTTGTGAACGATTGCCTGTATAACTGTGCTGGTGCAAGTAGAATGACTGTCCCCAGATACTTCAAATGATAATGGGTGGAAATCAGTGAATTACCAACTTCCACAGCAAATCGTGTTGCCTCAGGCAGGTGTTCCACACCACTGTGGAGCATGTGCTACTATGGAATAGAGCAGCACCTGTTCTGGTGGTGGTTGGTGGTCTCACTGATCTGAGCAAGAACCACAGCCCCTTATCTTTAGGACCCTGACAGCACACAATTGTTCCATGGTGCTGTAGAGATGTGAGTCTTTCCCACCAGTGTATACTGTGCTTTCCTGTTCTTAAAAGGATTCTGATTTATTTCTCAGGAGACAGGTTGCTGTAACTGCTTGCATGGTCTCTTTATATTTTAGAGAGAGCCAAGAAGGTACAGTGTGTGTTGTATGGCAAGATCTTTTGACAAAGAAGTCGGTCTAAAATCTGGTTTTACCTTTTAAACATCAAGACAACCTTAGTACCACCTTCAGTAGATAGCCTGTGCCAGTTGTGCCTTACGATTCAAGGCCTGAGTAGAGGGAGAATTTAACCCAAAGTCTTGTGTCTGCTCATTAGCCATGGGGAAGTGCAGCAGCATTCTCAGGCTGTAGTTTTCATGCTAAATTCACTTTGGATTGTGTTCAGAACTTCATTAAAGGGATAGAATAAAATTTTCATTTTATCTGAATAATTTTGTTTTTCATTAGAAATAACAACCAAAATCACATTAATTTTTTTTTTCCAGTTAGGAAGCTAACTATACACTTACAGATGCTGAAGCACTTAGCTAAGCATAATACTAGAATAAGTCTGAGAGACTTTGTCAGATGTTGAGGTGGAATAGAGAATAGAGTTTCTGAGTTGCAGTTATTTTATGTCCCAGCAAAGATGAAATAATGTTAATTCTAATTATTGTGTTGAACCAAAGAAAATTCATTAACTCCTATTTTCTTCCAGATATGACTGTTTGGTTTCTATTTAAGTTTTAAAATAGAGAAATGCCAGTTGGAATTACTGTATTACTTTGTGGTTTGAAACTGTTTCTGATGAAGCATTTCTAACTGTAATGCATTAATTTGTTAGATAAATCCATGGTTTTGAAACATCATCCAGATAAACGAAAAGCTGCAGGGGAACAGATAGGCGAAGGTGATAATGATTATTTTACTTGCATAACTAAAGGTAAGCAATTGATCTCTTCTATTAGATACTCCCTCAATCTACTTGATCAAAAGAAATGTACTTGTGCTTTATTATTATTTTAATTGTCAATGACTAAACAGCCAGAGTTCTTTTTCCATTTTAGAAAACTGCATCAATAGATCACATTAGGTATAACTTCCCAGTGGGCAGAAGCAGGATGGGAATGCAGCTGACAGATGTTTGGCTGCTGTGCCAGCTGGTGACAAAATGTGACACTTGTAGCAGTGCACACACAGATGAACCTCTGGAGGTGGCCCCATACCTGGGATAAACTAGTGAGCCATGGAGCAATTCCCAACAGGCACCAATAGCAACTGGAAAATCTGAATTCTAATGTGCTTGCTCTGACACAGAAATGTGGTGATTTGATCCAGGTCATCAGTTTTCTTCAGCTGCTCATTTTTGCCCACAGATTAACAAGTGAACTCAATTTAATAACATTTCCCTCTTGCCTGTACTGGTGAACTTGGCAGTGCAGGATTAATGGCTAGACTCTGATTTTAGAGGTGTTTTTTAACTTCAATGATTCTACAACCCAGAACACCACTGCTGGCTAACTCCAAAGCTATAGAGGCTGTTCTAGGTGTATGACTTACTAAGCTCATAAAAGCTACTTAAATGCCTTAGAGCTTGGCTTTTTTGCTTATTTTAAACAAATTATTTTCACTCAATAAGGTTGAAGCAGAAGGAAATCTTGGAATTTGTGTTTCTAAACTTTCTCTGAATGTCTTCTACCTGGAGTAGGAGAAAATGGTAATGAGACAGGGAAAAGAAACCTGGAAAGGTGGGATTACATAGGTTGGATTCAGAACTTGGTCTGACAAAGGAATGAGTGGGAGATAAAGAGCTGGGGGAACTGAATTTGTGGGAATAGAACTGGGGATCTGTAAGTGGAAGGGACATCTCTTAAATGGAAGAGGAACCAATGGATGTGCACAGAATTTCCTGCACCAGGAAAATTGTGTGAGGGTTACTGAGGCAGAGGGTAATTGAGGTCATTTAGAGTGCTGGTGGAGGGAAGTCCTTTTCCAGAGGGGAAGGGCAGACTGGCAGACAGCAGCTCATTGGTGGCCACTGTCATTCCTTCATCTCTCCACTGACGTGTGCAGTGAGATCAGTTTACAGAACTGCAGAGCACCAAGGTCTCTTCCAGGTTATCACCTCCTAGATCCAACCTTCATGGTGCAGTGTCCTTTGGCAGGGCTGCAGGCATAGAAGTCCATGAATGATCACAACACAAATTTGATTCCTTTGACTTTTTGTTCTTACTGAAAAATGGTGGTCATTGTAAAACTGACAAACTCCACACTTCCTTCAGAAAAAAGTAAGAGTTTACTGAAGCTATAGTGTATGTGATTTCCTGTATATAAGATTAGTAATGTGATGCTCCCCAACTGCAGGACTGTAAGAATGGGAAAAGTGGGACTGTTTGCATGTTTTGCAGTGTTTGTGCGGAGTTTCATATTTTATCCAAGACTCAGTACAACTTCATCATGACCTGCAAAAATTAGAATTAATGGCTCCTGTTCTTGCCATTTCTGACAACATATTAACCCAGGGACTGCCTTTACTCTGTGCCGTAGTAGACCATTTTGTCAATTTATCTGCAAGGATCTGGTGCAGGATAAAAGCCTGAAGATGTCATGCCCAACCTCCCAGTGTCTGAACTAAATTTGAACTGCTATGAAATTAAGTATTATCTTTTTTGCTACATCTTATTGGTTAAATGTGTTCTTTTTCATAAATGTTTTCCTCCTACTTTGTCTAACAGGAATAGACAGTAAAACTATGTGGTGTCGCTAAAATAATTAAATACCAAGCTGTATAGAACGATAGATCAAACACAGATCTGAGAGCATCCTCTAAAATATTTACAGCCTTATGTCTGGTAACTTTCTTTCAGCTTATGAAATACTATCTGATCCTGTGAAACGACGAGCATTTAACAGCATAGATCCTACTTTTGATAACTCTGTACCTTCCAAAAGTGAAGCAAAAGAAAACTTCTTTGAAGTTTTCTCTCCAGTTTTTGAAAGAAATGCCAGGTAAGCTATGTCTGACTGCCTCTGCTGTTGCTGGAGAATCAGCATTTGCAAGCTCTTTTGACATTGTGTTTATAACAAGAGATGGGTTAATTTGCTAGAAGTGTAATACAACTGAAATAGTGCAATTATGTTTTATTTAATTTCAAAATAATCTGAACTGTCACATTGATGGCATTGAGTTTGACCCATGTGATTTTAAAAAAAGTTGTCAGCTTCCTATTGCCTACTGCCCTTTCTGTACAACTCATTGTTTCATCTTAAATTACTTAAAATATTAAATGTTTGTATGCTGCTGATTAAAAATTCCCTTTTTTTATGATTTTCTTCTGAGAGTGAGACATTAACAAAAGACAGTAGTTACGTTCATGATTTAGCTGGTTAAAAGAGAAGATCATTGTAACTGTCAATATTTGTTGGTCCTCTCTTACAGTGCATGACTTTTTCTGCATTTGATTTGTACTTGAAATTAACTTGGTATTAAGGTTGTCACAATAGAAACCTGTCAACTTTTCCCTATAGATAAGTGCTTAATTGCATAAGGCACTTTACATTCTGAACAATTATTTAAAGTAGTTTTACTGAATCTTTTATCAAGTATTCCATAGATTCAGACCTGGATCTGTGGTTGTCAGATGAGGTTTTCCCTTCTCTGCAATGGAAATGGATGCTGTGCCATGGAACAACAAATTCTAGAGCCAGTGGAAGATTTCCCTAGAAAAAGAGCAATGGAGGCAGAATATGCATTATTCCTTTGTACTCCATTGGAATGTGTGGGAGAACTCCTGTACCCTAGCACAGAGCTGCGTTATTCACAGAGCACTTTTTGTCCACTTTCTGTAAGCTCCTCTAGCAGAAAAATGTGCATGGAGAATTGAATATCCACAAAGATAGCTTGTGCTCCATCAGGTGTTCTTGGAGGCACAAAGCAGGAGGCACTCAGGCAGGAGGAGGTTGCTTTTCTGGGGAAACTCCCCAACAAATGCCCAGTGTGGAGGATTCTTAGAAAGAACTCTCCTGTTCTCTTCCTCTTTCCTGGTACCCCTCTGTGTTGGTGGGAGAGAGCCTCAGATTTTGATTCTGTATTTTGATTCTGTACTTAACAAATTGTATGTTATGAAGATTGTATATATTATTTCTTGAATATATCCATGTATTTTCAGGTGGTCAAATAAGAAAAATGTACCTAAACTTGGGGACATGAACTCCTCATTTGAGGAGGTGGATGCATTCTATTCCTTTTGGTAAGTAGGCTGATGCCTCCATTTCTATTCACAGTATTCAAGACATGTAATATAAAGGGCTTGCAGACTCTTTGGTGTGTGAGTTGTTTGCTGTGGGCTGTCCCAACCTCGTAATGTCACAAAATTACCCCACAGCTATTTGTGCCTTCCACAAACTGAGCTGGCTTTCTCCTGGCTAATCCATCTGCTTGTAAATTCACGGTTGCAGCAGGAACTTCTGACCACAGTGGCTGAGAACTGAGCTGACCCACAGACTGGAAGTCAGGTTTATCTCACCTAACCTGTGATTTTAGTGGAGATGTCTTAGGTGTTAAAGCTCTCCTAGTAAAGAAAGGTGTGTTTAGTCCAAAAAAGTCAGTAATGTTTATGGATTGCCTTACCTGCTAAATATGGGTGCTCTCATCAAGATTAATTTCTCTCTGAACTCCGCAGACTGCACTGCATTTCCACTGCCTATGATGGGAGCTTAGACAGCTGTAGACATGTAGAGTGGGCAAGACTGATGCCATCCTGAAGAAGACTATGCCCCACAGTAGAGAGGTGTAAATTATATCCTGCACTTTGACTTAACACAGTGGAATCACTGTAGATGCAGTATAATTGTAAATTGTACATTATAAATTTTAAACAGCAGTATAGTTGGCTACAAACACATAACAGTAAAAAAGATAGCTGATTTTTAGCAGATTTGCTGGTTTTTTCATTCACTTTTTTTTTTCTTAAATTTACTTAAGGTATAATTTTGATTCCTGGAGAGAATTTTCCTATTTAGATGAAGAGGAAAAAGAAAAAGCAGAATGGTATGTAAGTAAAAATAAATTTGACAGGAGACTGAGAGATTGATACAGCAAGATTTTCCAACTTTCTCTTAGACTGTAAGTCATAGGAAGAAAAGTAGCTGAGCCAAGTCTGAATTCCACTCTCCCAGCTTAGGAGTCAGTCATGGACTTGAACTGGACTTACTGTGGCTTCTTTGTGTAACTGAAGTAGTTCCTGCTCACCTCACAGAGGTATATCTGAGGTGCTTTGAAATGTGTGTTCATTTAAGTTCAGACTTGGCAGTTCCTGCCAGTCCCAAACATAGGTTGAACCTGGAGCCAGGACAGAGTGGATGAGCAAGCAGGTATCATTTCTTTCTTACTCTTTAACTTGTACTGAGGAAGTGATACTTCCTAGAATTTGGAGAGATGAGTTCTGATGGCTTGATGTTAATAAAAATTGTATATTTGTTGATGTAGTGATAGTTGCTGAATTACTCAGACCATGTTGCCATTGGAAAATACAAATACATTCTGTTTTTATCGTCTAACAGACATTTAACAGGACACAACCTTTCACTCAGTAATCTTTGTAAGATGATAACTTGCATCATATGAATCTCTCCTTCCAGGTTTGGCTAGAAATCAATTTTGTATTTAGATTCAGTGATTGGCTCTCTTTGTGCTAGAAACTGCCATATTTAGGCTGTAGCTAGGCATTTCTCTTCTCTTGTGCCTCTTCCTGCTGTGGAATTTCTTGAGCCTTACCAGTCCCACTGTTCTCTCTCCCGTGAAGATTCTGTGAAGGCACTGTAATCAATTCCCTATCACTTGTACTTTCAGATCACACAGATACATCTCTAGGCTTCTCATTGGAAGGATCTTGAATTATTTGCATAGCTCTTTTTTTCTGCTCATTCCTGTCATTAGTGTCCTTTTCCAAAGATGTTTAGACAAATGGTACCTAGTCTGCTGTACTTAGGAGAGAGAACTGCATTACAGCTGCTGTTCAGATGGTCATGATTCTTGCTACCACTTCTTGCCAAAGGTGATGTTGCTCGTGTTTTAAAGCTTCAATCTACGTATTAGCCTCCTTCTCAATTATGGGGATTGTTTTCTTTGTTCTGAGGTATAGAGTGGTTTGGGTTGCAAGGAACTTGAAAGGTCATGTAGTTCCAATCTCCCTGCCCCCCTCTATTGTTCTCTATGTGGTTGTGTGGATGAGGCTGTAGACCCCCATTAAAAATTTGCCTCTTTCTTGACAGCACTGACAAATATTTTCAAATTATATAGTTGGCCCATACATAACCTGAGCTGTGTTTTACTGGAGTGAATGTGACATGACTTTTACCCAGAGCATCATGTTACATCATAGAGAGTGTTGTTTCTGTGCAGATGGATTTTTACTTGACATGACTGTATTCTGCAAAATGAGATAACTGGCATTGCTTATAATGCTCTCCTTTAATTAAACCATATGCCAGCATGTCTGTTGTTTGGCTTGAGTTTAATGTTAGGTAAGCAAGTGGATTGCATTTTGGAAATAAAGTCCATGATCTTATTCTCTACAATGACAGATAAGCAGCTTGGTTTGTGAGGTTTATATAACTATGTAAACACTTAGCATTTTTTACATGAGCTCAGAGCCTGGAACTTCATTTTTTGAAGCCTATTTTTGAAGTATTCACAGAACATCTGTGTGGGGGAAACTATTAAAGAAGCTTGTTGATGAATTTCTAACAGTGACATTGTAAAGCATTAGCACTGAACTATGCTTTCCCTTTTAGTCGAGATGAAAGGAGGTGGATTGAGAAACAGAACAGAGCTGCCAGAGCGTTGAGAAAAAAAGAAGAAATGAACAGAATTAGGACTCTTGTTGGTGAGCACACAAACTGCTGTTCTTTAAAGAGAGATTAGTTAACTAACTGAAAATCTCCTGCTTTTTTTCTTCTATACATGATGCTTCCTTTCTTCCGCCAGACAATGCATACAGCTGTGATCCCAGGATAAAGAAATTTAAGGAGGAAGAAAAGGCAAAGAAGGAAGCAGAGAAGAAAGCAAAGGTAGAAGCAAAACGAAAAGAACAGGAGGCAAAAGAAAAAGTAAGTAAAGTACTTTATTTGGGTTGAAAAACTGCTTCATTCACACCTGATGGACTGCTTCAGGTTCTAGATGTGTCAGAACACTACTGATAGAATTCCACTGGGGTTCAAAGATGTATTGTCTTTGATGGCTGTGCAGCAGGCTGGCAGCTTTCTGAGAATGAGATGGAAACAAGGAATGCAGATCTGAAACAAATCACCTTTGAAAACTGAGTTCTTTTGTTGCATACACTTCGTCTGGTTTCAAGGCGAGTGTTAAGTGCATAAAATGGATGTGGCTGCGTGCCTTGTGTGTGGTCTGCAAATGGGTGGTTGGTAGGAAATGGTTTGAGGTAACACAGCATACTTGATTAATATGAACAGTTTGGAAAAGATGGCTCTGAAAGTACAGGAATGAAAGGGAACTGTAAGGTGCAAAGAAGTAACTGAAAAGACAACGTTGGAACACTGCAAATTATTATGTCAATAGTGATGCAGGAAAAATATTGGACCACTGCATGTTTCCAAAATTATACTCCTGAGGCAGCCATATGAAATTACATGGTTTTATACCTTCCTCGTAGTGGAAGTCAAGATTTATAAACTGAGGGTCCTCACAGTGAGTACTTGATTTAATGCCAAATGATATATAATCTCCCTCAAAATTCTTGGAAAACCAAACATTAAAGTATTGATACATTTTAAAACCCCCAGACATACAAAAAAAATTCCACTCAAACCAGAAACAACACATTTTGATATTGGATGACTGAATGACCCTGTAACAATGTGACTTTCAGGATTTTTTTACTTGGATTTTTTTTTCCCTTTTGATTGCAGCAAAGACAAGCAGAATTAGAAGCAGCACGGTTAGCAAAAGAAAAGGAGGAAGAAGAAGTTAGGCAGCAAGCATTAGTAGCAAAAAAGGAAAAAGAGATACAGAAGAAAGCAATCAAGAAAGAAAGGCAAAAACTCAGAACAACATGCAAGGTATTTAACTATTATTACAATGAAATTCAGGTTACATCAGAGAAATGACTGTGTTTGCTTAGATCAGACTGTGTGGTATTTGCTTGCCTAGGACTGGAGATGGGTATGGAAAGTGGGTTTACTAAAAGGCAAAATACCAAACCACATAATACCATGGGTTTGAGTTATGAGTAAAGCTGACAAAATAGGGCCAAACACAACAGTGGCTGAAGAATGCTGTGTGTTAAGCCTTTGTCTGAAGGAATAGGACAGTAAACTTCAAGAACTTTGTAGAATGTGTATTTCTGCTTCCAGAACTGGAATTACTTTTCTGATAATGAGGCAGATTGTGTTAAAATGATGGAGGAGGTGGAAAAGCTTTGTGATCGTCTTGAGCTAGCAAGGTAAGTCTTCCTGCTGCTGCTTTCTGCTCATTTTGATACCCATCTTTCTACTAGCTCTCTGTTGTAACTTAATAATTTATTTTTAGTCTGCAATGCTTGAATGAAGCACTTACATCCACAACAAGGGAAGGAGGAAAGGCGGCTGTAGTAAAACAGGTAATTATGCTGAGTGTCAAATCAAAATAACAGATAATTTGTAAAATCAACCTGACTGAATTAAGTAAGATACAACATAGCTGCTGTGGAATCCTGCTTGTTAAACACAAAGACTTGATTTTCAGAGTCCACAGTCAGTGTGATCTCTGCTCCATTTTACATTGAGCAGTTCACGGTTGGTCAAATTAAAGAGAGCCAGCCAAGAAAAAAATACACATTTTTATCTGTAAAAAACACAAAATCTACCTCTTGTACAATATACAGAAACAGTAGAGGAATTTCATTTTGCCCAACAAGCGGTAGTAGTTACCTTGAGGGAGGGGAGCAGTCTTAACCTATTCTGTTATGCAAGAAAACTCCTAGTCTAGTATCTGTGACTTGGGGATAGATCCACAAAAGGACTTAAGTGCTGCAGGCCGTAGGCACTAGAAGGGCTGGTAGGTTGGATACCTAGGAATGGGAAATGCAAGACATGTGGGAATCAAAATTTACCAAAACTTAGCAACGATCTGCCTATGTTTGCCATTGGGGAAGTGTCATTTGAACTAATAAAAATGAACCTACATACTGCAGAAAGAATAATGTGCTTTCTGTCATCCACTGTGGATTCACAGCTGTGAACTTTTTTCCTTGGTGGGGAATATGATCTGCCCCCATCCCAGGGTCAGGTTTACTCATCAGACAATTTAAGACTGAAATGCCTCTTATTCTACAAGGGACTGAGTTCAATGTTCCATTCTCCAGGAGGATGTTCTAAATGCAGGGCAGTCCCCTTTCTATCTGTTAAAACTATTCCACAATTATCTATCAGGTAACTTTCCTTTTGCCAGGAAGATTTTATGAAATAGGTTTCCTGCTCTCTCTTTTGGGCACCCTGCCACCAGGCATAAGTGCACAGCTCTTCTAATATTGCCAAGACTGGCCCACTCAGAAGCAGATGATTAAAGGTGTCACACCAGTGTCTCCACATGTGATTACAGGTCACAGAGATGTGCAGTGGGTTAACCTAAATAGTTTTTAGCTTGCTAAAAAAGTACACATGGCCATCTAACCCTGAGTACATACTTAGTAACTAAAATCTGGAGTTGATTCTAACTTAAAAGTTCTCGGTTACTACGACTGTACGGACATAATCAGGCTTAGATAAGCAGTTAGGCTGGAAGCCTTGAGAATTGTTGCATTCAACATGAATGTTTAACTGTCCTCACTTGAGGCTCTTAATACTTTTGTGGATCTGTCCCTCTAAGTCAAGTGTTAGCCTAGACATTCACCCAAGGTTGAAAAGCTTTGCTTTAATTCTGGGGGTGTTCATTTAATTTCCTAGTGAACCCGTGATGGATTTCAGCTATTAACTCCTAATCTGGGATGGCCAAATAGGCAAATGAAATTAAGGGCAATAATACTGGAACAAATAAGCTCCTCTGTTTCCTTATATATAATATACAGAACAGAAACTAAGCAAAATCCAAGGTTCAAAGCAGTTCCAGAGAGAAGGGGCTGTGTCACTAAAATGTAACAATAATTCAGCAAGTAAATAAATAATGCTTGTTTACAATCTTTAGATAGAAGAAATAAATGAACAAATAAGGAGAGAGAAAGAAGAGGCAGAAGCTCGTATGCGCCAAGCAACAAAGAGTTCAGAAAAGTCAACCACTGGCGGTGGAGGGGGAAGCAAAAATTGGCCAGAGGATGATTTACAATTGTTAATTAAAGCTGTGAACCTCTTTCCAGCAGGGACTAACTCAAGGTACTTCTCAGGTTTGGTGCTAAAAGCCCTACTAACAGTTTTTAATTAAATAACAAGCATAATAAAACATATTTTCAGATAATCCCAAGTACTTTGTCAGTATAAGGACTTCCTAAACATCCTCCTTTTCCTTGATTCTCAAGCAGCCAGCAGTTTGTACGTCCTTAGTACCATGCTGTATGTGCCACTGGAGTTAGCTCTGGCCCTGTATCGTGTCTCCCCCCAAATTTGGGCTCAGTCCATTACCAAGATGGTGCTGAGGTGCCTCTTTGCACAGGGTTGACTCCAGCAAAGGCTCCAGTCCTTTAGCAGAGAACAAAACCACACCAGTGACTGAGCTGCAGCTGGGTATGAACACAAGTGTGTAAGCTACTTCCAGCCACAGTGAATGTGAGGCTGGTGTCTCCTCTGCATGGTAGGAGGAAAATATCCAGAGATAGGATTTAAAGGCACTAGCTTTCTTTAGGCGAGAGGCAGGGGAAAAGGGGATTTACAGAAAGCAGCACTGGCACTCAGCTTACTGATCAACAGGAGCATCCTTGAAATCCTTTTGTTTCCCAGGAATGAAATGCCTTCTCCCAATTAGGATTCACAGATTTCAAACCTCCATCACAAGATTTGGATGCTTACTTTAAAAAAAAGTTGCCATAGTCCATGGAGAGGATACCAGTGCCTGTTTCTGCAGCTCAGCAGTCAGTGCTCAAGGCACACAATCCTCCTGTCTGATCAGGGGCACATATTGCCTTCCATTTTCTAAGAATCCACTAGGAATAATCTTGGGGCTAGGGCTGTTCCAGCTCTCCCGTTTCAGCCCCTTTACTTGATGTTTAGGCATTCTCCCAGGCGGCAGTGGACACAGGGTTAGTAACCTCTCAGCCCTTCTGCACAGCCTGCAGTATTTCATGCAGAGGTGTTTAGGGAATTCAGGAAAGCAGCAGCTAAGCAGAATTTTGAGGATTACAGGTTTGCACTTACCTACATTCTACCCCATCCTTTTTCTGTCTTGGGAGCTGAGGACTTCACCCAAGCCGATTGAGTTCTTCAGTTAGTGACTGAAAGCTTTCCAGGATAGCTACTCCGAGATTTTATACATATTTAAGTATGTTTGAACTTACTCAGGAGTTGATAAAAACATGTACAGGAGCTTGACCATAGCTTGTATGAAGATAAGCATATGTAATATGGTGGTTTAGCTTTTCTTTCTTGCTTTAGGTGGGAAGTTATTGCCAATTACATGAACTTGCACTCTACAGTTGGAATAAAACGAACAGCAAAAGATGTCATCAATAAAGCAAAGAGTCTCCAAAAGCTTGGTATCTATATTACCTTATTTTTGTAGTAAGATGGTCTGCCTGCCTCTGTACAGCTGACTTTTCTGTGAATGGAGCTGTGTTTCTTAAGAAAATCCTCTGTATATCCCCAAAAGAAATATAGTTCAGATGGAGGATTTAGAGCAGCATTTAGTGATTCAGTGTTTTCATTCTTATGGCTCTTTTGTAAGTCATCACCTCAAGAGCAACTCTCAGGAACTCTCTTATTGTAGCTTGACACTCTGATATCTGGGACACATGAAGTGCCAGGGCTCAGAGGGAGATAGATGGGCCTTTTGGAAAGGTCCCTACAAAGGAAGATGTCCAAAATAAATGGAACTGATGAAGCTCTAAAGATATTTTTAAAAAATAAATGGAATCCAACACCAGAGGGAGACACCTAAATTATTGTGGCTCATCTCCTCTTCAAAAATGAGTAATAAAATGAAAAATGAAGCCTAGAGAGCTCTGGAATAAGGTCTTAAGAACATTATACATTTCACTACAGAAGGAAAAAAAAAACCACAAACCCACTCCATTACTAACCAAATAGTGGCACAAGAAGCACCTGGATTTTCCCAGTGTTCTTTCCTCTTTGACACAGTCATACCCTGGGCAAAACATGAGTTTTGTGCCACAGCCCTTACTTCAGAGAATAATTCCTCTTGATTTTGCTGAAGTTGCAGATTCAGGTTTAAGATTATATGGAACAAGTATTCCTCTGAGCACTATAAAACAGGGTAAGGGATGGAGAATCTGACACTCTTGAGAAAAGTTTATTGGACCCTGAATGATTTTTTCTTTTTAAATCTACCAACCTCTTCACCATTGTTTTAAAGGAAGTAGGAATTGGGTTTTTTTATTTTGTGGTTATTGTGAACTAATCTGCTACACAGTGTTGTTATTATTATTGTATCTGGCTTTAATATTCTTGAAATAATTATTCTCTTTAATGTCTGTTGCTCATAGACCCTCATCAAAAAGATGACATAAACAAGAAAGCATTTGACAAATTTAAAAAAGAACATGGTGTGGTGCCTCAGATGGACAGTGCTGCCCCCTCTGAACGATTTGAAGGTAAAGGTGAAAAGGGAACCCTTCTTGTGCACTTGGCTCCCCTGTGTCTCTTAGCAAGAAAGTAATCCAGAACTTACTCAACATTTGCTTACAAACTTGCATAACAAGTAAGTGATCCAGGCTGTGTTGCCAGATTTGAGGGTTTCTGGTGCACACAACACACCCCAAAACTGCATGGATTTTAAATCAACTATAGTAGGTTTTACAGTATTTTCTAGACTTTCTTCTTAAATATCTTTTCTTGCTGTCATTTTTGCATTTAAATACAGGGTCACCTCTAGATTCAGCGCCTTGGACTACAGAAGAACAAAAACTTTTAGAACAAGCATTGAAGACTTATCCAGTAAATACTCCTGAAAGATGGGAGAAAATAGCAGCAGCTGTTCCAGGCCGGTCAAAAAAAGACTGCATGAAGCGATATAAGGTAGGGTCCCTCACCTTCTCCTGGGACTGCCATTACCCAGGTCTAGAGAGAATCCTTTGCTTTTACTGTTCCATTGCCTACCAGAGACAGTATCTGACACCAGCAAAATGATGGAGCCTTACAGAAAACTTATTTTTTGTAATTCAACCCCAAAAGAGCAGTAAGGACTAAATGTTCCTTAGTGAAAATAGTGGCTCTGGAAGCTGGGAAGGAAAGTCTACCTCAGGAACTTTGTCATATAATTTGACAGCAAGCTCTTGCAGATGGTAAAGTCCTATCCCTAGCCTCCTGTAGGTAAAGTTCCTGGTATATGAGCATTGACCTTCCATCAACTGATTTGTTTCTAAGAGAAATTGCTCTACAGTATTAAACTATGTAGATTTCTCATTATGTTGAGAACTAGAGTGTTTCACAGTAAGTATATGCAGTGTTCAAAACCACAGAATTGTTCACAAGTTACATGTTTAGTTAAGTTTCTTTTTTTCCCCACCTTCTCTTCAGGAACTCGTTGAAATGGTCAAGGCAAAGAAAGCTGCTCAAGAACAAGTGATGAATGCTACTAAAGTCAAGAAATGACTCTTACTGACAATCCTTGTTTTATAATAAAAATGCAAATACTGTACACGTTTCCATTCCTTTCTTCATTACACAGACACACAGGAGGGGCTGGTTCTTGAGTTTTGATCTTCGCAAAAGCAACTCCAAAGTTTTAAACAGGGTGTAGTTGGTTCGTTGGGTGTTTTTGGTTGTTTTTCTGTTTTTTTAAAGCTAAAATGTGCTGAAAGTTCTTGTTATTCACTACTCACGAAGCCAATACATGCCACTGCAGATTTTGCTATACTCTGGAAGTTGTTCAATTGGACCTGGAAGTTAAAGAAAGTTGGCCATGACACATGCTCAACTCACAGCAAGTGGTCTGGAGGGGTTATGGAGGATAGGGAAACTTATACCACATACCCACGGCAGCAACTGCAGGATGCTTATCATAGATGTACTTTGTGCAGATTTCTCTAATAGTCTGGGCATCAATAGCCTAAAAGGGGTAGAAGAGGCATCTTTGTTACAATCCCATCTTAAAACCATTTCTGATCTTAATTTTGTATAATGCAGACGAGAAGACAACAAAACAAAAAGTTTTCTCAGCTGGAAATGTTTTCTTGGCTGAACAAGAAATACAGTATTTATTACTTTCTGTAGCAAGTAATTTTCTTGATGGCCTTTTAAAAGTTGCAACATGGGTGCCACTTACTTCAATTCTCGCCTCAAGTTCTGGAATTGGGATTCGGCGCTTGTAACACAGCATTTGTCTTCCAATGTCTTCACAGATTGGTGTGGACCCTAAAATAGAGGAAAAAATGCTTCAGTTATCACGTATATTCTTACAGCTTACTATATTCTTACAGCTCCACAAAGAATAAAAAGTTTGCATAAGTCTCACCATCAAGTTGTAGCAGCATATTTGTTTTGAGAAGATTTTTCGCTCGAGCGACTTCATTTTCTGTAACACTTGTGCAAAGTCTTATCCTGAAAAATAGTTTAAATCCAAAGGCATTAAATAATGGTAATCTGGAGCACACAATATTGCCTGTGATGGAAAACAAGCCACATATCCAAAGCAGCAGTCTAAGAGTAGGCATTTTGGAAGCATACCAATACACCCAAGAGCAAGATTTTCCTCTTACAAGAGCTGTATTTCATTTTATTAAGTGAGTATTTTGAGACAAGTGTAGTCTGCACTTGTTATCTTGAGAATGGATGTTGCTAAAAAGCAGGAGCCAAGCAACTAGATAAGAGGTAATTAGCCAGAAGGCAATCCATTACTTCCTGGCTCCTCTCCTGGTGATATAATGATTTGCCACATTGCCTATGGAACGTTTTGTGAGGACGGGGATGCATTAAATATATTAACACTAAATTGTCCCAGGAATAGTTTGTATCTTCCCTGGTGTTAAACTGCAGCAAACTGACAGAGTGATGACCTTTTTCTCCATGACTTAACAGAAATCTCAGAGAGTAATGGTATATGAGAAGTGATTTATGTGACTAAAGAAACTCCTCATTTTCAAGACTTGTTTCAACTTTACCCACTTTAAATCAGTGCTCCTAAGTAACATCTGTTTCTAATAGCATCTGCAGTTCAAGCTTTACAGTTGTATCTTTGGACACTGTTGAATACAGATTTAAGCCTTAGATGAATGAATATTGTCTAGAATGATAGGTTTCAAAATTCCATAGGTAACTGCTCACCTTTCATTTCCCTATGTACTCACTGCAGCTGCCCAACACCAGCACCTGGTACATCAACTGCAGACTGGGTAACTTCTAATATTGTCTGGTAATTGCATGTTCATTATTCTCATCCATAAGTATTTACTCTTTCAGTGGTGGCACTTGCAGCTCACAGGCACTGTACACTGAGTGAACAGTATTCTAAAAGGTCTGACAGTTTCATAATTCCTGTCATTTGCCAGTCCAAAAAAAAAAAATCCCTGCTGTGTTTCCTTGTACAGGGAACAAAACCTACATCTTAAGCTAATCACTCCTAGTAAGAGTGCCAAAAACTGGGTGCTGGGACTTGGCATTGGGTGCCAAAGTTTAGAATTTGATGCATTCGTTGTTCCAGGCAAGCCCAAGCAGAGAAAAATATTCTCTTTAAACATTTTCTTTTTAAATTGTATTCCTCCACTAGAAACAATCTTTTAAGAGAAACAGTTGGTAGCTTACCATTCTCTCTGAACAAAGTGCACCATGTCCTGAATTGTGGTTGGCTCACAGACCATATAGAGGCCCCATAGCCCTGTGTCAGTGTAGCAGGTGTTGAAGGACTGGAAACTGTGACACAGGTTACCATGGCAGGCAATCTGAGCAAGTTTACTGGACAAATTCTGCTGAGGCAGAAGAAAAAAGTATTACTTTATAAAGCTTTTTGAAAGTTTACCCATCACTTCCATGATTTCCCATTTTCACTTCAATGATGACAGAACATGCAGTAGTAGCAAGGAGGTTTATCAGCTCTTCATTTCATCAGTTTCTTTGCATGTAATACCACATTTCAAAATAACAGCCCAGATTTGAGCCAAAACCATAAAGATACTTGGGTTCAAGAAAGGAACAGTTAATTACTGATACCCACAGGTTCTGATAACATACAGGTATGAAACCTCCTACTTTCCATCAGGGCTGGCAAACCTCCAGTTACCTCTATTTTGCTGGTTTAGAACCACTTCCTAAGATTCTCTTAGATCCTGAGTAACAAATTCTCTCAGACTCGCAACTGGATCCCCTTTTCTGTCCTGGCAGTACCCAAGTCAGGGAGATCCCACCAACCTCATCAAGAGCAGGTCGGTGCTTGCAGGTTTACTCACCACTCCTCCGCCAAAGGACCGATCCCAGTTACCTATCAGAGTATTGGCTACCATGAGTGGGATTGTATCAGGGTCTGACCAGCCAGCTGCTTCAACAGCTATGGCCAGGTGTGCCAAGGGCATCTTGTCATCCCTTATCCGAATCTGGAACAGAGGAGAGCAGCTCTAGTACAACTTGTACATGCTCAGGCATAGGGCAAGTTAAATAACAGAAAACAGACATTTCCATTACGACTGGATTACAAAGCATGCACTATAATTAACGCATATGAAGCTTAATTTAACATCAGACTTAACTGGTTTCCCCCAGGGAAATTTCAGATTACTTTGCCAACATATAGAGAGAGGGCATTAAAAGTCATTTTATGACTACCACCAGCAAGGAAATCCAATGACTTTGTAAAAATCTGAATAGAGATGGGAATAGAACATGTCTCAGTTCTCTGCCACATCCTTTATATGTGTGATTCTCTACAAGTGGAAATGCTCCGACACCGTAGTCAAGAGGATAAAAGGAAAGTAGGAGCAGGAATAAGGAAGTTGTTCCTCCAGGAAGTGAAGTATAAAAAGTGATGGCAGTGAGGCTTGTCCAAGAAAGGATGGGAAGTACTGCTTTGGAAAGCAGCTACTCCATTGCCCTCACTGGGGGCAAGAAACCTTTCCATGTGCTAAGTCTGTGGCAGAGCAGCCTTCTCTCCTCACCAGAGAGCACGTCAGGGGATGTAAGGGCCAGCTCAGAAAGCCACCCAGCAGCTTACCTCACTACCTGTGAAGCTACAAGGCGGCAGGGGTGGCAGTCCTCCTTCTGGAGCAGATGGCAAGTTACCAAAATGGCACTTCGCCAGGTCAAGTAGTTCATCATGAGAGACCCCTGAACAAAGGTATTTCACATGCTTTGTAATGTTACTCTGTAAACAGTTAATTTAAATTGCTGCACAGTTTAAGGACTCAACCAAGCCCTAATTTATAGTGCCCCTGCTTCAATACCCCACTTTCGGATTCTTCACACATTCCCTTTAAACAGAGCAAGATCATAATGATTCTCCCTTCTCAGTTCTCTTTAACAGTCTTCCATTAAATCTACATCAAATCAAGCTCTTTGCTCTCTTTCAAGCTTCAATGTCTCTTCTTGCTCTGCATTTCTTGCTATTCCCCACTTCACACTGAGCACCTTCTAGGACCCTTTTTTCCTGCCCACATGGAAAAATTACTTTGGCCTTCACTTCTTGTTCCTGATTTAGGGTTCTGGAATATTACTGAGAGGAAAGGGGAACAAAAGCTCAAATGGTGTGAAAACACAAAACACACAGGGCTAATAATGAACATGACCTACTGAACAATGGGTAATTTATCAAGTTGTTCCCACAAACCCAGGCCATGGTTTCAAGCACAGTTTCACATGACCCAGGGTGAGTATCCCATACTAACCTCCAGCAGCAGCCAAGACCATTCTGGGTCCTTTGTAATGTGTTGTTATGTATTCCACCAAGTCATTACGATTTATGGATCTGAAAACAAGAAAGGAAACAGCACTACTGTGTCAGTAAAGGTTACTAGAGTAAAAAGAGATAAATGTATATAACAATACAATATCAAAATAATTAAAAGTTCTGCAATGTACACAGCAGAGGCAGAAAGCTAAAACACAGGTGACTTCCCAAAAAGGAAATAGAAACTGGATACATTTTGCTTTTCAAAGCTTTTCTAGCTTTCTGAGAAGGAGTGAGAATTCCAACTCAGTCAGGTAGAGACAGGATGCACAAATGGTCTCCTTTCCTTTGAAAGCAGCACATTTAGCAGTCCCTTGTACTGGTCTAAGCAAATGCTGAAAGAGCAGTGTAAACACTGTGTGCTTACAATAAATGTGTGACCTATAGGAAAAAGAAGTATTTCTAATTTTGTGTCAGATGCACTTTTAAGAAACAGGAGAAAAACATGGCAAAGAACCCCGAAGTCATGCAGAGAACATCTGAAGTTCACCTACCCTTTGATGCCTGCATACTGGAGAACTAAGACTATACGGAGGTTCTTCTTACAGTGATATTCAGTGCAATTTCAGGTGCCTTTCAGTGTAAAAATGAAATCTGACACTGTTCCCTACATTTTCAGGTAAGTCTTTTTCAATATATAAGTAACCACACAATTAAAAAGAGACGTAATTTTGGACATACTTGATATTTTCAGTGGGTCCTAAAATTGTCCGTCCCAGGGCTGTATTCTGGTAGGCTGTGGCGTGGAGGTAATCAAAGACAACTTCCTGCAAATTGGTTTCAACCTCTTGCATCTCTCGAAGTATAACTCCTCGCTCACGCTCAATCTCTGCCTCTCCCAGGGTACTGTTCTGAATTATGTCAGCAAGAATTTCCACAGCTAATTGCAAACAGAGATGGAAAGGAAAAGTGTTTTCAGACTACCAGGAAAATCTGGTTCCAAAAGTGAAACCCACCCCAAAGAATGAGTGCTAATAAGACCAGCAAGGGGACAAAACATTTGCTCTGCAGGAAGGGAGAAGTCCAAAAGGTATCTTATTTTGGGACTCTCAAGAGAAAAACATTTCAAATATCAGCTTCCCTTCCCAAATCTGCATTTACGTGTTCTTGTGAAGTTCAAGAACGAACTTTTCACCCAGCAAGGAAGGGACTGTCACACTGTAAAAGCATCATTCTGTGTCATCTCACTGGAAGATGAGGATGTGGATAAGCACATTGTTCTTTGCAGCTTTTCTGATGAATGAGAGTAATTACCTCTTGGTAAATCTTTTGAAAAAGCTTTTGCATAATACACAGTTTGTTCCCTGGACGTGTATGCGTTCAAATGAGCCCCCATGTTCTCAATCTCTAGTTCAAGGTCTAACTGAGATCTTTTTTTTGTTCCCTGAAATAGAACAATAAGAAAATCACATTAGACCCTTCAAGTAATTTACTCATCATTACTACTTTTTGTCTGGAAAAGTCGCGATCAAGAGAAAGAAAATGTGTTCTGGAAATAAAACTGGCATACTAATCTCCCCAAGCTTGAAAGACAAATATAAATCCTATGCTCCAAAATGAAAATAAAAAGCTGGCAAAAGGGTGACTGTGTGTCTTCTAAGACTATTATAAGAAAGTAAATGTGAGTTATTAAAAACTAGATCTGTGTAATCCATAGCTGTGTAACAGTTACACAGAACTAGGACTTTAGCTTCATTTTCTAATGGAAACCAGTGTCTTAGTTCTCCATGCTATTTTTCTCATTTCAATCTGGAAAATTTATTTATACAATTCTGACAAAGTTTTTATCACTGATCTTTAAAGATAAATAACTTAAAAATCCATTGTAAACATTTACATCAACATTCACACTCACCTTGAAAGCCATATGCTCAAGAAAGTGAGCAGTTCCATTGTTCTTCTCATTTTCATACCTGCTTCCAGCATCAATCCAAAGTCCAACCTCAATGAAAAAAAAAAAAGTCATTTTACTAGCTAACAGCTTTGCTAAGGCTTTTTCCTTAAACAGAGTAGGTTTTCAAGAAAAAGAAAATTTTGATCTTTACAAAAAATTTAATTACAAGTCTACAAAAACCTTAAGACTTCTATGTCCTAGCTTAAGTTCTAGGAACAGTTGTTAATAAATATTGAAATGCAAATGCAATTTAGTTCCATGAGGAAATGAACACACGGGAATAGATAAAAAAAACCTTCCTTTTGGAAGTTACTTACTGTGCATGTTGAGAGTCCAGAGTCTTCAGAAGCTACTTGCAAGCCATTTGCCAAAGGACTCACCCTTGTTTCAGGGACATTTAAGATTACTTCTGTTGCTGCTTTGGCAACTCTCAGCCTCCCTGTTCCAACATGCACACCCTGGAAAGGAAAATCATCAGTGACACTCAGATTGTTTAGTTACATCCATAGATGCTTGTCTGAAAAATATATTGCTGAACTTCAGCGTTAAGTTTGTAGCTCTTTCTTGAAGCATGCATTTATAAGGAAAAGAATTCAGGACTATAATTCACCGCTACTTCAAATCAAGGAAGCAGTAACCTGAAGCGGAAACAAACCCTGAAGCTGTTACTCTCCTCAGCCAGCCACGCTTGTTTCTCACTTCTGCCAGCAAGAGCCTGCAGGACCTTTACCTCCTGGAATTCTGCTGGGTACCTGCTTTCTAAGGCAAAGTGAGATAGAGCCCAAGGGCCCGTGTCAGGACTGCAAATCCATCACCCATTGATCAGAGCAGCAGAAATTGCCAATTTTAAACAATCATGGGGCAGCTAAAGTATGTCAAATGGGAGTGGGGTAGAAAGGAAGGGAAGTTTACTGCAGTTTTTCAGTAACAAGAAAGGCAAATATGTATCCCAAATGCATACTTCAAGCAAACAGCTATCTCAAAAACTGTGATTTCAAATGTTTCAAATAAACAAAGACTTCTCTCCCCATACAAATGTCCTAAACATGAAAGTACAAAATCCTCACTCACTCTCCTCCTAAAATTGGTTAGATCTCTCAAAACTCACTCATTTCAGAATCATAGCACAATTCAAGTTTGAAGGGACCTCTGGAGGTCTCTAGTCAAACTTCCTGCTCCAAGCAGGATCAACTCGGTCAGACCATTTTGCTCAGGACTTTTTGCATTTGAGTATTGACAATCTCCCAAGATGGTTGGAACTGCACAGCTCTGTGAGCAGCCTGCTGCAGTGCTCGACTGCCACATATCCAGTGTTTCCACTCTTGTTTCAACTTACGCCCATTATCTCTCATTCTGCCACCGTGCCCCACTGTGACAGGCCTAGTTTTATCTTCCTGACAACCTTCTCCTAGGTGCTGGCACAGGTACTTCCCACAGCTCCTCTCACAGGCGCAGCTGAAGCCATGTCTTCTCCAGCCTGAACAAGGTCCGGACCCTCAGCCTCTCCTCACACGGCGCATGTTCCAGCCCAGTTCATCGCTGCTGAACATCTCCAGTTCACTAACATCCTCCTCATACCGAAGGGCCCCGCACCAGCTGCCACACACAAACCTCCGGACCAGCGCAAACTAATCACTTACTACACCTCCCGCCGCGCACCGCGCCAGCGCCGCGACTACAACTCCCAGCGTGCACCGCACCTCACGGCCTCCAACTCCCCGCGTCCCCTCAGCGGCGGCCCGAGCACCGGCGCTCGGAGCCACCGCGGTGCCCACGTTCCCTGCGCCTCCCTCCACTCCGCCCCCCGCCTCACCCGCTCCGCCGCGCCGGACGCTCGCACCAGGCGGACGGACCAGGGCAAGAGAAGCCGCCAGGCAGCTGAGCGAGCTGCAGACGCCGCCATCTTGGCGCCGTAGTGGGCGGGGCGCGGAGGGGCGGGGCTGGGCGAGGCGGGGCGTCCTCCGTGGTCGCGCAGGCGCGGGGCAGTTCCATCCGCTCCCGCCAGGGGGCGCAGTGGGGCAGCGCAAACGCCTTTGCAACGTTCCAGGCGGAGGTGGGAATGGGGGAATGTCCCGGGTTGGAAGGGACCCACAGGGATCATCGAGTCCAACCTGCCCTGCGCAGGACAAGCCCAGCAGTCCCACCGTGTATCTGAGAGCGTTGTGCAAGCGCTTCTTGAGCTCTGGCAGGCTTGAGCTTAGTTTTAATGGTCCGCTCTCCTCACGGCCCCAGAGCAGCGCAGTTCAGGAAAGCCTTTTCCTGCCGATATGCCATTAACGGCCAGGCTCAGTACACACAAAGCGCTGCCCTTGGGCTGCTCCGTCAGCTCTCATGGGCACACCACTCGTGGGCACACCGCTCGCTGCGGCTCCTCCAGCCCCTCTGGGCTGGCTGAGGGCGCTGCGCTTCCTGCGGGACAGACCCGCTCTGACTGGGGAAATCCCGAGGCTGGAATAACCTGGAGTCTTCTGAGAAGTGTGTGCAACGGAGCTGAAACACTTACTATGGATAGGAAGGCTTCATCCACAGCAGTAAATTCAGCGCTCCGCCGAACCTGTGCCAGCGCTGGTGAACTACCTCAGCTCCATACACACAACTCCAAACTGCTGGGAATGGTCCCTCCCAGCTGCCAGGGGCTGGGAAGGACTTGTGGGAATGCTACTTGACAAGAGCCAAAGTTGGGCTGGGAAAAGTTCCAGAAGTGTACCAGTGGAAGCAACTTCATTTCAGTGCCGAAGATTGCTCCTGAGCACGTTTGGAATGTGTGGCTGTAGATAAATAGGTACAGACATACAAGAAGTGGTGCTCGGTTTTGACTTCCTGGTTAAATTTTTTACATTTTTTAGGAACTTTTCATTTGGTTAATCAAGCATTATCTCAAAAATGAAGGAAAACCAGGGTGAAATTCTATTATTTGTCCCACAGTGTGTTAAGTGACACAATGCAAATACTACTTTAAAAAAGAAATCTGTACTATTTATGCCGGGGAAAGCACTGTTTCTAGGTACCATTTTCCTAATCCTAAACACCCCTCTGCCTCAGACTGTAGCACAGTACTTCTGACACCCTCTGCCTCTGTGCACATACTACAAACCTTCCCCCTCTTGCCCTGCTCTAAAAAGAAGGCGAAAGCTGGGCTCTAGGCACATGATCAGAAGGAAGAGGTTGAAAATGGTGGGAACTGAGGATGCTTCTGCTCAGGATGAACTGTCACCTGTAACTGCCAAGGTCCTGTTACTCAGAGATGATTCACGAGAGTTGTCAGAAGTGTTGCTTCCTTCTCCCTGAAACGTTATCAGTCACATGCAGATTTTGGGTGACAAAAACTACTGTGACTCTTAAACGACACTGGGATTATTGGTAGTTCCTGAGCTGAGTGAGAAGGCTCTGTGATTTAACTTCTCAGACTCCAAAACATGGAACAATTTCAGAAAAAACCACTGTATTCTCAGTGTATAGCTTTTGGAGAGTATTTTGTGTGCGTAGGCAAGTCCTTACTTCCTTGGCAGTTCAGAATGAAATTGCAATGACTGCCCTAAAACATTTGCACTTAAAACGTAAGCTCTGTGCTTTAACAGCAGCTTTAGTGCTGCAGCTGGGCTCGTCCAGTTTCTGTCACAAGGACTGTAAGTGCATAAAAACAGTAAAACCCCAAAGCATGACATACTGCATACAATTAAAAATGAAATTGATACTGCTGTTAATACTTTGGTTAAAATATAAAACTAAATGCCAAGAAACCAGATGCTTCCTAATTTGACAATGACGCCTTGACCACATACGGAACTGTAGATCTCTTATTGAAATTGTTACTGCTACTTTGCTGTCTGTACTATTTTAGTGCCCACATAGCCTATGTAAGAAGGATCTTGTAGCTGCAAAGCATGCATATCCTTTCACCAGAGAATTTAAATTGGAGTCAAATTAGTTTCCATGGAATAGAAAATCTAACCTTATATGAAACTAGCTACTTCTTTTTTTTAGTTTTGTTTCTCCCATTTAATTCATGCCTATTCAAAAGATCCATCCAGTTCCAGCATTTTAAAAATTTCAGATAGAGCTCTGTCAAGTCGTAAAAGAAAAAAAAAGCTAAGCATCAAACTGTGCAACTGAAAATTAAAATTAAGCTTCTGTTCCATTTTACAGCTAGATCTAACTGATCTCATTATGCTGGGATTTATCTCAAAGATGTTTTACCAGACTTCACTAAACCATTAGCCATCCTAGAAATTTGAATCCTCACTAGACATAGAATTACATCTTAAGATAAACTGATTATCCCCATAATGTCTCCTACTTAACGAAATAGGAGTGTCTCATATGTAAATGCAATCTAAAATTTAGCATCCAGCAAAGGTCGTTAGAGAGATGCAACTTTAAATTAAGAAATCTTATTAACCAGCTAAAAATGCAATAAAATAAAACAAATACTGATGTTCTAACAGTAGAAGCTGAATATGTAAATATTTACCACTAAACTTTTAAAAAACACTACTTTTTAAATGGCTGTAACAATTTTTTTTTCTTTTTACAATGAGATTATTTTGACATGCGCTAGTATAACAAGGAGTGCTCACAATATCCCTTGAGTTTAGATAAACAGTATAATCTGCGGCTTCCACATGGAGAAAATTAGATCTTTGTTCATAGTTCTTATGTGTCCAGTCTCAAGCAACAATGGAACAGAAGGGCCAGGATTAAAAGAAGGAAATTCTATATAAATTATGTCCTTGTCATCAGCATGATAGATAAGTAGTTTCCTGCCAATTTCAAGATGCCACAGAGCCTTTTGAAATGAATGGACGATATAGGTGAGAGTCTCAGGATGAAAATCTGGTTCCTTCAAATCCAGATTCCAGATTTCACCCTAAGTAAGGGAAGCTTTGTATTTCACACTAAGTAGCTATTTTAGATTAGCATCCCTCCTAAAGAGGTGCCTGGGAAACAACCAAATGGCACCTTCAGTTTTTAAGCTTAAAACTTGTCAGGAACTCCACTGAAACCAGTAATAATGCACAGTCTGATTTATACAATTCCAAAGTTTCCATGTTTGTTACTGTACAATATCAACCAAATTCCACAGGCATCTCAAAGAAAAGGCCATTCCAGGAACTAGCTGAGGAGGTGCTGCATTTTCAGCTCACACATGGGAGAGACTCTACACTACCCCATATAAAAAAGATCCAGCTGGTGCTGGTGCCAGCACTCATAGATCTTGTTGCTCATAGCTTGTTGCTCCTAGAGTAATATTTCTACTTTATAAAACAATTCCATGTGGTAGCAGTGATATAAATGAGAAATCTGTTTATGCATACCTGATGTATGTATAGCCACATGGCAGCACAGGGGCTGAACACAACACTGTTAAACCAACATCTCTATAACTCTGAACTAGGATGACAATCTTGATATGAGCAAAGAAAGCATGATCCTGAAAGATTTTTCTTTCAATTGTATATATAAAGCATTTCTTCTGAAATAAAGGAAAAGTTCATATCTGCAAGACACACTATCATGATCAGCTTACTACAGAAGAACTATCCTCAGTTACAGGCTGATCCAGCCCTAGAACAAGAGGGCACAGGAACTAAGCATTGGAACAGCACGGCCCAGGAAAAAGACCTTCAGAATTGCTGAAACCAGCACACAGTAAACATTAACAATTGAAATTGCCTTTGGCTAAACTACTGCTTAATGCTGTGTTAGCTTTTTGTAGAGTCATTGTGTTCACTGTTTATTTACAATCTAGTATCTTTTTAAAGCAGTGATACAGTATTGCCTTTAATGAATATGCTGAAATCCAGCTGCCAGGAGTTGGCTTGATTTCAGCCAAGCAAGCAGAATTCAAACTAGCCTTAAAAAATGGGCTCAAGAAACAATACAATATTCTGTAGAGGAGTGGGTTGGAGGGTTTTTTTTGTGAATAAAGCTGTTTTGAGAATACAAATCAAACTTTACAGACATTATGTTGTCTGATTTTCATGCCAGCTGTTCACTGGCATCTAGCTGATTATCTTTGTCAGTATTACCTAGAAGTTATCCTTCAGCTAATTAAATTGCAATAGCTTTTCTTTCCCATGGTTAACCACTGGGCAGCAACTGCAAAGGCCTACAGGCCACTGACACTGGTCTTTTGTACTCTCAAGCTGCAAGGAAGACTGTCTAAATTAAACATAGTTGGCTGAATTTTTAACATTTCAGTTGCTCATTAACAGAGCACTCTTTTGAAGCTGTTGATTAAAAGCTTTCTTCAGGGAATATGATAGTATTCTGTCTGCATGCAGTTCTTTTTTTTTTTCTCATAAGTATTTATGCACTGAAATAAGTAAGTTGGTGAGTACCAGACAGCCCACTACCTGACAGCTGAGGGCTTTTATCAGAAAGATAAATGGAAGGAGTTTGGATAGCTCATAACAACAATTTTTCAAGAATAACATGCCAAACAAATGATTCTGCCTGATGCAGTAACTCAACAAGAAATTCCTGTGGGTAAATTCATCTGATTTTCCTAAACAGATAGGTTTGTCTTTGCCCTTTAGCAGACTCACTGCAGAATAAGGATCAGTCATTTTTCATTTCTTTTGTTGGCATTGTACACAAGTGTCATTTGCATCCTTCCATGTGACTATAACTACATACATGTTTCTTGTTTTAGGGCAGTATTCTGATTCAATGGTAGATGAGTTCCAAAACCTCAGACATTTTTTTCAACCTTTTTCTCATTTTAAGAAAGGGTCACTTCAGTGAATATTTTATCCAGAGTCTCAGGTATAATTCAATTGAAATTAACACAATGAAAACTGAAATTAATGCAGTTACTGAATAGATTAGAATTTGGCTCCTGTTCAGGCAGCCAAGACAGCCACCATTCTTTGATTCTCTGATTCAATCCTCTCCTGTTCCACATTGTTCAGGTAGCAATACTGTGAGTATTTTCCAACAATCTTTGGAAGAAAAGTAGATTTTCCATTACCCAAAAATGCTGCTAATGCTACTCATCACAGTTTTATAATACAGCAAGTGTACAGTTATTTGCTATTGTAACTTCCAGATAACTGAGTTTTCTCTTTTATTTCTTCTCTTAAACCCTGTTTTCTCACTCTTTAATCCCTATAATCTTACTAATGCTTAAATTAGCCAACACAAACTACAGACCATGTAGTTTTATACTGATATTAATACAGTGTGATTCCAGACTTTCCCAAAATAGTCATTGATCCAGGGCAGGTTTTGTTTAGCTACCAGGCTTCCCTGTTGCACTCTTAACTATGGAAACAACGTATATGAGCCTTCTGCTCTACAGCTCTATCCAATCTCCTCGTTATTTCCTAGCCTGGGCTGATTGCCATCATGTTGTAGACTCTCAGGGTTCATCACACTACTGCAGACTGGCCAAATTTGTGTCCTGACTCATCTCTCTGTGCTGTAGGGCCTCCTTTGTGCTCATGTACAAAATTTCTATCACTCATCAGCCCTCAGCTGTATAAAACTACTTCTCTGCACTCTTTCAATAGTCAGTGGAGGGAAACAGGCACCTCAGCTTGTGGGTTATCCTTTGTACTCTGAACATCTTTTTAGTATGGTTACTTAGAAATGTCTCCTGGTGCTTCCCTCTCCCACTGATTGTAGAGGAGTGAATTACTAGTTCAGCAGACTCAAACACCCAACTTCTAGGCAGCTACCTTCAGGCAAAACAAACCTTATCCTGAGCTTCAGGCTAGGAGCTCATCACATGAATCTAAATATCCCTTATCTAAATATCAGATCCATATATTTAATCTATTATTAGAGGATATTATACAGATTATAAATGCATTTTCTCAAGGGTACAAGAAGTTGAACTTTTATTCTGTAAGGGCCTACAGCATTTTAATGAAGGAGGCTGGAAATTCTGCAGCATCTTTACGTAATTTTAAATACTGAGTGCTTGACATTAGTTAAATATAAATACAGTAATCACATAAGTATTCTTTGAGTCATTTATTTTATATTACAAGAAGTTTATTTTTTTATGCATGCACATATTCAAGATTCAAGACTATGTAGCAACTGGATTTTGTGCTGATTTTAATGTGATGAACAACCACACTGTAGAAGTTATCAAGGGAGAAGCTAGGAATATTGACAGATGGTTGGGAAAGAGAGAGTTTGGGATTTTATAACCTGAAAAGCTGTGGAATATTATTGGTCAGATATTTCTGCTTGCATAAGCAGCTAACTTGCTAGAGTTGATATTCCAACTTTCAAAATTTAAGTTAATGATCTGATTGCACTGCTTAGTCATGTATTTCATTAAATATCATTTTCTCAGACTGATTTCAGATTCACTGGCCTTTTTTACAGTCCTCTGAAGGAAAACAATTTCTGAAGCTTCTTAAACAGGAATCCACCGTGCTCTATGTCCCATATTGATGCCTTTCTGTATCCTATTATAGCCCAGAATGGCAGACTACCATTGTTTTGGGGGGAGACAGCTGCTTTTGCTGGTCATTTTCTTCCCTACCACTTTTCTACATTTTTCTACTGACTTCCAGATGTTTGGCAGCTAGTGCAGTGCAGTAATTCCAAGAAAGCTTCCATACACCTACTGAATCCAGACACTGTGCATGCACAGGTTTTCTCTGTAGCTGATGTGCACTGCAATGCTTCTCCTTACAAAAGCCGTGCAACTCAAGCCCCGTATGCTCAGAAAATCTCCAGGTTTGCAATGTGTGAATTTCAGTGCTTTTGTGTTAATGAGTGGATTTGTAAACAAGCTGTAAGTTTGCAATGTCCAGAAGATAAAGAAATTGACACAAACACATAGAGCTCCAGTATACCTTAAATGCATTTGCTTCCATGTTTGCCTTTGGAACTTCAGCTGCTGACTGTGAGGCTCGAGAGTACCTGTGTCCCTAGATAGACTTTTTTTTTTAATTTGAAAATCGCATTTAACTAAGAACTGGGTTAATATGAGAGGCTTAAGAGATCCACCTAAGAGGCATTTTCAAACACGACATGGTCTTCATAGGAGATGAGCTATAGTGTGTCAAACGAAGTAAGGTCTGGAACAGGAATCCAAGTCATTACTGCTAAGTAGATCCAACAGAATTAGGGGATGGGCAGTTACTCTCTAGCTGCTTGCAGTCGCCACATCGATAGTAATACATAGGGGTTGCACTAATTCAGGCATTAGTCATAATCTCATGTGTTTCTGACTGTGCCTATCATTCATCCTGCTGGTTTATTAATGCTGGCAGATCTACTTTTGTATTATGTAATGTATTAATTTTATCCTGAAACATTTTTCCCAATAAAAAGTAAACCCAGAAGGCTTCAGAACTTACTACCAGCTGCACAGCGCACAAATTTCACAGCTATTCCTCTTGTCTTTTCCACTTTTTTTTGCCACCATGTTAACCTGTATTTTCTAGCCTTGGCTTTCTACCAGTGAAAGGATCTACTTCTCAATCTTTTCTTTTAGAATTATAAGTTAAGCACTAGGAGTAATTTTTAGTATAATTATACATATAATATGATCATAAAAGGTTTCTTGAGAAAATCCAAATACCCCAAACTATTGAAACTCTTGAAACTATTCTGCTCTATCTTCCAAAGTTTTCAGTACCCTGTGAATAAATAAATGAAAAAATATGTGGCATTTACATTTCCATTTTTATTTCATCCATATAAAGTCCTCATGCATTTCTCAGAAATGTATGGATTGATTCTCTGTGTCTACATAAAATCTGCCCCAGAGAGCCTGTGGACTCCCTATCCCTGTATGTGTTTGAGACCATGGGGCTCTGAGCAACCTGATCAAGTGTGTGCCCACCCATGGCAGGAGGGTTGGAACCAGATGGCCTTTAGGGTCCCCTCCAACCCAAACCATTCTATGATTCTATCCCATATCATGTATATTTGAATAAACAACACATCTGGACAGTCTACAGTAAAGGGCCAGGAACTATGTTCATAGTTGAGATTTGCTATCTTATCTTTACAGGCATAGACTCTAAAGTTCCAAATCAAAGTTCAGCACAGTCAAAGAGACCTCCAATTTGATTCAAAGTACTTGCCTTTCAACAGATTACTTGACTTCCGTGTAATGGTGGCTGACACTCACAACCAGAACATGGAATGGAATGGAATGGAATGGAATGGAATGGAATGGAATGGAATGGAATGGAATGGAATGGAATGGAATGGAATGGAATGGAATGGAATGGAATGGAATGGAATGGAATGGAATGGAATGGAATGGTTCAGTTGGAAGGGACTGNTTTCAGTTGGAAGGGACTGACAATGCCTGACCCGTTAAGGGCTGACTGAAAGTAAAAGTGTGTTGTTAAGGTCATTGTCCAAACCCCTTAAGCACTGTCATGCTTGGAGTCTGACCACCTCTCTAAGAAGCCTCTTCCAGCATTTGCCCACCCTCTCAGTAAAAAAAAGTGTTTCCCAATGTCTCTTTTTTTACCTCCTTGCTTTGGCTTCTGCAAATGCTTGGTTGGGGTGGCTTGCTTTGATCTGTAAGTTAGAGAATGGCTTCCAGATAGAAAAGGGAAAAACCAGATAAATACAAATTAGATAAATGTTCTAAATTGTGTCAGCCTGCTATAACCTGTAATCATTCTCTATTAGTACTCTATTAAGGAATGCTTCATTCACTCTCTAAATAAGGAACATGTAAGTTAAATAGGAAAGACATGGTCGAGCATACAAATGGAAAAAAGGAAGAATCCAAAACTTAGGAATTCAGGAAATGTAGTTATTTGCCTTTTTGCAAGTAATAATAACAATAGTAATAATAAGTATTCCTAAGCATCTACACAATAGCCAAGAGGAGGTTATTGAGAAAATTAAGCCAGACTTCTCAAGATTGCTGTATGGTGAGAGAGTGACAGATAACAGGCATAAATTGAAATGTGAGAGGTTCAAGCTAGATTTAAGGGAACACATTTTCATGTGTCAATCAAGCCATGGAAATGGTTGTCCATGGAGCATGTGAAGTCTCTGCTTTTGCAGGTTTTCAAAATACAACAGGATCAAGTCTGATCTGAACTCATATCTGACCCTGGTTTTGGCCAAGGGTTGGACTAGAGACCTCCTATGACCCCCTTCAAATTAAATTATCCCATAATCCTGTGGTGATAAATAAGAGGTAATGTGGTTTTATTAGAAAACAACCTATTAAAAGCAACATTCTGGAAAAAAAAACCCTCAACAAACAATAAAGAAACCTTATGATTTCTCTCCAATAAAGAAACCACAGTAGAACCCATGTAATTTTTAGAAGTATAGAAAATGACACATGAGGCAAGATCGAAAGAATTCATTTGTTTAGTCTAGCAACGTGAGGATTGAGGGAAGAAATTATATCAGTCCTCAAGTATGTAAAAAGTATTGCAGAGATACAAAGCATTCTTCATGTCCATTGATATGGCAAGAAATAATAGCCTTAAATTGCAACTTGAAGATTTCAGTTACATTTTACAAAAGCCTTTTGAACTATAAAAGTTATGCAGTAGCTGACCATGAAGAGGTCTGAAGAATGAGCATAACTGCAAATTTTCAGGGTCAGATTGAACAAATATCTGTCAGGAACTGATTAGATAGAGTGGATTCTCCTCTGAAGAAAGAGGATGAATTGACTTGCAAATCTCTTTTTAAATCATGTCTAAAGAAGCACCTCCATTGTCCCCATTACAAAATTGGCATGAAAAAACAAAAAAGTGTACCACTGTCACCTCTCCAAGTTTTCTTAAATTATGCCAAGTATTTTTTTTTCTACTTGTTAAATCCCTCCTTCCTTCTTTCTCCCCAGCTTGATGTACTGACCATGATGCCATATGGTACAGAATATCCCTTTGGTTAGTAGGGATTGACTGTCCTGGTTGTGTCCCCTTTCTAATTTCTTGTGCACCCCTAGCCCATTTGCTGGTGGGGTGGGGTGAAAAGCAGTAAAGGCCTTGACTTTGTGTAAGCACTGCTTAGCAAAATCAAAAATATCCCTGAATTAGCAATAATGTTTCCAGGACAAATCCAACATTTAGCCCAGACCAGCTACTATGAAGAAAATTACCCAATTCCAACCCAAACCAGCACACCTAGTGACACAGGTACACAGATGCAGAAGCCTTTCAGCTAGGCTTGAAAATATATTCCTGATCTGATTCATTTCACGGCATCATAGAATAGTCTGGATTGGAAGGGACCTTAAAGATCATCTAGTTCCATCCCCACTTCCACAGGCAGGGACACCTTCCACTAATCCAGGTTTCTCAAAAGTCCAATCTGGCTTTGAACACTTCCAGGGATGGGCACCCACAACTTCCCTGGGCAAACTGTTCCAGAGCCTCAGCACCCCTGAAGTAAAGAATTTCTTCCGAACATCTAATTTAAACCTATTATCTTTCAGTTTGAAGCCATTCCCCCTTGTCCTGTCACTACACACCCCTGTACAAAATCTCTCTCCAGCTTTCCTATAGGTCCCTTCTAGGTACTGGAAGGTGCCCTGAAGTCTTCTCTTTTTCAGACTGAACAGCTCCAACTCCCTCAATTTGTCTTTGTAGGAGAGGTGCTCCACCTTCTGCTCATCTTCTCTGAATTGACTCTCAGGTCCACATCCTTCTAATGTTGGGGACCCCAGACCTGGATGCAGTACTCTGGGTGCAGTCTCACCAAAGTGGAGCAGGGGGCAGAATCACCTCCTTTTACCTGCTGGCCACACTACTTCTGATGCAGCCTGGGATATGTTTGCCTTTCTGGGCTGGGAGCGCACATTGCCGGGTCATGTTGTGCTTGTCATTTATAAACACCTCCAAGTCCTTCATCCCCGGGCTGCTCTTGATCCATTCCCTGCTCCGCCTGCACTTTTCTTGGGATTTCCCTGACCCATGTGCAGGACCCTGCACTTGGTCTTACTGAACTTCACGAGGTTCACACCTCATGCGAGTCACACTGGCAGTGAAGAACACTGAGACCAGCCTGATTTATCAATCCCAAATTTAACATTCAGAGGAAGAACAATGTTTCCCGGCAGAAACTGGCAGCTGTGAGGATGTGGCAAAGTTCCTGATAAAGGAGCCAACAAGTGATAGTACTGATAATGTATCTAAAGTTGCTGAGCCTGGAGACATTTGACTGATAGTCAATCACTTTGTACTATAAAAGTTCAGTCCCACTTTTTAATAGCAGAGTTTTCTAACATACTTCTCAGAGTGTGTGTGGAGATTCCTCCCTTGGGTGGGGACACCCCTCAAGGTTAATCCTGAAGGCTGAGCAAGAGATTTGTCCCCAGGCATTGTATGAGTGAGTAACATTAATTTCCATAATTATTTTGCTAGCTTTAATGCCATTGTTTCAATATTGCTTTGATACATAGTGCACTATACTAGTAGTTATAGCTACCTATACTGTGTAGTAAATAATTCTGATTAAGGTCTTTTAATCTTTTCATCATCATAATCAATTTAAATTCTTATCTTTATTCATATAAATATATTTGGTTTGCCATCCTTATTCCTGTGGGACAGAGTTGTATAAAGGCTCAATTACACCTATATAATACTTTAGACATAAACTGTTGAAAGTCTGGGACTAGGACTGGATCCAGCTCCACCGAGACTCCTTTCTGAGAAGGAATTTAGAAAGCAAGAGGGTCCTTTCCTCACCTTGTGACTCACCTGGGCAGGGGGGTGGTCTCCCCAAAAAACTTTGTCTGAGGCTCCCATTTTGCCCATGACACTTATTTTTATTGTCTAATAAATAAAAATATAATGTCTGCCCATGACACTTATCTTGTATTAAATAACACTGTTATTTTATTGATTCTAAAAGCATTATCTATGGAAGAACTTACCAGTGTGCAGCATTGTAATGTAAATGACTCAGCATAAATACCTGAGTCATTTGTCCTTATTAATTTTTTTAAGAAAAAGCAATCTATACCAGAATACTTAGAGAACCATCCATCATTTTCCAAGTTTTAAATAACATGTGACATTTACATTCCCTTTAAAAAAGACAATGGCACTTTTGCACCTTTGTAACCTTCAGAGAGTCTACATAGTCAATAACCCATTATCAGCAAGTACTTATGCATTTTAAGTAACAGTTTTGCACTTCTGCTCTAGTTTTGACAGAACTAAGACTCAGTTCAGATCCGTCTGTTTTCCAGTGCCATCTATGATTGCTTTCTTTCATTTATTCAGTGAACCAGCTGTGTTGACTGATGTCTGAGAAATCAAGTTCAGTCACAGAATAATTCCATTGTAGTCAATTTAGTTGCAGCAAAGACCAATTTGACCCATGGAGCTCCGAATATTGTAAAAGGTCATGCAGCCTGTCAGTAGTTCAGACGGGATTTAAATAGAGGATCCTCCTGAATCCCAATTCAAATGAGACTCTTTTGACATCATCATAGTGTCTACACATTCAGACTGACATTTTGTCACTCACAGCACTGCTTATCTGTTGCCATACCAAAAAGTGACTGTCATGGCTTCAGTCACATGCCCTCATTCTTTATTTCCATTTATTTATAACTCTCTCCTCTATTCAATGCCAGCTGTTGAAATCAAAGTGGATTTCCTTCCTTTCTCCCTCCTGGGAGCTGTGGATGAAGAAGAGGTTTCAGACACATTTCAGGAGGGCAGTAGCAGGGTACTGAGGTCAGCCTGGGAACCCAGCAGTTTCATTAGTGCCAGAGCAGCAACTTGGCAGCTGAAAGCAGCTCCAAGTGGCACAGAGCATGCCTGCATGGGATGCTGACAGTTACAATAATACTTCAGTTATGAGAGACCCTCACTGAAGGTAGTGGTTTGGACAATAGGGTTTATCAAAGCCCCTTCTAGGCCTGTATTTGTATGATGCTTGTATGATAAAGCTAAAAAAATGTTTTATGGCGAGAAGGAAAAGGATGGTCATCAATTCTGAATATCTACAAGCGATCACAAAGAAGCTCTGACTTACCTCATTGTTATACAATTTCTTCCTTATTTATGATTATTTCCCTACAGTAATTTTATGACTTAAATAGTAATTATTTTTTCTTGCTTTCCCTTTTCACAATGTATTTTGCATTGTAATATAAACCCTAATTTATTTGAAATTATCCATAATGCCTCAGTTACAATACCATCATTATTATCTGATTTTAGCCCTTTTTCTTGTGAAATCATGCTCTGTGCCTTCCTCTCAAACTTATTGGCCAATTTCAATGATACATGAAAGAAGGAAAGAAAGATTATGATGGATGGATTAGGAAATCTTAGAGCATTCCCAGCTTTCTTGGTAAAGGTGGACAACTCAGCTGCATTGCAGTCCACACCGTGAAGAAACCTGGATGTGTGTTTGTCTTTTTTCCTGCAGCTTGGTTTCCATAGAAAGTAAACATCAGAAACCTGTGTTTGGTGGGGTATAAATGGTGTTCTAAAGGCATCTGTTCTGGTCAGTCAAGGGACCAAAGCCCTGGAGCATGTTAATAAGTACTAGTTCCTTAGTATTGTTTAAATATTATAAATCCTTACTTACACAATAGGAAGAGTAGGGATAATAGTATTCATCTGAAGTAAGCCTAATATAGCCCACAGTAATTAAGTTCCTATAAATTTCTTTAACACCACTATCTGGATATAGGAAGGAGACTCAAATTAGTTCCTTGAGTATGGGAAAAGTAGGCACAACACAGCAGCATGTATTACCTGAGCACAAGCCAGTTGGCAGTGGGCAGGTGCACTGGCTGGCCAGTCTGCTTGCACATATGACTAACTGGACTAACAGTCTGCTTGCACACATGACTAACCACAGCACTCGCTGTCTCTTGCCAAAACAGATGTCATGGAAGGCATGGGAAGAAGTGGGCTTGGATTATTGCACTGAGAAGGTGAGACTAAAGAGCACTAAATAGAAATGAAGAGGACACCAAGCTTGCCTCATTTCATTCTTTCTATATGATTTTAGGTTTCTATGCAGCTTTGCCTTTTCACATGTGCACTGAAAGTATGAGTAAATGGTGGCCACAGTTCTTCCATGACCATCACAGGTTTTATTCTACATTCTTGTCAGTGGTATTATACCAACTTTAGAATCAAAAATGAGACAGACAATGAATTGAAACAAGTTGATCCAATCCTGGGATCTCCAAACAGGTCTGTCACTTTTTAGTAGGAAATAAACATCTATGAACCTCCAACACTGTTGGATTTTGGAGGTGTTATGTGCAAACATGAGAAGGGAGAGACAGTTTTAATATCCTGCAGCTTTACAAACAGCTCCTGTAAAGCATATAGACTAAATGGTTGAACTGACCTGTCACTTCTATGATCAGCTCGTCACTGTATTGGTGCACATCCAAAATCATCTGGAGATCAACATATTTGGGACACTTCTGGTGAGAACTCAGGCCTGTGCACCCTATGAGCATCCCCTTGAGGCATCTCTGCAGATGTACAGAGACTGGGATAGCCCCCAGCAAGTCCACCACGAAGTCCCTAAGAGTACATTCTTTTATACTCTCATACCATGCCTCCTTCCCTTCCTACACATTTGCATCTTGTCTTTGCATCAGAGAACTTTGTAGTGCTGCCAGTGCCAGTAGCCCTCTTATTTTTCATGCCAACTGTATGCCAAACATACAAGGAAGCGGTGTCTTGACAGGATGAATTTTCCCCCCACATTCCAGGAGACTCTGGTGAAGGGCAACAATCACAGCCATGAAGGCAGCCAGACCATCTTAAAGACCCATTAAGACCCAGTGCCAGGGTTGTCAGATGAGGTGTATCTGTCTCAGAGTAACCTATTTGCTCTGTGGTGAATAAAAGCACAGAGCTAGAGACAAATACTTCTTAGAGCCACCAAAAAAAAAAAAAAAGAAGCCACACATACAAGTGGCATGAGAATAAGGATTATTACATATTCAGAAAGTGACCTGGTCATATAAAAAATTAAAACAACAGCGTATAGTTAAGACCTTCACAATTGCCAACACTCACATTCAAGCCATGACACTACACGTGAGAAACACTCCCTTAAACAAAGGATAGTTCACAACCTCAATCCATTTTAGTATCAGTCTACACTTTTCCGGAATGCATTTAGACACAAAGAAACAGTCTGTCATCATCTTGCCTGCAACGAAAACAGCACAATGTTCTATAATTTCTAATTCTCAACTGAAAATCAAGACATTCATATCAACCTGTGTTAGGAGCTGTCCTACATATTCTTTTTTTTTTTCTCCTTTGTAAATCCAGAATGTTTTCCTGTTTACTAAACATGTTACCCTACCTTGTGCTCAATTACAAACTCAATTGCAAAAAGGGAAGGATTTTTCCCTCTGAAAAGTGCCACTCACAAAGGAATCTGGATCTGATGCGGCCTTTTAAACACTATGATTAAACTTCTTAAGTAAATTTTAATTATAGCAATTTTGCAAAATGCTATGCAATAACAATATATTACCAGGTACTGGCTATAACAGCATCATCTCACAGTAGTGCTTGTACACAATGACACTGTCAAGCTTTACTGGTTTTGGAAATAAACCTAAAAACTTTTATTTCCTCTGAGTTACAAGGTCAAATCTCAGAATCAGGTGTTTTCTAAGGCTAGATGTGTTCCAGTAAACTACAATCTATGGTGGACATTACTGCACTTCAATCAGCGTTAAATCACTAGCGAGGTTGCTATCTGAGTTTTGCTGAATAGCATTCTCCCACATAGTGCACAAGCATCTTTTGGGAGTAGCATGGGCCTGGTAAGACTTTCAACAGCAATTCTGATACAGCCACCTGCTCTTCAGGGCTAGGAAGGTTTATCTGTATGAAAATACAGGCATTGGAGAATTTAGTGTCAAGGCTGGAGAATGTTCCCAGCCTGTTACTGGTTTAACACAGAGTAAATGTCTCTGTTATAGTTTCAGTTTGTTATCTTTCCCAGTTTTGTTCCCTAAGTAGAACTTAAAATACGCTAGCAAGGCATCAGAGAGTATTTCACACATAACAAAACAAAATGTGCATTTAAGCACTAACTGTACCTCTTAAGTTCCTTCTCTGTAGTCCCCAAAATTGGCAAATTCTTTATCATGTAAGAGATTTGGATTTGTAATGGTAAACATAATATTTACAGTAATTTAATTATTATATATTTATTATATAAAAATTTTGTACATATGTCTATTTAATGTTTTGATTAAACATTATTAGGAAGCATTTTGTACCTATATGTGTGTGTGTATGTATGTATGAATATATATATATATATGAGCTGGTTGTGTAACCCTCTTTCACTGTGTAACTTAATATCCTACATGATTTGAAACTCTGCTTGCCTCTGCCTGCAACAGGTGCCAAATCCCCTTTCTCCCTCAAGTTCTCTCCTAACGGAGGGTAGATACCATAAGGGTGGTTACTTCAGCACACTGTAATTAGAAAAGCAAGGTTAGGCTTTCTGGTTATGTCCCAATATGTGCCAGTTTTGCCAGAGCGGCTTTTACTAGCCTAGTAGAATTTCTTTCGGTATTAAATTTCTATGCTAGTAAAAATTCCAGTATCACCAGTATTAGAGTGATTAAATTTTTTTTTTGCCAGGACAGTTTATTTCACTCAGATATCCAGCACAAACTGTTCTAGCAAGTGTAGGGTTTTTTCTGAAATAAACTGCATCTGCATTATAACAATAAACATTGCCTAGCATATAGCCAACCTCAGCCAAAAGGGACTTTGGACTATGACTTGATATTCTAGGATGGAGTGAGAGATGGTACAACATTTTTACTTTGTCATCTAGAAGGATTTTCAATGAAGTTCAGACACTTCAGTTACAAAGCCATAAAATTTTAACTATAAGAATTTCTATTTTTTTCTTGCTTTACATTGTGCTTCAGTTACTGGCCAAGACAATGAGTATCATGTCAACCAACTAAATTAGACTTTGTGAAAAAGACATTAACACTACACTTGAGACATCTAAACAAAATACTGATAAACTTCAGTTGTGGAGAAGGTTAAACCTTTCATCAAGAGAAATTTTATAATCAAGTAGTCAAGCTGTCCTGCCCACGATTAATGCACCATCTCTAAGGGAAAGACACCATCGCAGATACAATTCATGAAACACTAACCATGTGATTCTAATTAAGATACAGGTTGTTGCATTAAGCAAATAAATCTAGTTTAAGGAACTTATCCTTCCAAGTAGTTAATAAATTGTATACCCCAAAAATTTCAATAAAAAAATATTCTGTTTCAGCTGTTAAATTTCACTGTGAGGAAAAAATGCACTTACTCCTAAATAACCCCACTTTGCTATGCCTCAGTATTTGTGCCTCTCTGCAGTACAAAGAAGCTCCCATAACTTTTTAACTTTCATATATAGAGGACAATATATAGGGTCAGTCTGAGTAGTAAAAGTGCCTGACTAATCAGGACTGCATGCCACTGATGGAATTAAAATTATTAAATCTTCATTTCTTAAGACTAGATTCCAAGCAAAAACTCTTACTTCATGCACAGATGGAACATTCCTATCTGTTAATAACTTCTGGCTTCCAACTCCTACAGGATCCTAACATCAGTCTTCTAAGCATATCCACCATGTCTGGGGAGTATTAAGAGTCAGAAAGATCCCTGTTCTGGGTTTACACAACTACTTGAGCACAGATATTCCCTTGGGACTTTTCCTCAGTTTAGATGTGTTTGTGTGCATAAGACACTGAAAAATCAAAACCCACCAAAGAAGCAGGATTAGTGTGATCTCAGTTAGCTCCTGGAAATACTGAAAATAGGAAACTACTTTAAAATCCTGGTTCTGTTGACCAGCACCTCTAGAGTGGAATTTTCTCATGCTGTGCGTGCTGGTGTGGCATGTGGGAAATACAAAAGGTGAGAAGGCTCTCAGGTGGAGTGAGAAAAACAGGTTTCAGAAATAAAGCAAAGAATTTAGATTTAGCTGCAGCTGCAAAAGCCTGAAGATAGAAGAAGATACAATTATATAGTGAGCAAGGACATTAAACAGTGGCTGGAGTTTCTAGGCTTGGCTCAGACAGGTCTTGAGGCTGCAGAAAAAATGCTTACCAAGATAGTTAAGTTTTAAGCTTAATAATGGAATATTGTGCATTGTTACTACAAGGCATACAAGTGAGCATTGTTTGTAGGAAATGTACATGTGCTTTTAATGATTGGTTAAAACAGTTGTCTATAAACATTAGAAGCAAGCTATTGGCTAAAAAACTTTTAATAATGTTCTGTAACAAAGGGATTCTTGGTTGCCTGTGGCAGGCGTGAGCTAAGTATCACCTCTCGTGTCTCATCTCTGTAGATGAGACTGATGTCTGAATAAAATAATAAAAAGACTCCTGGAATGTCTGCCTGGGCACCCCATCCCGTTTGGTTTATACACTGATACTGACTTCTAGCAGTGTCAGAAATTGAACAACCATATCATTCTTCACCAGTGACATTTCCTTTCAAATTGAAAGCTGCATGCTGCACAGATAGCAGGTATCTTTACTTACAGCCTCCAACTGTTGACGTCTCTATTTGTAGTACAGAAAAATTGCATTTACTAAAGCAGAGCCTCCCGAACTTTGGCTTTTGCAGCACCGGTGATATACAAATTACTTCCACACCACATGTGGACCAGGGATGCCTACTAGGAGACACTCAACTGAAAGGTAGGATGAGCACCCCAAATCTGCTACTGTTGGCTATCAGCTACTACCAGCCTGGAGGCACTTACTTAGTGGCTTACACAGGTTTCTATACATAGGCACTAATGGTCATTGATCAGAACAGCTTTATCAGCTAACTCATTTAGATCTTAGACTCCATAAAGTAACAGAAGAAATAACTTCAATCAATATAGATTTGTGTTTAATAATCATGAGTAAAAGTCATTGCTACTACAAGGCCAGCTTAGCATTAGACACAGTGGTAGATGAAATGATCAGGAAATGTCAGGCGAGAAGGGCTAGAAGCAAGAAATAAATTAGGAATTTCTACTGGCAAAAGTCAGCAAAACTGCCTGACCATAAGCAACCAATACATATCTGTATTGGTATGTACAGAACATAGAAAACAAAAACTCAACAGAACAAGGCAGCTTCATAGTTTTATCAATCCTTCACCTTAAGGAAAAGAGAATGACAGATAACAAAATGAGGCCCATATTTCTCATCTCCCAAGGCATGCCTTCAGAACTTTGGCCTTGAACATAAGTAGGATTTCTTCACCAGCGAACCATACATCCAGTCCCAAGCTTCAAGATAAAATGTACATAAATGTGTTAATAGAGCTCCAGATAGTCTTAGATTTCATATGGCTGCTATATAATACGGGGTGTTTTTCGTATCACACATAGCTTTGTTCTTTGTCATCCATTGTCCCTAAGGAGGTAAGAAAATACTTTAAAAATACCCATTTATTTCTGAGAACCCAATTCCTCTGGGTTGAATGCCTCAAAATGCCTCACTTCTCAGCCCATAGTTTTGACCTGCCTGCAAACGTAAGCAGGGAATGAGGGGACAGTTGTAACCCAGCACGTGAAGTGACTTAGACACGAGTTTTACCTTCCCAAGGCCGTGGGGATACGGGTGCCTGCGAGGTGGGCAGTACTGCGGGAGGGTGGCCTCGCCCGGACACCGCACCGCCGTGAGTGCCGGTACCCTCGGGGATGGCGGCACTGCCCCGGGCTGCTGAGAAAACCCAGCCCAGGAAACTTTTCACCGCAGCACCTGGTGGTCGGAGCATGCTCGTGCTCCCAAAGGGAACTGCGGGCAGCGTTCACCTCTCATCGGAGCGGGCCAGGAGCACAACCGAGTGCTTCCCTTTTCCCGGAACCGACAAGCAGCCCGGCCTCCAGGGGCAGAGCCTGCCGGCAGCCCTGACACTGTCCCGCTGTGGCTCCGGGACATCCTGGATCCCTCAGCTCCGGACCCCCGCCGCCATCTTGTTAACGGCGCCGCTCCACGGTGAGGTGCTGGGCGCCGCGGAACCCCTGCCCGCTACGGCGAGGGGCCGAGCTTTGTAGTGCCCTCTGCTCCCCACGGTGAGGGGCCGGGCTGTGGGGAGCCCGTGCCCGCCACGGTGCAGGGCCAGGCGCCGCGGAACCCCTACTCGCCATGGTGGGGTGCCGGGCGCTGTGGAGCTGTTCCCTGCAGCTCACTGCGCTGCCCTCGCTGGCGGTCTGGTCAGGTGGAAATCCGCAGCCGTTCAACAGCTCCTACCGGAGACCTGCAGAGTTGCCGCCGTGGAAGGGGTGGAGCGGCACCATGGAGAAGGAGGAGGAGAAGGAGGAGAAGGGGGACGAGACTCTTGAGGGGCGGCAGCAGCGGCAGCTCGGGAGGTGAGCGGCGCACTAGCGGCAGCTGCGCTTTGGCGCTGGGGGTCTCTGCCCCCGTGCCTTCCTGTGGGCAGGGGGGAACCGGACCGAGCAGAGCCGCGGCTCCCGCCCCGTGTCTGTCCGGAGGAGAGGCGCAGCCAGAGCTGCCGCCGTCAGAGCCTGGCTGGCGGCCGGGCTAGCGGAGCACCTGCTCCGAGAGCGGCAGCGGGGCTCGCCAGATACACACACGGTACCGGGGCCCCGCCGGTGAGTCTGGGGGAGACCGGGCTGAGCCGCTGCGGGAGGCGGTGGGAGTGGGGTGGAGCGGGCGCGGGCACCCGCTCGGAAAAGTTCGCGGGTGGGCGGGCGAGGTGTGTGGGGCCGGGGAGGAGCAGCATAGCTCGCCTGTCCACGGAGCTCGGCGTGTGCCCCTGCCCCGCTCCCTGCCCGCCGCCCCGGCTGGGGACAGACCTCGACGGGCGCCAGCTCCAAAACCAGCTGGGACCGGGGGGATCCTTTCGCACCGGTGAAAGAAACCCTGGAAAAAAAGTCCTGTGTTCGCCCCCCGCCCTCCCAGCGCAAGGCTTTCGTTCTCATCAATTGACAGTAAAACATGCTGCAGCACCTCTCGGAAAGAAACAAGTTATATAATCGGTTGCAAAAAAAAAAAAAAAAANGGGAATGTTCGCATCGTATAGTGCGAAGTGGAAGATATTAAGGAAGTCATTTAATGTAATTAGTGCAGTCAAATAGTCTCAATGCTCGTCAATTATCTCTAGCAAGGATTTGGGGAAAGTGTTGACTGCGTACAGTTAAATTAATGAACTTATGCGGAAAGGGTTTTTCTAGTGACTATTATGATTTCTTCTATTTGCTAAATGGCGACTATGAAGCAAGTTTTTTGTTTTAAAGGAAAGTACTATTTGTACTTAAGTATTTTTTCTTTCATTTTCAAACTGCACCCACTAAAGTGGCATCAAAATTCAAGATGATGACAGGAAAATCACTTCAGTTTTCTGGTAAAAAACCCTTGAAAATAATTTTTTATTCATAGTAGCAGCTGTATCAGTTAAGAAAGTAGGAAGCTTGATTTATTTTGTAGATAAGATTTTGAGGAAGACAAGAATAAGATTTTTTTCTTATTAATTCAAGAATTATTGCAACAGTTGCTTTCAAATTACCCCAAATGATCTGAAACTGAAATGTCTATTATAAAAAGTAATGGGAATGTGGATGTTGGAAAGTCCTGTTTGATTCAGTTGTGATGGAGAGGAGAGGGGGAAGTAAGGGATGACAGTGAAACTGTTCGAATATAAATAATAGTTATTCAACTTCAGCTTGGTCTGAAATGAAAAGAGATGTGTAACCTTTTTAAGAGGAAGCAATCCATTGTTATCTTTTTATTCACTTGCATTAACTAAGTAGATTTGAGGAATAACTAGGAGAAATATTCTGTTTTGTCAGCCTTTATAAGCTCAAGATTGAACCCAAACTTAATTCTTCGCTCAGAAATAGCTTCTTTTCAGCAAAAAAGAAGGCAATTATTTTGCCTGTGATGAGAAAAACAGAAATATTGGTATATTAATTAGTGTCTTTTTACGTAACACCTTCAGTGAAATTAGTTTTGCTTTTTGTCACATCTATGACTCCTTTCTGACTTTAAATCTCACTCTTAATTTTTTTCAGCCTATTGCTTTATGGGTTGCAGTGTGGGTCCTACTTCAAATACGTTTAGAGCCAGGACTATGGAAAATCACTTGATCACCTTGTGTCTAAATGCAGATTTGAGTAAAAAGGATTTTTTTGTAAACTAAATGTTGCACTTAGTTTGAATATTCTTTAAAAGTCTAGGAAAAAAGTTATGTATTATATACTCTTTGCACATAACATCTTGGTGTTTAGCAGCTGTACAAGGAAGAGATCATCTGAATTTGAATAGCCTACAACTGTGCCCAAGCCAAGTGACACTGTGAAAACACTGCTGCAATCGTGCCCTTACTGTGAAAAACAACATTTGATAAGATGTGTGAGTGAAAAATTGGGTGTTAAAGAATTTATGTCAAGAGTTACTTCTTCTGTAAGGCCTGTTACTGTGGTTGGAGCTGGTAGTGCTACTGCCTGGTGAGTAAGGCTTATGATAGGATAACAGGTTTTATTGCTTAAAATATTTGAAATATTTTTCTCATACTGTGGACTGGTTTTTGAGGGGAGATTTCAATGAGGTTCAGCTGTTTCTGATAATAAGAGTGTGACAATAGCAAGGTGTTTTGTGTTTATGTGAAACACTTTGTCTCCTTAAAACACCTACGTATTTAGGATGGTGCCTTGAAAATTAGTAGATGGCTCATGTTTGTGTTGGAAGTATGCCTTGCCTCTTCCATAAGAAGAAAAAACCCAAACCACACAACTTCTACTATTAACACTTCTGTTGTTGACTAACAACCAAAGCACTTTGCATTTCATTTAGAGTACATGTAGACTTCATAATCTAGAGTTGTGGGGATGGAATCAAAGACCCCTTATGTATAGGAAAAAATGAAAAACATTTACGTATCATGATGTTTCCAGTTTCCTCAAGTATTGATGTTTTGATGTGTCTGCTGTACTGTCCCTTGGAATTTCTTCTTAAATGTGTGTGTTTTAGTTAAAGAACTATAAGGGTGCTGTATTGGATGTGTTTTCTGGCTTTCCAGTATGAAGTTTGGATATTTAAAACTTTTATTATTTGGAAAGGCTGGTGACCTTTTGGCTTAACTCATGTGAAGGATGGCCTTTGAACGAGTGCATTCAAGAAAAACATTTATTTCAATGAAGAAAAACTTACCACTTCTGTATTTTAGCTGACCTTGAAATGATTTCCATGGATTTCAGTAAATTTGGATTCAAATGTCATAAATAGTTCTGTAAAATCCATATATGTAAGGGGTGCATGTACATACATAAACAGAGGGGGAGAGAGGATGTTGTTAGGACAAGCAAAAGTTGATTTTATATTGAAAATTAAGTTGAACAAGAAAGAGTTTAGGGAAGTATTTTCATGTTGCAGAGAAATTACATTGAACCCTATGTGTTTGGACTTTGAACTGAAAAGAGGGAATCAAAATAGACAAGCTTTTAAATATGATATAAACAAAATTTTATGACTGTCTATTAACTTAAAAATAAAATAGAGTTCTTGGGTGTTGCTGCACTTCCTGAACAACTGGGGGTTTACAGGGTTTTAAAGGATTATTCTTGATGTGAATCTAGAGGAAGTTTGCATAGTATTTTTTCCTTTCTGGCATGGGGAGACAGGGAAAAAGAAAATTAAAAGGCTTAGTAAATGAGGTGGAGATAGCAATTGCACACATAAAAGTGCCAGAGTTGATGATAAATGCGCTTTAGATCCTACTTTGCCATGTGGATCCCATGCATCAAAGTTTTAATTTGATTTCTGTGCATTTTTATGGAAACAGTTCTTACATTGCCTCTCTAACCACATGCTACAAAGGAAATCAGTTTTCTCCCATAGCATGTTCAAGTGGAGCTTTAATTTCATTACATGTAATAGTATTTGGCTTTAGTCATATCTAATTGACATTAAGATGTTAGATTGAAAACCTTTACCCTTAGGATGGAGTGTGAGCTTGTAATATTTTAATACTTTATGTTAGTTAAGAAAAACATGTGCTAACAGCTTCAATGGCATAATAACTTAAAATACAAACTCCAAGATGTAGAGTCTGTTAACACCCAGGAGTGGCTAAAGTATGTTTTTAAATGTTCAGCTTCAAAGTTTGGCAGTTTTTTCCAGCAGTAAACCCCATCCTGGCAAGGTGTGCCTCTGTCATTAACTGTAGTCACATCAGTAACCAATTGAAACTAATGAGCTACTCGTTTGCATAAATAGTTATGCAAGTGCAGCTGGTGCTAGAACGCCGAAGTTGGGCTCTGGATCCTGCAGCTGCGTTTCATGTTTGCACTTTTGGAAAAGCTTTGTTGAAATTCTGTCTAAGTGTGAAGGGTCATCCATGGAGATTGTAGTTGCTGTTGGAATCCATGACTTACCTGTGCAGCTGTGTGCATATGGTATCTGCACTTATTTTTCTGTTGATTTAAAAATTGTCTGCATTTGATTTGTGACCTGGGTATTGTCTTGTTTACCATAACGCTGCTGTAATGCACAAGCCTTGCTTCTGTGTGTGTCAGCCTCAGTCCTGCAGAGCAGGTAAGAAAACTTTGATTCTAGCTCTTGTTCTTTCAGCATTCTTCCCTACAAATTAAGTAGTCATATGAAATTAGTTGTTTAGGGAGAGCAAAGGAAGGCAATTTCCTTTCTGGTGTAGGGAAATTTGACTCCAGCTTCCCTTTGGTGACTGCTTCAGCAATAGCACAGAATTACACTGCTCTTGTGCTTAATCATAATGATAGTCTAGGCTGCTCTTTTGAATGTGATGGCCACATGCCAACTTTTGTGTTCTTTTATTCAAGACTGCAATGAAAGATGGAGGTAGAGAGGAAAATAATTTATTTTAAAGGCATGTATTGCTAAAGAAATTGGCTACTGGGTCTGTCATCTCTGTTCTACTGTGTGTCCCATATGGACAGCTTGTGTCGTTCCACTCTAGGGAACTGCGAAGAGTTCTTTTAAAAATGAATGGTTGGGAACAAAATGAAGCCAAACGAGGCAAGCCTTGTATTTGAGAACCGTTTATTGGTAAGGAAAACGAGAAGGAAAAGGAGTTGCCCGAGTGAAAGAGGGCTAGAAGAGACAGAAAAGAATAAATGAGAATGGGAAAGGAATGGGGGAGAGGAGAGAGAGAGGACAGAGGTGTTTACCACCAGGGAGTCAGGGCAGTGCTGTCGGCGTTGGGGCAGTGGGGTGTGCACGCTGCCTGCCTGTGGCCGGGCTGGGTGTTAGCCTGCGCGGCTCCCGCAGGGCTGCGGCTCCTGGGACCACGGCACCGGACACGCGGTGAGGGGGTGCTCGGACAGGAGGACACTGGACAGGGTCGTAGCAACCGGCCAGATTGGGGCAGCAGGTCGGGCAGTGACGGCTGGATCGGCGTAGCAGGGGCGAAGTGGCAGGGCAGTGGTCAGGGGCACAGGAAGGCAGGACAGGTGCGAGGGCAGCAGAGCCAGGAGGCAGGCAGGCAGGCTGGAGCCAGTGCAAGGGAGGGGGCGAGCAGGCCAGCAAACGGACAGTAACGAGCCTCTCCGAGCAGCACCACAGTTGGTTTTTATACCCCCTGGCACCTCCCAGAGTCTGCCCACTAACAGGGAACCACTGGGCCAGTCCAACCTTCCTGTGCCATCCCTTGGTGGAGAACTCTTTGCAACCCGGTTGGAGAACCCTCTCCACAGTGTCTCCTACTGCCTGCCTTGTGTGGGGTGCTGCCAGGCGAAGTCTCCCGAGAGAGGGGCTTCCCTCACTTCTTGCTGCCTCCCACAAGTGGCAGGTGTATGCTCCCTACCCCCACATGCCTCCAACAACCCTGACAACTAGAGCTGAGGCAAACTAAAATGGCTGAATTCAAACTGAATTGGTTCCTCACACAGCTACTGTCATATCAGGGATCACAACCTAAAAAGAATATGCATGTAACAAAAAAACTTCTGTCATATTATCTACAGATTATAGACATGTTTGGGGACTAAAGAATGCTCATATTGGACAGGGAGAATCAGCTGGGGGCACCTGGGAACAAAGGGAATATAGTTGTTAAACCCAGATCCAGGAAGAGGCATCTTTATTCAGTTGATACAATGCCCATAGCTGGTCAGATTTAACCCAGGGTTGAGAAATAATTGGCTTCAAGGACTACTGATGGGCCTGACTCTAGAGCCTATTTGCATTTGTATCCAGAGGCATATAAAGGTGTTGCTGATAGGCATGAATAACTTTCTGTTGGTTTAGTTCCCCTAATGAATACCAGCAAAATAGAGGTGGAATGTGTAGTAACGGGAGTGGGCTGCCTTGTGGGTGGTAGGTAGCTATTGAATGTGCTTGGTTATAATATGAAACATTACTGTCTGAGGAGGTAAATGGAGAGTTTCAGCATCATCAGTACTACATGTGAATGAAACCTTGGAAGGGAATAGATTGAAAATGAAAGGGTAGGAGGAATTGTTGAACCTAACTTGGTGGTATGTGTAACTGAGCTACACAGTGAATTCTAAATTGAGGATATTTAATTAGGTTTTTTCTTTAAGCCAGTGCTGGCATAAGTAGTTTTTGTTTGCAACAGTATATTCCTGTTCTCACCCTTCCTTGTTCTAACCAGTTTGTTGGTATAAACAATTGCATGGTTGCACAGTGATGCAGGTGAAAATTAAGTGCTGCTCTAGGGATGGAAAGGTAAAAAGTGACTATCTAAATTAGTTTCTTAAACAAGTTCACTATGTGGACAAAAGTGTTTGTTTTGGCAAGCCTGGGGGAGTAGAGAGGGCAGAAATGGATTGGCTCATGGTAGTGGCTGCTTAAGTAATACAGATGCTTAAGAATTTTTCTCCATGAAGTCTAAATAAAACTTTGCTTTGTTTTACTGTTGATCCTCAAAGCTAGGTAAGAATGATAAAGGATTTATTCTGATTTTATGAGGCTGTTTATGGAGCGAGCTATTCCTTTTTCTGTTATCAACTCTGTTATTAATCTTTCTTGAATAGTACACAAGGACAGTGTAGAATCAGGATACTTGCAGATCAGTTGAATGAAAATTTTGGCAACACTTCTTGTTGCTAGGAATTTTTAATGATTCAAATAATAGAAGTATTTGCAGGTCAGCTAATGCAAGCTTGAGAAATCTGTGTGAAATCCTAACACCAAGAGCATCTGGAATAATTGCTGGTGCAACTGCTGTGTGGTGATAAAAAAATATGTATAATGAAAGAAAACTTCAAGATGTGTAGCAGTATACAGTTCACAGAAGGCTCAGGTTCTCGCTCTGGTGAGTCTACAATGGTAAGATGGAACAGCTTGAAGTACTGCACAATAAAAGTTTAAATGCATTCAGAATTTTCCAGTCTCAAACTGTTCATTAATTAAAGTAGCCAATTTCAGACCTGAAGGAAAAATAAAAGCAGAGCCAAAACTTAGCTGGCAGTCATTTGATAGTAAAGCTTATGGGAGCCAATTACTTACATGCTCCCTCGCATTTGCAAATACCTTTCCTTCTAACTGAAACAATTTTTTGTTTTATTTCAAGCCAAAATGCATGGGTTTTGCAGTCATTAAAATATGTATAATGAAAGAAAACTTCAGAGTTGTGTAGCTGTATATGGAGAAAGCTTGGAGTCTTGTTTTGGTAATGCTACAGTGGTGTGAGTTTGCTGGGAATTGTATGCTGTCCCTTCTAGGTGATCGTTAGTGCAGCCTAGTTCTGGAACTAGTTTACACAGAGAGAGAGTGATTAAAAATGAACCAAACCCTTTACTTCAAAAAAAGCCGAGAAATTAAAGGTATTTGGAAAGCTATGAAATGATTACTGGGCAATTGTAAAGTTCTGCAGAAATTATTGTGTTCCAATAAGCCGTAGCTTCATAGTAACTCTTAAATTTCAGGCCTGTGGATTTGTTAAATAAGGACCACATTTATGTCTAGCAAAGAAGGATAAGTCTGTTTTGGCAGACTTGATGCTTAGTAGCATGTATGATTAGTAGCATGACTCTGATTAGTAGGGGGAACTACATCCATTTCATTTATGGAGCAGCAGATATTAGAGGAGACTGGATGGAAAAGGTGAAGACAATAGATTTTATGCCTGTGTTCAAGTAATTTCACTTGAAGCTCTGCTATGTTTAAAAGACCATTTAAAAAGAAAAAATTATAATGGCAGAGTGCTTCTTGTAATAGTATTGTGTCCTTTTTCAAGCCTTCTTTTGGAACAGAGAGTATTAAAATGTTTAGTTAAATTTTTGTTATTTTCCTAAATAAACAGAAATCTCAAAGCCAAAATATTTATATCCAAGTTTTCAGTTACATAAGCAATGCTAAAAAAACCCATTTGCCCAAAACCTGTTGTCCTAAGGGCTGTATCCTGTTTACAGGTGTAAGCCAGTTTAGTGGGATCTAAGGCATGGATTTTCCATGCCATGTCTTACCAGATCTACAACTTCTCTCTTCCTCTGTGGATTGCTAGGGATGCCTTAGTATTTGATGTTGGAAAACCAGTTACGTGAGCTCTGCATTTTGATTCATGTTAGACTTTGTCTTATTCATCAGCCAGTGGTGTTCTTCCCCTCTGTCTAGAACACCTTCTGGCCTTGTGGATTTCGCATGACTAATGGCGTTCTTTAGGAGTTTGGATGTCTTGATCCATTTTCTCTTCTGAATTCAGTTAAAGAGCAAAGAACCTCTAAAGACAGAGAGAGAGAGGGTGATTGCCTTGTGTCTCTCCTGAGCCCCTCTTGCAAATAGTGTCAATCGTCTTGCCCTCTGTTGGGCATAAGTTACCTCATCCTGAAGGATGGGTTCCATTTACCAGGAAAGCAGTTCAATGATTTTAAGTAAAATAGTATTTTTTCTTTATGTTTAAAAGTATAAAAAAGATTTCTTGTATAGCTTTACATAACAATATTCACCAGGGATGTAATTCTTTCTCCCTGTCCCTCCTAAGTGAACTCAACTCCATTCCAGTTTGATTTTTATATCTCTATAGCTCATAATTTTTCTGCCATTCGAGTGCTTTAATTAGTTTTTCAAGTGCCAAACTATCATTTTTGGGTGGGAAGAATTTAGGAAAGCTGGCAGAAAAATCAACTGATTTCTGATTGGGTATTTTGTATTATTTAAAATATACCTGCCAAATCTCCTTATCTGTAGAGGCTTTATTTTACAAAAGTGTAAGAATCTTCTTGGAATAATTGGTTGAGTTTTATTTTAAGCTAATGATTTCTGGCTTTCAAGAAATTATCATCTTTCTCTTCTATATAAGAAAATTATGTCATGAATATTGTAGGACATATTTAATCAGTTTAAATGAAACAGAAATGATCTGGCAAGATTGATACTTCAAAGGAATCTACAGTTAATCAGGAATAGTTTAAGTTAATTGTTTGTAAATGTGTCCCTTTCTTTTGCATATAAAAGGTTTAAAGTATTCTGTGAGCACTGAGGTCTTTTGTCCCTTCAGTTGCTTATGGAATACTAATGAAAGTAATGTGTGTGCATCATGTGGAAAATATGTTGGCAGACAGATAGATACCTGCAGTGCCTTAAATGCTTTGGCATTGTCTTTGTTTAATCAGCATAGTCGATCCCTGCTTCCCCTAGAGGTTTATACTTTCAGAATAAGATCAAAGGTTTATATGAAGGTTTAAGCAAAAGTAGAATTCGCCTATTTTAGAGATGAATGAATAGATAAACAGAAACTTGAAAATAAAACTTTAGGCACCCCAGTCTCTAATATGAAATGACTTGTAGGAGCAATAATTACAGTGGTTATATATATTTAAGATATCAGACATCTGAGATGTTAAGAGAAGATTTTCCTGGCCTTAAGTACCTATCTGATTAAACCTTTATGATTTGTTTTCATGATGCTTTCTGAAAGAGTAGCTGTTTTATGCTGTGTCTCTGTGCTTTGTTAAATTAATAAGCTGACTTGGCATTGAAAATGCTCTTTGAGGAATGCAAAAAAAAACCCCCCCAAACTCAACCCTTAAGTTAAAGTAACAGTCAAAATATCCGGTACCATTTTTTGGGTATTCTGTCTGCCTTTTTGTGGCACTGATTCTTTGTGTTACCATTTATGTCTGCTTAAAATGCTGTAGAGCAAGTTGAGTGTTTCATTGAAGGCTGATTCCAGTAAATGTTTAGTGGAATAGAGGAAAAAAGCCTAGAAATAACAACAGTTAAATTTAAATAATGATGAAGATATGGTATCCTAATGCTAAATAGGAAATACATAAGTGGAGTAGTTTCAGTAGAACTGTGGGGAAACTGGTGTACAAAGCAATTACATAAAATAAGATTGCCACCAGAGGTATAAAAAAAATTGTATCAACTGTGTCATGTGAATGCTGTTCATGCTTTTTTATTAGAAATGAATTTTGATCTGTTAGAATTTTATCTCTACTGTATGGCACAATAATGGTTATTTTGCTAAGAAAATTTCACAATATTTATCAATTGTCATATTCTTTGCAACTGATACCATACTTAGCATTTAGTTGTCAGTTGCTGCTGAAATAGCAGAAATGGACTCTTCATTTGAAGTTGGAGCACCATCAGCAAATGCATTTGGGTTCAGTTTGCTGACACATGTGTGTAATATCTTGGCTGAAATGTTGCAGTGAACAATATATTTAATTTTCCCTGTAATTATGAGCTTATAGGGGGCACAGTGAGTTATGTGATTTCTAAGAAAACTGTGCACTTTAATTCTGTTCTTTGACACTGTTGTTTGCGTGGACTGGCTTGGCTACCTTGACCCAGTGCTTCAGAGTGTACAGCCGAAGTCTGAGTATTTGAGTTAGTGAAACAGTAGATAGACCAAAACATGTGGTAGAGAGTTTTCCACAGGACAAACTTCGCAATTTGTATTAATAATTATTCTTACACCTAAGCTGTAAATAGTGCTGTCTATTCATTACTAGTCATCTTCTAGTTTTTATCAGGTAGAGTTTGTAAATGCCAGAAAGTTGCACACTCATTAAAAAGTAACTATTTTTTTAAAAGCTGACAGAACAGTGTATTTATTTTCAACATTTCAGTTGAAAGTTAATATAGAAATTGAAGCACTGAGCTTCAGTTGAATTGCTTTGGCAACTTTTAAAATAAAACAGGGATACTTGGTTTTTCCACCTTGGATATAATAAGATTATATTTGTAAACTCTGCAACACTTAAGTGCAGTTTGGAATAAGAGACTTTGATTCCTGAGTTCATTGTTTTCTAAGAAATGTACCAGAATCATTACTTCATAGAAATAAGTGTTTCTCAGTTATTTTCTCACTTTTTTATATTTCACTATGGAACTAAGAGCGAACCTTGCAGCTGTGATTTGAAATATTTCAATTTCCTGTGGCCTTTCACCAGTCAGTTCAGTTAAATGTGTATCAAAATCGTATTTGCAACAGTTGCCATTTACCTTGGTTGCAAGAAACTTTTCCTTTGTTTTAGACAGAATAGGAAACAGTACCAAATATCTTTTGTGTTCTGAATTTCCTGCACGTGTTGGTATAAGTAAAGTGTTAGTAGTGGTACACAAGACGGCTGCTTTTACTACAAAACTAAGTCTCTATACAGGCAAATCCTAAGGTACGGTGGTACAATGTAGTTCCAATGTCTCTTGGACAGACTTGCAGGGTCGTATTACATCAGGCACTAAGTGTTATAAGTTTCACGAGGAATGACTATTCTTCCAAAATGTAAATTAAGGAACCCTTCCCCCTCACTTTTGCAGTTGGTAGATTAATAGTGTTAGTATCTGAAGCTGCGCATTCCAGGGAGTAAAATTCAGCCTGAACTACAAAGAGCCCTCATGTCTGCTTGCCCCAGCATGTTTTTGAATTCTTTTGTGTAATAGTGACTGTTTTAAAAGCATATTTTGTTGATTAAAAAAATACAGTAGATCATAAAACAAGAAAGGCAGACTTGTTTCTAATATGTGTGAGAATATTCAGTCTTATGAATGTTGTTGCTAGTCCACAAAAATATTGATTAATTTAAAATTTGATTTAGTTCCCCTGAAAAAGTTATGGATAAGAACACAGATGAAGAGCAGCCTTCAACTGCATGTAACCAGTACCCTAAAGAAGCAGTGAAGAAACGTCAGAATTCAGGTCGAGGTTCCGGGGGCAATGATTCTTCCAGGACTTTCAGGAAAAGCTTCAGGCTGGACTACAGATTAGAAGAGGATGTAACTAAATCAAAGAGAGGCAAAGATGGGAGATTTGTCAACCCATGGCCAACATGGAAATCACCAACCTTATCAAACATTTTGAAATGGTCCCTCATGGAGAAAGATAACAGCAATGTGCCACGCTCAAAGCAGGTAAATACTTACGTGTTTTCCTTTTGTGATTTAGACTTTTACCTCTGCTCTAATCAATAAAATAGGGCAGTTTCTAACTGATACTCATTCGGCATCTTCTGGAGACTTTTCTAAGTCTTACTTTTCTGATTTTATTTTCATTTTACTCTTTTCAAAAGGTGGATTAATACTTTCTACCTCTTTAATTTTTGTCTCCTTGTTAGGTCCACACCTTTTGATTTATATAGCTTAATTTATATTTATAAAAACAACAAACTGGGCCCCTAGCTCAGTCATAAACCAGTTACAGCCATTCCTTTTTAATAAGTATTATCTTATGAAGCATACTATTAATTTGTCTTGCATGAAACAGTTGATTTCATGACATATCTAATTTTTAAAATTTTGCCTTTTTTCCAGACTGCAATTTATTACATATGTTGCATCTTTCATGAAAATGTTATCATTTCTGCCACCTACTTATGAAAATATTTAAAAATCTGTTTTTTCTGTTTCAGTATGCCAGGAGAAAAATTGCATATTTTAAAACTAACCTGAGCAAGTATTTGTACTGAAACACTTAAAGTACAGTGCCAGTTAACAGGGTCACACCATTATTTGTTCTTAATGGAATGCTTTTGTCAGATATTGTATATAAAGAAGGAGACAGGAGAAGCTTCTTTCCATGAAGAGTAATGGATACTGGAAAGCCATGGGTTATGTTTATGGTCACAGGAACTATGAAGATGACTAAGGTTTGACAGAATTACTTCTCAGTGTATTTCTGATGTGTTGACTGTACTTCAGAAAAGCTGTGCTGAAGGGTGCACAACCAAGGACAGCATTTGTTAACAAGCAGGTGTTAATAATGCTTTTAAGCATGCAAGAAGGTATGCACAAGCTATAAATCTCACAGCCAGTATTTAGTAAAGAGCTTTCAATTTTGTCTTACCTGAATTACCTGTGAAGGAAGGAATTTTATCAGTTTAATGGACAGGAAAGCCATGTTACCCGTTAACATATGATGGTCAGGAGTTTGGGGATGTTTAAGGGAAAAATAATCTTGGCTGTAATTGAATAGTAATAATGATAACAAAAAAATCTGAGAAAGAAGCACAGCAAGCTTGTGTTGGTCTTGGGATCACTTCCAGCAATTTATGTTTTAAAATTTGTTGTCTTCCATGTGGTGACAACAGTTGCCTCAGTGTGTACAGCTTTCTAGACAGTGCGCTGGCTGCATTTTCATGAAATTCACACCTGGATATTTTCAGTTGCCTTTGACCTCTGCCCTACTTGGTATGTGTAGACAGTCTTTGTGTCTTCCCAGTGCCAGTCAGAAACCTGGGTAGTGACTGAAGTCCCTCGAAGGCAATGCTGAGGTGTACTGCGGAGTGCAGAACAGACAGCACTGATGGAGTGCAGAACTGCAGCACTCCCCTTTAATTTACAGTTCGGCCCTACAATAAAGGATGATCATAAATCTACGAGGCACCAGTTGAAAAGCTGTCTCTCTGACCCAGTTGGGATTAATTTTGGGCTAATCTTATTGTTTGCATATTAAATCTTTTAATTAAGTGCCTGCAATTATTCAGGAGTTCAGTAGAGTAAATCAGAAAAACCTAGATAGGGATCAATGAAATACACTTGTGGAGTCCGCAGCCATTTTGATGCTTGTTCCACCCCTAAATCAGCCTGTGAAGCACATCTGAGCTTGTTTAAAATTCAAACTAAGGGCTCTATACTTTATTTATCACTGCTAGATGGCATGTCCTTTGAGCAGACTCCTACTTCAGTTTCCACGCTGAGTGTGCCTGATGGTGCCCTACTATGCTGGTCGGGTTCAGTTTATCTGTACCAAGTGCTTTGTGTATGTAAAAACAAGCATATTATCCAGGATATGTGCTTGTGCTTCACTGTGGAAAAGCTATATGTATTATAATCATGCCTTCACAATGAGCCTATATCATTATCCAGAATGCATGGACTTCTTGTATTTTCATTACAGGCTTTATTAATAACTTTGCTCAGGCCTGTTGGAGGATCTTTAATTATTAGTTGTTGGATCAACAGTTTAGATTGTTCTAATTTCTGTAAAATGCTGTGGTATTCCAGTATGCACTAAGCGCCAAAAATCCTAAGCTAATCAGCCAGTCTTACCAAAGCCTGTCATGTGTTTCTTCTTGCTTTGCATTAGGAGGGAAAGAAGAACGGGGAGGGGAGAAGGGACACAGCAGGAGGAATTTTTGTATTACTTCAGTAATGAAGATAAGATAGTATTAAGCACAATTTGCTTCTCTTGGTTGCTGATTTGACATAATTGCCGTATTTGAAAAATCTATTATAATTCTTCTGGTTTTAATATGTTTCTGGTTAGTCAGAGCAAAATGTATTATAGCAGGATAAAAGTTCTGTAAGATATGTATTTCATTCATCATGTTGCTTTATCCTGTTGTGTGAGTTTCAAGTATTTCTTGTGAAGTATACTGCTAATAGAACTTGTATTTTAGTTTGAAATCTTATGAGCTGAGTATTGCTTATAGCTTTAAAAGGTGATTTTGGTGTGCTTTTGTAAAATACTGAAAAAAAAAACCCCAAAACAAATCCCATGCTCTAAAAAGTAATATTTCGATGTGCTTTAGTATGATAGCTCAACATGCCTGATTTCTGATCTTATCTTCTGAGCAATCATTGTTTTTGGATCGGAGGCCTGTGAATCACAAACCTGGAAAGCACAAGCTCTGTATGAGATCTACAAGTTACACTGCCTTTGTTCTCTTCGTTTGTCTTGAACTGTTGTTCATTTAATTTCATTTAAATAGGTCATGAGAGCAGTTGTTCAAACTGTGTGTCTCTCTATTTATCAATCTTCCTGTCTATGTAACTTTTACAAATGCCTTTTATAGTGATTAGTTCTACCTTTAAATCAACTACTCGAAATACTTAATAGTGACAATCCCAGTGACATCCCTGTAAAGCCTTTATTAGTAGTGCAGATGTGTTGTGGCTTTAGGCAGCCAAGTCCCAGTCAGCTGCTCACTTCCACCCCCCTCCCAATGCTTGCAGCCCAGTGGAACTGAAAGGGAAAAAATCAGATAACTTGGGGGTTGAGCTAAAGACAGTTCAATAGGTAAAGCAAAAACTGCATGCACAAACTAAGAAATTTATTTTTGCATGGGCAGGCAGTGTTCAGCCGCCCCCAGGAAAGCAGGGCTGTATCCCATGTAATAGTTCCTTGGGAAGACATTCTTTCTAAATGTCCCCCACCTCCTCCTTCTTACCCCAGATTTTACTGCTGAGTGCAATGCCATAAGGTGTGAGATATCTCTCTGATGAGTTGGGGTCAGCTGTCCCAACTGTGTCCCTCCCAGCTTCTTGTGTGCCTCCAGTCAAGTGGCTGTGGTGCGATGTAAGCGCTGTTCAGCAAAGCTGAAACATAAGTCTGCTGTCAGTACTGTTTTCAGCACAAATCCAAAACATAGCACCATAGGAGCTACTGGGAAGAAAATTAACTCTATCCCAGGTAAAACTTGGTAAACTGTGTCTGAGTCCCACTTAACTAATTGTTCACATCTGCCAATTGGCCAGTTCCTCATCCATTTAGTATTGTTTATTAATATTGCATGATGCTAATTTTAAAAACTAATTTGTCCCAAATGTCAACAAAAATAAGTTTAGTTAATAAATTTAGTTCTGAGAAAGTTTGTAGTCTAACTCTAAAACTAGCTACTTAAAAAGAATATTTTCCATGAAAAATGTACTAACTGACCTAAATTGCAATATGACAATTAATTATTAAATTCCACATCTGAGTTTTACTTTTTTGATATGATCTGATTTGTTGACTTAACAATGTGTAATTTCTTGGTATGTCTGAATTTCTGGTTTTGAGTATTATATTAGTTTTATGCATCTTTCCTTTTTTTTTAAATTGAAATATCACATTATAACGCTTCTGTGTTCAGATTTCTGTTGTTCCCATGTACTTGGAATGAAATAGAGATAAGAAAATGATACTTCTTTCTTGGAGAAGCAGCCATTTATCTCAGTCTAAGACTCCTACGTTTCTTGTATGAACTAAGGGGTTGTATTGTACTAAGCTTATATTCAGCTTTATAGAAGGTTATCTATTTCCTGCTCCTGGAGACAATAATGAAACTTTTTCAGTGGATGTGTCTTACCCATTAGCTCTCAGGAAAAGCAATTTCATGAATATTTTATTATTTACAGTAGAATTGTAGGGGAATGGAGATGTGCGTGCTTTGTTTTTCCTAACATGTGCCTTCCAAATCAATAAAATATTGTGGAGAAAGTAACTTCCCTGAAGCTGTCAGGACTTGTTTAGCAAGGCAACTCCTATAGTCCTAAACTGTCACAGCATCATCTGGACTTTAGAAAAAGCACAACGTCAGCTCTGTATAAACTCACTGATAGTGCTAACCTGTGCCAGGCTAAGAGAATGAGAGCAGCATTCTGTGGTCAGGAGAACTTGACTTGGAACCAGAAGTGCTGGGACATTTGTGATTACTAAGGAGAGGAGTGTCAGGAGTCTAAAAGCTGCCCTAGCACATGAAAATTCTTCTAAAGCAACATGAGGAGTTCAGACAGAATTTTTTGAGAGGAGACCATTAGCCACCTAGCATTAGGTCAAGCTGGAGATGGTCAGGAATTCTGAGAAGACTCTTTGGTTGGTTGGTTTTTTTAATAGGAAAGCTCTTATTGATTAAACATAAAACTTCTGCATAAGCACCTCCACCAAACTGCAGTGAAGAGCATAACTCTGGTTCAAAATGAGAAAATGAGTGGTGGTTGGGTAGTGAGTTTCAGTAGGTAATGTACAGCTATGGCCTCCTTTGTGCCAGCTTGAGGATACACGTAGAGTCAAATTTGAGCCAATCAAAATGAGAGCTGTATATTTTTTACCTCTGGATTGATGTTCAGCCAGATCAGTTCTCTGACCTGTCGTACTCAAGTAGGGAGTCCATAACTAGTCCAGCTGGAATTAGACAGGAGATGGGGGAACCTTTTCATAACTTTGTTACACAGAAGAATGGATTTATGTTGATTTCCAGTCATTCATGGGACTGCATCCTGCACATACATGAGATCAGCACAGTGATTTATTCAGTAAAAATTAAACTTTAATTACCCTAAAGGCTTCAATAGAATGCCAGAGGAAGCGTATCTAAGTACCTTGGTTTATATTAAAAATGATTTTGTGTTTTGTAAATGTTCATTAAATTATGGGCAGGATGGGAAGGCAGAATTGTAATAGCTAACATTAGCCAGGTAAGGTTAACCTCTGTGTGCTGCTTCTAGATGTAATGTGTTAGCCTGATAAAGGCTAACAGAGCTTTTGTGGAGTGTGACTGGGGAACATGGCATTTTCTTTCAGCTGTAACTTACTGGTGTTAGGACTTAAGAGGATGCATAATTTAGTTGCATAAGCTAAACTTGAGTATTTGTTAAGTAATACTCTGTGTATGTCTGTGTGCGTATACATATTCTTTTTCAGGTGGAGGAACCCCTTCCTGGGATGCTGTTAGTGCCTTGCAGTGCTCTCATTGCAATGCCCCTAGACTCTATCAGGTCTCCTGGCCTGATGGGATACTCTCTCCTCTTTCTTGACAGAGAAGTGTAAATGTTGCAAAAACCTAAAATGAAATTAGGAGGAAGTAGCTGGGAAAAGAGACATTAAAAAGGCATCTGGTGTGTGCTGCAGTTCTCTGCATAAAAACATAAAGTACAAGTCTTGACTGTATTGATTTGTGCCTTGTATGCAGTTTTTGTTCGATGGCCAAGTACATTCTGAAATCTCTCATGCATACTGTATTCTTTTTTGCCAGGAACTTGATAAAGAACTTCCAGTGTTACAACCTTACTTTGTTCAAATGCCAGAAGATGCTGGGAAGACAGGAGCTGGTATGCGAGTCACGTGGCTGGGACACGCCACAGTTATGGTGGAAATGGATGAACTTGTATTTCTTACTGACCCAATCTTCAGCCAGAGAGCTTCCCCTGTTCAGCTGTTGGGTCCCAAGCGCTTCCGAGGGCCTCCGTGCACAGTAGCGCAGCTCCCCAAGATCGATGCGGTGTTGATCAGCCACACCCACTACGATCACCTGGACTACAACAGTGTGGCGAGTCTGAACGAACGCTTCGGGAGCGACCTGCGCTGGTTTGTGCCTCTGGGGCTCCTGCAGTGGATGCAGAGATGTGGTTGTGAGAATGTGATTGAACTGGATTGGTGGGAAGAGAACTGTGTCCCTGGTCATGATGCCGTAACTTTTGTCTTCACCCCTTCCCAACATTGGTGCAAAAGGACTGTGACAGATGATAACAAGGTTCTCTGGGGCAGCTGGTCTGTCTTGGGCCCTTGGAATAGGTTTTTCTTTGCAGGAGATACTGGATATTGTTTTGCTTTTGAACAAATAGGTAAAAGGTTTGGACCTTTCGATCTTGCAGCCATCCCCATTGGAGCTTATGAGCCAAGGTAGGAAAATCAGAGTTTGAGCAAAATACATAAATGAAATTATATCCTGATGGAAAAAAATACACCCAGAAGTTAAAACTATAGGTGTACTTTATTAAAAAGTATGTGTATGTGTCATGGTTTTGGAGAGTTTTTTCTTCAGACTTAAGAACAGCAGGGATGAATCATCAGTCCTTCTTCCCTTATAAATGCTGAGTAAAAATCTGGACTTACTCTGCCTTTTTTTCTGGAACAGCATAATTTGCTGGCCCATTCCAGTGTATGTCATTTGCTGCATTTTTCTCTTGCTTCAGTCTTTACCCTGGTTTTGCAACTTATCCGGAGACAAAGATGACTTGGTTATCAAATACGAAAGATCTGTTTGCTCAGGAGAGCAAACTTTTCTCTTTTTGGAGAAAACATTTAGATGTTAGCACTCATATAATGCTGGAAGGAAAGCATGCATGGGATGGGAAAGGAAGTTAGGAATCCAAATAGCATGGTAAAAATCCAGTATCTTTCAAGAATTGCCAAGTTCTCTCTTCTGTTTTGCCTGTTCCCTTGGGCTATCTCTGAAGCACACTCTTTTTGGTGTGTACTGCTAACACAAAATTTACTCAGGGATAGATTTAAAGTTTCAGCCTTAATAACTTAAGGCCCCAGTAATATGTCCTTATACTATTGAAAATGGAGATCAGAAAAAATCCTTCAAAAAGGGAGTACAACACATGAACTGCTGTGTCATGGGTATGTTGGTATACGTTAGTTTCCTGATTTTGAGTGTTCTGTATGTTGTTCAGGTGTACATGCTTAGGATTTTTTTGATTAGGTGAGCATAGGTTTGTTTTTGTTCTTTGCAATGGAATTAAAGGAGAAATCTTACACTGAAGTAGGTGACAGAAAAAATGGTGCTTTGTTTTGGTAGGTGGTTTATGAAATACCAGCATGTGGATCCTGAAGAAGCAGTAAGAATCCATATTGATGTTCAAGCAAAGAAGTCTGTAGCAATTCATTGGGGGACCTTTGCTTTAGCGAATGAGGTAAATAGCAATAATAAACATGAGTTCAGATTTCCAAGGACTACATGGTCATTAGTGAAGCTTTGCTTCTGCAGTTTAACCTACGTATCTGTATATGTAAAATTAAAATGTGAACTTTGTATGAGTGAAAAGTTACTACTCTGTGTACTGCTGTTCAAAACAATGCTTAGCTTTTCATAACCAGTTACATCAAATATTTCCATGGTTAAGGAAGTATGGAGTGATTGAAACAAATGTGGAGGATTTCTGATATCCAGATGCTGAGGAACATAAGAGATGAGGACACATATGGTATTACGCATCACATTATGCAGTAATAAAAACAAACTCAGTGGTGCATCACTTGGAGTTAGTAAGAACTCCATGCCTGTAGGTCAATACAGTATTAATTACATCTGGCTAGTAAATACATGAACAGTATTTTTAATAGTTGATTCAAAGTTAAAACCAGAAAGGATATGAAAAAAAATGAGTTATTCTGAGTTTTTGATATTTTAAAATATTTTTATTCCCCTCTACCTCCCTCTCCCCCAAGTCCACAGACCTAGTAAGAAGGTTACCCAGATACCTTCATAGCAACAAAAAATATAATGGAATAGGAAGTGTCTGTGTTTGCTCTGATACTGTCTGGTAGCTGTTTTTCAACTTTGTCTTTGCATCAGTTGCACCATTTTATCTCCTAATAGTGTAATCATCTGATCTGTCATATGTTCTGTCCAGGCTGTGCTCCCTCCCAGCTCATCATGTACCTCCTTGGCAGAGCATAGAGGGAACACAGGACGCTTGGATAGAACGTTTCCTTTCCCCAGTGTTTCCAATAAATTGTGTTACTTGTGGCCGCGGAACAAACGTTATTGTGTATTTAGGAGCACAAAAAAGAGATGATTGCTCGCTGATGATGCTCTTTCTGAAGTGTAACTTGAGGGGGGCCGCACTGACAGAGCCGAGCGTTCAGACAGGACCGCTGACAGCTTGGGTTTGCAGAGCGAGGGAAAGCGCCAGCTGCTGGCGGGCAGCGCTTCCTCCGAAAGCATCTATCGATGCATTGAAGGCGACCGAGTTCGGGCTGACAACTTGAGCCTTGCTAGTTCCTCTGCAGCTGTAAATCAGCGTTCTTATCGTTCAGAAACTTAAAATGAACCCAAACATATTAATTCGACAATTATCCTTTTCCTCCCCTCGTTTTTTAGAGCAGTGATTTTTTTTCTTTTTGTCCCCTCAAAAAATGTTGCAGTGATATCTTTTCCCTCATATTATTCTCTTTTTTTCCAGTATTACTTGGATCCTCCGGTTAAATTGAACGAAGCTCTTGAAAGATATGGCTTGAAAAAAGACGACTTCTTTCTCTTACGCCATGGAGAATCACGGAACTTGAACACAAATGGCCGGTTTGAAAACTGAAACAGTGTCAGTTCCTTGTAAGCCCTGTTTGATTTGAACTAGCAATTGATGTTACAATACCAACATGATGTACTTACACAATAGATTTTTTAGATTGAATTGGATTTCTAGATGCCAAGTTTCTCAGTTTCAGAATTAAAGCTTGCCTACCAATTTCATGACAAATTTTACTAGTTATATTGTTTATAAATTTAGAGAGATAATCTAAAAGTGGTTTATATATTAGGTGTTGTCTGGGAATAACTTGTGGTTTCAACTCTGATGTACACCCTGATAAAAAAAATTATTTTTAAACTCTTCATCTTACCCGTAGCAGCAATAATAACTTCAGCACAGAACATATTCTTAGGATTAATGGCTAACTTGAATTATTCATTGTTGGACTGTCACCTCCCACTTGTTAGTTTTCAGGTTATGCCCTGTATCTTGATAGCTTCACTGTATGTTTTGTAGGGTGAAGCCTTCCAATACAGCTGTGTTGCTAAAGCACAAGCATAGAAAAACTGATTTACTCTTCATTTTCATGTATTAATGAACCACAAAAGCTGAATTTTGCAATGATCAAAGAAATGTGCCTTTTAAAGAGAGATAATTTAATATTGCATCATGGATGTGTAAAACTAACTGCTGGCCAGAGTATCTGCACACTTTCATTGTTTTGTCTATGTTTTTAAGTTAGGTCTGAATGTGTCAGTTGCAGCACATTAAGTGGAAAAACCCCTTAATATCGCTTGTCCTTGCATTAACTCAGCCTTTTTCTAAGGACCTTTTTTTTTTTTTTTTTTTTAAAGTGGAAAGTCTTAAGCAAGAGCTGCTGTATTTTTTGTTATAGCTTCCCTATAATTTTAAAACTGAATGAGAGATTACAACATTGTTCAGTGTTATAAAACTTGGCCAAATGTATCTGTATCAAATTGTCTTGCTAATTTACAGAATTAAAGCCTATTGTTGCCAATAAAAAGGGTTGTTATTCTCCTTCATAATTCATTGGCAAATCATGTTTTGTTCATGGTTTCTTTTGGTCTGTGGGATATGTGAGTTGGTTTGGGGGTTTTTTTGCTCTTGCTCTACATTTTATTTTCATATTCCACGAAGATAAATATATTTTTAAAAAGACATATTATTTAAATACATGAACTTCTGGCAACTAATTAAAACCAGTTAATGAGATTTCATGGTAGGAACAACTAAGGTAATCTTTTAACTGTAGACAGTTATCACTTTTAGGATGTCTGAATATAGATATTTTAAGTGTTAAAGATCTTCATATCAACAAAGAACACCACAAAGAGGTAAAGTTAGTCAAAGTTCATTCTGAGGAAGGGTTCTGGAACAGACATTATACTTACATATAAGAAAAAGCTACTTGCTTTGCTTTGGTGGTGTTCACATTTGACAAACATCAAGATTTTTCTTTTTGAAAATGTGATTCTAGTATCATCTAGATGTATTCACCAGAATTTGTTCAAAACTGGTTTAAAACTGCCCTGTTATTCAGTGTCTTGTATTTACACAATAGCTTCAATCACAACTTGGATGATACAATGTATATTACACATTTGTAATTTTGTGGAGAACACCAGGATGCAAGAAGTTTTAAATACCTTGAAGGACAGGTTTCATTGTGGGTTGTTTTCTTTTCCTGTTTTTATAATCATCAATAGATTGTTCTGTAAAATTATGTACTTTAGAGTGAAATACAGAGTACCTAGATAAGCAGCCCACAGAGCAGAGAAACACTGATTTACGTGGATCAGAAACTAAATGTCAGTAATGGCATGTTTTGTTTTGGATCTATTAATTCACAACATTTGTACCTAGAATGGTGACTGTTATGTTTTGCTTGGTGCTGATAAGATTTCCATCAAGGGTGTGGGGTAGGTGATAAAAAAATGAGACATCTCTGCTTAAAGACACATTTTAAAGTCTTGCATGATTTCAAAACAACTCAACAGCATTCTTCTATGAAGAAAGCATTTAAAAATAAGTCCTTCTATACCAGAAAAAGAAAACTGAGACAATCCTGTAAGATGTTCTCATGTATTTTTAGAAAATGTCACTTTTTTTCTGTCAGCTGTCAAAGCAAAGGCTAAGAGATCAACTCTTATCAAAAAGATAGTATTTGTAAAACTTATTTTTAGGTTGGAGAACATGGAAAGGGACATCCAGACATCTCTGCTGCTGAGCTTTAAAAACCATGTATCAGCTGTACCTAGAACAGACTGTTCCTAATGTCTTGTCAGGAGGGGAGAGTGAGTAAATTCTTAGTGTCTGGCCTAGTCTTTATTTTTTTAGTCAAATTTAGTAGCAGAAAACATTAAATCTACAAAAAGTTGCAAAGCATTAACTGATTGTGATGTAACTTGCTTATTACAAACTGTACAGTATTTTAGGAGCAGTGGGAAGGAGAAAGGGAAGTTTACTATCAATGCAGCAATTGTCAAGGTTCTGACTGGGAATCATGCCAATTTCTATTTCTGCCTTAACTGTATTCCTGGTGAGTTAAAACTACCTATGTGGATAAATTAGATATGTGTAGCTTTACCCTGTATTGATCAGGGCATGGTGAGTCACAGTTTCAAGGTCATATTTTTCTTGCAGTTTTAGCTATATGCAAAGTGAAAATAAGTATCTATTGTCTTACAGAAAGAGAAGATAGTAATGTTTTCTTAAGAGCAGAAGGAGTATACTAAATTAAAAAGATGAAGCACTTGGTAATGGTTTAGGTGATACAGTTCTCTTAAAAATGGTACAAAATGGAAAACTTTCCTAGCCTTTACTTCTGACACCTTTTTTAGTTTCTCTGTAGTGGAAATTTTTTAGTAATTTGGTTTTAGAAGTATTTTCCACTATGTTTTCTGTTCGTCAACTGAACTCTGTTCAGTTTTTTTTTACAGTGATGTTTGTATGGATTCCACTTCATTTTGAATTAATGCTGGATTGATGACTAAAACTTTATGGAGCCTAATTCTGCAGAAGGACTCATTCGAATGATGCTCCACTTGCAGAAAAAAAAGGAGTAAAGGTCTCCAAGGAAAGGAAGCTCAAGGGCTGCTACAGAATAGGGAGTTTTTGTAAAAATGTGTGATACTGCTCTTGTAGACATTTTTTAAAATAAGAATGAGAATGCTGGATTACAGTTGCAGATAATCCTTGACTCCTATTAAAATATTTTTTAAAATATGTATGCTTTCCCTAAAGTGACAATTTTAAATCAATATAAAATCCTTTTAATTTTTGTTCAAGTGTAATCTTTCACGGTTGTGGTTAATTGCACTGCAGTTTGGCTAAATGGAATGGATATACTAAGCATACAAGAATGGAGTTTTAGAATAAGTTCCATGCAGGTAAGAGAAAAAAACCTAGGCTGAGTGACTTTAGTATGCAGTTTTCATTGAAAATACTAATTCTGTAGGAAGCCAATGATAGTTTGGTATTGTTTTTATTTAATATTTTGTAAGATTTGCCTTTACCCATTTCAGAGATAAATAAAACATAAATATCTAATCTACAATTGCTAAATCTTTAATGCACAGTTCTAAAGAGGTCTTTATTCAATAGCTGTAAATACGTGAAAGTTAAAAAAAAGTCTTTGACATGGCAAAGGGTATTTTAATTCACTTCAGTCATCTATTTAAAATGTTCATTTTACATATGAATGTTTTCATGTTTTGAACTGTGCCCATTGCATAAATGTAGCAACTGTGCAGTGGTTTATCAGTAATAATTAAGCTATTGCTTTTCTCTTGCTTGTAAAAAGATACCTATTTTGCTCTCTGTATTAAAAGCACTGCATTCTCTTTCACAGTAATTCATTTGTGCCTAGTAAAATGATAGTATTTACAGGGGTTTTTTTCCATCCTTGTATTGTTTGCTTGTTGCAGGCTTTTTTAGCATAGCATTGCCAAGATTAGATATTTTCATCAGGTCAGTCTGTTTTAAGAAAAAAACACTATTGTGTTAATATTCCCACAACTTGTTCTTTCACTTCTGTGTCAGGGTGATGCAGCAAAGATGCCAGTCTCTGAGCAAATGGGGCAGAGTCCCTGCAGAGTGTGAAGAAAATGGAATCTTTGCTGTACTCCTCAGTCATGGTGCCGCCTTCATCATTCATGTTCTTTTTCAAGTTTGCTGCAAACGCCAGGGCTCGAACCAGAATATCTCTGTTTATACAGTTGTCAAAAAGTAACACAAATGATGGCACCTAGGATATTGAAGAAATTTTCCATACTTAATCACCAGCAGTAAGTATGTGTAACTAAATCTAACTTTAGAAGATGGAAAAAAAATGTGCACCTAAACCATCTAAACCAGAAACTGCAGGAAATCCCAGAACTTTGAATGCTGTGAACTCCTGGCAGAAACTTGCACAGTACACACGTTTTCTCTTTAGAAAAGACTGGCCTGTGCATCAATAGGCTAATAAATGCTTTGTATTTTCAAGCTCCAAAATATGTCTGTCTGAAAAATTCTCCTTTGGAAGAGAGGGTCTGCTTTCCTTCTCAGCAACGTTGATTTTGCCCTGAATGTTTTTATGTTAGCATATCTGATAAATGAAAAAATTATACACTTTTAACAGAGAACTGAATATTTAGCTACCCTAACCTTGTTTGAATAATGAAAAGACAGCATTATCTGGACTAGCTTTGCTCATGGCAGATAACTCACAAATAAAAGCCACTGCATGTTTTAAGAAAGTTACTTTGGGGAGGGAGATGGATGCAGCACCATTCCAGCCCCTGACTCTGTGTTGGTGTGAGGAAATGAAACTGAAAGAAACCTGTGTGCCAAGGCCAGCACAGCAAATGTCACACAAAATTCTCCATGAAGAAATAAGTAAATGCATAGGGAAAGTTCATGTAGGGACAACAGTTTTATGTTTGCATTTGAGTAAAGGGGTGGGGATTTCAGTGGAATTTGGTTGGGTTTGGTACAGTATGTTGACTACAGAAACAGCTGTTAAGAAGGATCACTTACAGTACTGGTTCTATTTGACAATTTTCAATCTATATACTGACTGTGTGTCTTGAAGTTTTGGGTTCCTTATGCATATTACAAACTGAAGTTCATGGTGTTACTCATTTGGTGGAAAGAGAAGGTTAGAACAGGCTTCTGCAAGTTATCATTGATTATTTGGAATGGTACACAGGACGTACAACTGTCTCCAAGTGTGCAGGCCCTGTGCCTCTCCCTCTACAAGTACAGTATTCATATTACACTAACAATAAATGAAATAACTGATATTAAGCCAGCTTGTGAAAGAATGTGCACTTAGCTACTGATTTTAACCAGGTAGTGTCAAGAATTTATTCTGGAATTGCATATATATTTCTAATACATTAAAATTCTTCTAGTGCATGCAATATTTAAATAGGGACATATATATATGCTAAAAATAAAATGAAGCTGCAAGAATTCTGCTAGTGCATGCAATATCTAAACAGGTACATATATATATATATGCTAAAAATAAAATGAAGCAGCAAGAACCTTACTTGAGCTCTGAGAAGATGTCTCGTCATGGCTGGATTTGCAGATAAGTTCACAAGTACTTTCAAAACTTGAATCTGAAGTGAGGAATGTACAAGTTCATTAAAAGCTCCATGGGCATCAATATGTCAATGTTGACTTGGAAGGAAAAGGTAGAATGGATGAACTAACATCTTGAGTATTTTGGTATAGGGAAAACGAAGGTATAGACACATTAGAAGCAAATTCAGATTGGCTTAAACATCAAAATAAGGCAAGATCTATAAACAAATCCCAGTAGGCCAAATGCAGAATATTTTTAAAATACAAAGAGGATGGTTAAGTACTACAACTTAGAATGATCTGAATCATATACAAATACACCTTTATGCTTTCTTAGATCTTGTGATGCTAGTCTTTAAACACTAGGAAAAGGCCATATTACTGACAGTACTTAAGTACAATAGGCATTTTTGTTTAATAGAAATGTGTGTTTTGGAAAGCTGGTTTTGATCTGATAGAGCAACAACGTATGCTGACAATACCACAACATCTTGCATAAAAGCTGAGTTTGGTCCCTAACCCAAGCTCTTTTCAATATCAAAATAATTCACAAATAAGCACAATTTCCAGTTGCAGTCACTCAGGTTGCAAGAGGTGTCATAAGAGAAGTCCATTAACTCAGGATCACTGCTCAGCAGTTTCCCTATAGAAATTCATGTGTCAGTGAAGCCTTTCCCATGCAGGTTCTCCTTGCTCTGTGATACAGCAGCAATGAGCAGAAGAGAATTCTGGAGCTGCTACAGCAAAGGCATGGGGCAATCACTGTGCACCCTGCACTGCTTTGGTGGAGCTGCAGCCCAATGGTTCCACTACCAAGATTCCCTTCCCTCCCCCCCTTTTTGAATTTATATTGTGAAACTAATACAGATCCATATTTTAGTGCATAGAATCTGTATCATTAATGAATATTTTTCTTAGCACAGTCTAAATCATTTTACAAAAACAGTAAGAAATGAGGCAAGTAAAGCAGCTTCGTAAATGTAAAATTGTAAAAATAACACTACCCCAGTACCTGTGTCCTTTCAGTTCCTTCTGATAGCAAATGAAGAAAGCATGGAATTGAGTTTATCATCTTTTGGTGGTAGTCACTGGTAACAGACATATTTGTCAACAGCCTGAGTCCAGCTAGCTGCACATCAGAGTTCAGGGGAGCTGACTCAACAGTCCTACAAACTTGTGTAATAAGTACCTGGGGAAATGGGGAAGGAAATAAAGAGAGAACAATTTTTGATAAAAGCATATTTTCTGTCACAAATAGTATCAATGGCCTAGCTACAGTAACATAAATACTTCCTGAACATTGCTGGCTGAATGATGAAGGTTCTTGGAAACAAGTACTTTTTTGTTTTGAATATTTCAAACATTCTACTGGCATGACAGAAGCAGACCACACAGCATTATGCTCATTAACCTTCCTGAAGCATAACTTAGTCTGAAAACTTAAATTGCTTTGACTCCATTTCAGAAGTGACCCAGCTGCTTTAAGGAGTTATTTTAAAAAATCACTTATGATCATAACTAACATCTTAAATATTGAAAACAAGCTAAGGACAAGCCTTGAAATGAAATCCTTTCTCCCAACCACGTGGCCCGTTTACTGGAGCACTCTGTAGGAACAGCAATGACAACTGACATTAACAACTATTTTTACCAGTTTTTTCTTCTGGATGGCAGTATACAATGAATCTTGGAGTCCTAACTGATAAAATTATTTTGCCCTTACCAAAGGAGTTATTTTCTACTTATATACACCTATACAAATATTGGCAAGCACTACTTAATAAAAATTGCCAATTGCCAAAGATGCTACAAACTACCACCTATAGTCCCACTACCTTTTTATCAAGCTACTGAAACAAACTAGTAAAAGTCTTCAAATCTGCCTCCTCTTACCATTTGGACATTTCTTGATTTATTGATTAATCAGATAAGTTGGGGTTTTTTTCTTGATGCTTAATCCTTTCATATCCATAGCCTGTACTGTATTTACCAGTGGAACTTGTTATAATTTATACACACTATTATTTTAAGATGGAAGTATCACCTGAAAAATTGGTCTCATACAAACCTGGGGGCTCAATTACTCTTTTCTTCTCCCTCACCTAAGGAGTCCTGGCAAGTTCAGTCTGCAATCCATTCTATTAAACAGCCAGTGCTGATGTTCTAGGCACATTCAGAAGTCATCTTACCTCACAGAATTTTGCTATAATCTTAGCAGCACAATCTCTTTTTAACAGTATTTTGTGAATCTGAATACAAACTGCATAGGTTCTTGTCTTTAAATAAAAAGGAAGTGCTAGCGAAGCAATGCATTTCTAAGTTATCCTTTCGATCATCCAGATCTGCCAACTTGTATGTCTATCATCAAAGCATTTTGGCATCCTGGCTTGTATTTAACAAATATGCTGAAGGTCCTGAACTATCTTTTTGCCTTGGTTACTTTGATTTTTCCCATTAAGAAACTTACCTGTATCTCTTCCTGATTTTTAATATTCATACTCAAATTATTAAGTGCATTTAGCGCTTTTTCTTTAACTTTGGGAACACAGTTGGAGAGCATCCCTCCAATAACAGAAAGACCATCCAAATTCCGGATTATATCCTGAAATATAGAAGATATTTAATAAGATTTTTAAAAATTCAATTTAAATGCTGAAGCATTCCCTCAAAGTCTCCATTTTAATAAAAATGAAAAATGTGAATGAAGAATTCAAGAACTGACTGCTCTGTTTAAAGAGAGTGTTAGCAGATACTGCTTTATTGCTTATTTACTGAAACGAAGAAGGGGTCCTTCTTAGGAACAAAGTATTCATTGCTGTTATTTGACAATGGCCCACCATCTTTGCTTTTAAAATCTGGTCTGCAAAGCATGCTTAAAGCATTTTAGATTACCAAGAATCTAGCCTTTTAAAGAATAAAAGGAAATTACTGCATAATGAGTTTACAGAACAGCTGAGCCAGATCACAGCACCTAAAAGCCCTGACTGAACAGGACAGAATTTCAAGATGCAGCTCCATATTATTATAGTAGAGGTTCTAAAACTTCTTCCATTACACTTGGTTTTATTACTGTTTTCATCTTTCTCACTTAGACTGTAACTGTCTTTGAAAAAAAAATACTGTTTTCAAAACAATTAAAAATGCTTTGGGCTCCAGTTCCATTCTGTTCTATGAGATTTATATTCAGAAAGCAGTTTTGAGAAGCCAGCTGTCATAAGTAATAGAAAGGACAAAATAAAAAGGGTGGGACTTTGGAGGTTAACTTGTTAAAAAGGCATGAAAATCTGCATCCTGCTCAAAGTATTTCTGCATTGTATGTCCAAATGATTCGGAGATCCAATGCCTGGATAGTTGTGAAATTGCTAACGTGCAAACAGCACACAACTTTGTGAGGGATTAATAAAACAATCTATCTCACTAAATTTTAGATCTGGACCAGAAAGTATTTAACCTCCAGTTCAACCCTTTCATTACCTAATTGTAAGCAACAAAACATTTATTTACAGCACTTTTTAAGTACAGGACTCTGTATGGACTTCACGTGATCCAAACATTTTGATTCGATAAATTCTGTGAAGCTGGTGAATTATATTATTTGGGCCAGCAGAAATTAAGGCAAGACATTAAACGGATTTTAGAGCACAAGCTATCCTAGCTTTCAGTCCTATGTCACTCTTTAGCAAAACAGCAGCTCTCCTTTGCCAGACTGGCTGGCATTGGATATTGTTGTTTTCTACAGAACAATACTCACTTGATTTATAGAGAAAGCAGCACTGTTGCTGAGAGTGATTAAAGCTTGCTCTTGAATTAATGGATCATCTGTGGCCTGGAGCAAATGAATAAGTTTCTGTAGAGCATCCACATCCATGGTATGGGTTGACACTGCAGGACTGCTGTCTGTCAATGTTTAGAAATTAAATACTTGATACCAAGTTTGAGACATTTCACTTAGTTGGTATTAGTGCTTTTTTAAAAAGCTGAAATTTAGCTCTCAGTTGCAGGACATACTGTCCTAAGTTTGTGCCCAACCATCATGTCATGGTATAAAAGACTGTGTTTTACAACACTGAGATTCCCATTCTTTTCCAGAGTCCTCTAATTACCTCTTCTCCAAGTGGAGAATAAAAGGAACACACAATTAGAGATTGAGGTGTGTTACTTCCTGGTTAACCAATAGCAAGTTTCCTCTTCAGAATTATTAGGAATATGCACCAAACATGGTTTGGGGGGCTTTTCTGTGTCCCTGAAATGAAGTGTGAAAATCTGTCTGGGCACTGTAGGAAACAAAACTTCCAGTTTACAGACTACTACTTCCAGAATGACACTTTGCTAGTACCCTGAGGGCCTTTGACAAAGTAACAGTCACAATGTTAGGGGAACACTGCTGATCATGGCATGACTCAAACAACGGAGGAAGATTGCTTCTGAGTCAGGATGATGTGATGGAGTACCTGGCCTTTATAAAGGGGCTACAAATGCCATCAAAGGCCATTTTCAGCCATTAAAAATTAGGTTTTTCTTAGCCAGCTGAAGAGCCATGAGACCCGATCTATGACTGCTGGACTAGTCATAGCAGACTCGAGATGACTTCTAAGAAGCTAAGCAGTGCTTTAAATTCCACAGCTTTACTGCCCACATCACACCAGGCAAATACCACAGTATTCTTAGGAGGTTAAAAAAAAAAAAAAAAAAAAAAAAAAAAAAAAGGAAAAATAAAATTAATAAAAAAA
>VZRF01002304.1:183779-284209 GCA_013396875.1 Vireo altiloquus
GCGGAGCTTCCCGCGGCCCCGCCGCGCACCGGAGGGGCGAGGCCCGCCCTGCCCTGCCCCTCACCTGCCGGCGGGCCCCGGGCGGCCGCTGCCCGCCGCCCCCGCCGCCCGCCCGAGGACAGCCGCCACAGGCAGTAGCAGGCGCCGGCCCCGAGCACCAGGGCCGCAGCCGTCGCCTTCACTGCCGCGCCCCGCGGCTCCCACATCGCCCCGGCCGCGCCTGCGTCGCCTGCGGAAGCCACCGCCCCATCCGGCGCGCCTCGGCCGCTGCTCTGCCCTCCCCTCAGGCACCGGGCGCGGGGGCTGCTCCCCAGGTGCTGAAGGGATGCTGAGCTCACAGCTCCGTGTGCGGGGCGCGGGGGAGGTCCCGCCGCTGCGATGCAGTTTCTGNAGTTAATTATGATAATCCAAGAGCTCGCTTCAAAAACAAAATCGTTTTTCATCCTCGTCTAAACACTTAGTTTAGCTTTGAATTATAGGGGGAACACAAATAACTGCAGTAACATAAGTAAACACACTGATCGGACGTACGCTTTGGGTGACTTAAAAAAAAAATTAAAAATTAGGTTTTTCTAAAAATAAACCACGCTCCAGAGTGCTCCAAACCGCCGCATGCCTGTGGAGGGCCGGTACGCAGGACTGTGGCACCGCCTCTCGCAGGGCACAGAGCCGCCTCCAGGCCCCGAGCCGCGCTGCAGGGCCGTGGGCTGGGAACCCCCGNGCCCCGGCCGCGCCTGCGTCGCCTGCGGAAGCCACCGCCCCATCCGGCGCGCCTCGGCCGCTGCTCTGCCCTCCCCTCAGGCACCGGGCGCGGGGGCTGCTCCCCAGGTGCTGAAGGGATGCTGAGCTCACAGCTCCGTGTGCGGGGCGCGGGGGAGGTCCCGCCGCTGCGATGCAGTTTCTGTTTTACAGGAAGGAATCACCCGCGCTGCCGGGCCGGCCTAGCCTCGCAGCGCGTACCGAAACAGGCTTCCCGCTCGGGGAGTCGGCTCGCTGACGGGAAGGGCAGTCCTGCTCCATGGCAGCCTCTGGCGGGCAGTGGGGGACAGTCGTGTCCGCCGCCCCTGCCCCTCCGCCACCCGCTGGGTGTCCAGGGGTCGGCAGCCTGGTCCCACTGCAGCCGGTGGCACCACAAACTTCCCCGGTAACATCTGTGGCAGGGTGCCATCCGCCACCCTCGCCAAACAGCGGTCCCCCGCGCCCCTCAGCAGAGCCCTGCTCCCGCCTCGTTGTGCCCCTCAGCGCTGGCCGGGGCATCTCACCCCCCTCACACTGTTCTCTCCTCGCCTGGGGCATGATTTTGTTCTCCTTTTGTCACTAGCATGCTTCAAACGATTTATGAAAATTTTAAGAATAGAAACAGGATAGAACAAAGCAATTCTGCTTTATAATCTACGTTTAAATGAGAATTTAAATGACGGCGAACCCGGTGAACTGCACTGGCTCTTTCCCTGATACGTTTAAGTTATTCGGTGTTTATTACAGAAGTACCTCTATATTTCAGCCCGGTAATTCCTTCCTCATGAGTGCAGTGGATGCAGTCCATGTTTTCTAATGGCCTGTCAGTCGTAAAGGTGACACTGGATCATGCTTCAGATGCTGGTGGATTAGGTATTCTTGTTGGCGCAGGAGTACACTTCCATAAAATGTCAGAGAGTAAAACTGACACAGCGTGAAGAACTGTAGGGGAAACGGGGTTGGAAAGTTTGCCCTTAGAATTTGTAAGGTGTTTCTCTGTGTTTCTATAGTTTCCTTCCTGTTTGTCACGTTCACTTCTGCTTGGGACCAAATCTGCAGCAGCTGTTTTTCAGTTTCCTTCAAACAAAAAAGGCACAATCCATAAATGCAAGTTTAAGAGATATCCTGATATATTCGAGCTGCCAAAATAGACCCCGTTTGCAATCAGCTATAACAGCCAGGATTTCCATGGAAATACTAATAAAGAAATCTTGAGCCGATTAGAATAATTACAGAGCAGTGCTGCCATATAGACCGAGTACTTCTCCTGGGAGTCTGTCTCTAGATCATTGTTTGCTTTTTGAGCACAGAAAAACAAAATATAAGATGTATCTGCATGACGTGTATTTCTTTATTCAGCACTTAAAAAACAGCTCATGTCTACATTTCCAAGAAAAAGTTTTAGCATTATAGCTATAACATCGTTATAGCAGCAGTGACATTAAGTTAATTAACTAAAAATTAAAGAATTAAGGATAAGATTAAAGGAAGATTCTTTTAAAAAGAACCAGTTAAAAATTACCCTGTGTAAGATCTTTTAATCCTTTTTTTTTCTTATTTCTTAGAGGTTGTTGCTTGTTGATACCTAGCCATATTTCTTATTTAATTTTGTTATATTTTAATTTCTTTATGAAGTTACAGTATGCTTGGTGTGAAGATAAATAAGATGATACCAGTCCTTTTATTAAGGAACATCAAAGCTAAGATGAGACCTTTGAACATTTACACACATAGTTTCAAAAGTAAGGATATAGAGTTCTAAAATGGCCATTTGCTTAAGTCGTGTTATGATGAGGTTGTGGTTGTGGACTCAAGCCAGTTGGAATCCAAGTAATCTTGTCCAAATAATTTAGGATTCCCTGATGCATCTGAGAATTTCCTTCCTGTCTCATTTCTGTCTGTTCTCATCCAGATTTACTTTTAAACCGTATTCATTAAAAGTCAGGCAAACCATAATCCAGCAAACACTCGTGTGTGACAACTTCACTGTAGTTAGTAGCTGTATTCTTACAATATTAGAATTAAATATGAATGAAGAGCTGGCCTAAGATTTTTCTGCCCTGTGACCCAAATTTATTTTACCATGAAGGGTAAATGGCTGAAGTGGTTTTAAGAAGAATGGGTGAAAACTTTGGTGATGGATGCTTTCAGATTGCTGAGAGACTTCTAGAAGTCTAATAGAAATAGCCAGATGTGTACTGATCTAATTGCTTGGCATAATTTACATAATTGTTTCCAGTTTTACACCTAGTCCAAGCATCACTGAAGAGTACTTGAATGAGGATTGCAATACCAGGTGTTAAAATTCCTTCCTTACTTAAGTAAGTAACATTCTCAAATGTTAAACAGAGTCATTGCATACTAGTATATCACTTAATAGATGGGATTTCTTGTGTTGGAGAACTTTCAGAACTTCACCCAAAGGAGAAGTTGCCTCATTGAAAAAGAGGCGCGGGGGAAAGGCAAACAATACTTGAAATAAAATATGGCAGTCACATACTGGCTTAATCCAGCAGAGGGAGTAGCTGACCAATGTTGGGAATGGCTTTGGGAATCTACCCATTGGAAAATTTGTGATAAAAGCCATTTAGCTGTTTATTATTTAAAATATTGCGTGTCATGAATTACAATGATAAGTGATGTATTTATATTTTTTTAACCTAGTCAACCGTCAGCCACACCTTAAAAATTACATTTCTGTTAAGAAGATTGAAAAGACGCTGGGGTTGTAATTGGTGTGTTGATTTTAGTTTGATCTGTAAATATGCCGATGTCTAAAGTGAAGACAATGGCCTTTCATTTTGTCTTCACCTTTCATATTGGTCTTGACTTAGATTCACAGAAATACAGAACAGTTTGGGCTGGAAGGAACCTTCAAAGAGCATTTAGTGTAACCACCCTGCTGTGGGGAGGGGCGCTTCTCTTTCACTTGATCAGCCTGCTCAAAATCCTGTCTAGCCTGGCTTTGAACACTTTCAGTAATGGGGCATCCCAACAATTTCTGTTCAACTACCTTCAGAGATCTCTCCCATTTTACATTATTGTCTGATTCTCTTTCTACACAGTATTCTGATTAAAGCATGAGAGGCCTCTTGAGCCGTTCCCTCTACCTGCCTGCCCTGCTCTCCACCTCTGCAGGGCGAGGGCCCTCTTGACAGGGTGAGTTTTCTTGTCCCTATGTTGTAGTTAGCTTTTGCTCTTTATCCACAAAATGGGTTTGATTTAGAGACTTCCTCTTTTATTTTGTCCTCCCACCATGCTTCCTGAAAAGGATTCAAGCACAAGCTCCACATTAATTTAATAACAGCAAGAGGCCATGTCTTGAGAGCAAAGTAGTATTGCATGCCATGTTTTGACATTTTTACCAGGCACAAGAATTTTTTGTTTATAGTTTCCATTAAATATTCACTTAAATAACTGCAATTTGCCCATATACTTTAATATACTTTGAAAGTTCTTGCTGTATGCGAGCTCAAAGTCCAAAAGTAAATGATCCGTGTCCTTTAGCTCAAGATAGCTAAAGGACAAATGAGAAAAATGGTTCATTGTTTATTGTGCATTGTTAAATTATCATTAAAAGATGATGTAATAATGCTGATAAAACAATCCTGAAAAGCAAATATTTTTTAAGCTGCATTTTGTTTTCAATATTGTTTACAAGATCAATTTTTGCCCAGCTTCCCATTCAACATACTCTTCACCTCATAATATTAAACTTGTTTTAAATTGTTTCTTATTAAATAGATAAAATTATCCAATCTTATATATATCCCTTTTTTTAATGCACATTAAAAGCAATTTAATACTTAGTAGGAATTGCTAAAGAAATACCACATATTTTGCTATCCTAAACCCAGTACTTAGAAGTCTAGCAAAGGAAATACTCTGATACATGCCAGATTACCTTTAAAAATTGAATGAAAGGGAAGTGATGAAAAGAAATGCCTCTATTTTTCAGTTCTTTAAAGGATTCTGGTAAACTGTTGTTTATTTTAACAGCTTCATAACTAAATGCTACTTTGCTGTTAATACAAGGAGTTCATTTGCAGTTTCTTTTTATGGGTGCTGCTTTGTGATGTATTTATTCCTCATCCAGAAGATCCACTCATTTTTAGAAGGAAAGCTCAGAGAAATAGTGGCAAAGGGATTAGATGCTTTCTTATAATACATACTAAATTATTCTCTGTGTGTGTGTGCTATGTGTTTTATAATATTGCACTTGGACTTTTAAAACATGCTAATAATACAGCATCTACTATGTAGACTGCAACTTACATGATAATATTGGGTTTTTTGCAAATATTAATGGCATATGATATTGCAAATACAGTAAGACAATATATCTAAAAACATAGAAAATATTTTCTTTTTATATCTATAGGTTTGGGGGGGTTGGGAATTTTGTTTGTTTTTGGTTTTTTATCTACAGAATATTTAATGAATATAACCTCCATTTAATGCTCCTCTTTGTTTAGTTGATATATTAAACCCTTACTTTTGTGGTAATCAAAACTGAGGTGATGTTAATTGTTTTAACTTCGTTGCTGTTCACAGTATATTTACTTACATGAACTAGTAATGTGGCCCTCAAGCACTGCATCATTAAGTGAGGTATTTTTCATGTTTTCTGTTCTCTGTGTTCTTTCATCTTTTTAAATGAAGACAGCACAGCCTGAGATTAAAAAAATTAAGGATTTAGTTTTGCTAACACTGGAATTTTAGAAAATAATGCAATATTTATTGCTTTAATATTCTGTACCATTTTCTGGTTGAAATTTTCAGTAGGATGTGAATAATAAATCCTTAATCTTTGGATCCACTCACTAAACAATTGAGTCAGTAAGTTGGCATGCAGAGTGACTGGATTTTTCTCTTACTTACCTCTTTGTAACTGTACTCAGTTTTATCTTCTGCTACTGCATCTGTCCTGAGCTCACAGCAATTGCATTTCAGCTGTTTCCTCTTTTGCTGACTATTCAATTAGTATTCAGATCAGTCCAAAAGTGGAATGATTGTTTTATGCATTACATGAATACATATACAAACTTGTTGCCATCAAATCCTCTCACAGATTCTCTTAGGAGTAAGAGCAATATGCGAGATAATCCCCAGTATTTTCTGAGGCCAATTGCTATTTGTACTTTCAAAGGATCGTATTTTCTTTCACAGTGATATTCTTAGCCCGTAGTCTTACGCAGTTTTGGTTTTGTAGAAGTTCAGACAGGTTTGATAAAATACCAGTTAGAATCATATGGTCAATGGCTGATAAAACAATGAGTCTTGAAACAATTTTTGCAAAGAGTAATTAAAGTATTTAATATGTTAAATAGCTGAATAGAGCTGATCAATAAAAGAATCGATATGAGGGATGAAAGCCCGAATTTCAGTTTTTGAGCTTTCCTTCAAGCACACAAGCTAGTTCTGGTTTGTATGCTAATTTAACTTTTGCTTTAACTTCTCTGTGTAAAATGAGAAGTGTCATTTGGTAGTAAAGTACTTTTAACTATACACAGAAAATTATACTTGAATGTTCATCCCTTTAGATTAGATCCTTTAATTTGCAACAATCAACATGGAAAAGACAAGATTTAAATTTTTTGTGTGACTAAAAACATTCATAAAACAGCATTACTTTGTATACTGCCACAAATTATTTTTTTAGATGACTAAAGAATTATGTGCCAGAGAATGGGAGTTCTACAGCAGAAACTTCATGAAGCTTTATTTGGGATAATGATACGTGTTTTACACATACCTCAGGAATATAATAGGAAAAATCTTTTACCGAAGCAATATTTATGTTGTTCCTTTGTGGGAGGAAAATTTTTTGTTTTAATACAACAACATAGAGAGAGAAACTTAGCTTTGGTATGAATTTTCTCTGATGTTATTCTATACTAAAACTACTCAGATCTGAGTTTCTGCCTGTTCCAGACCTGACATTTCTGTACTTTAATCAGCTGTGTTTGGGAGGAATATGGTGGTATATCCAGAAATAAAAGGACAATTTCCATTTAGTAAAGTATTACTAAATATTCCATTTAGTAAAGTAAACAATCTCCATTCTCTCATGCTCTTTCTTTGGTTTTCTGTGCTTGGAATTAGGAAGATCATGTAATCCAAATTTTTCTTTGAAATGGGTATTATATATAGGTATATTTTAAATATGATAATCACAATAAATAAACACATCCACTCCTTTCTTTGTTATGTGTATAAAATTTGATGACCCTCCATTTAGAATTGGGTAAGGTGGCCTCTTTTGTTTTGAAAAGCATACAGTGCATATTATATAGGAGGTACAGCTCTGTTAGGAACACTGGTGTAAATCCTTACTATGAATCACAGAACTGAAAAGGAGGTGAATCATTTCAAGCTGTGCTGTGGTTAACCTTGGTGCACATTTGTCCAGGGTGTTTTTAGTCATTTTAAAAATCAGAGGTGCAGGAAACACATGAATATCAACAGGCAGTTTATTCTGGTACTTCATACTCCTTTCTACCGCAAATATTTTCCTAATACAGTAGCCCTTCTTGCAAAAAAAAAACCCCAAACCTACCACCTTTTTTTTTTTAGTCTTATTGTCTTATACAACAGGGACATGGAAGATTATTAATTTTTTCTTCAGTGCAGCCTTTCTAAGATTGTCTCAGCTAGGAGTTTTGTTTAATTTTCACAGAAGTTGGACTGAAACAGTGGCATGTTCCATTTCTAATTTCTCCCAGTCAATTTTTTAAATTATTATTTTATATGAAGCGAGGGAGATTTTGGCAAATGAAAGTAGCCATGGAAAGTCTAATTCATTCATCAAGTCAGCTACAGAGAGATAGTGTATTTTAATATATCAGCAATATATGACTCATTTGAAATACGTTTTTGTTCTGAATCTAATTATTTCTTGTTGCTTGGCCTGGAAGGAAAATGGGAAAGGTTAAAATTGGTAGGATATAAATTGCATTATTTTACACTGGGGGTTTTTGTATTGCCAAGGAAATAGGAATAGCACTTAAGTAAATGTATGTATTTACCACTTTTAAATTATTTTCTATAAACACTCAAACATCCTCCCAGAAATACAGATCTATACTTTAATAAAGTACAGATGACAGCAGCAGGACTTTATGGCAGTGGGAGCAAGCAAATTTTTATTGCTTGATACTTCAGAAAATTATAAACAAGTAGAAATTTTATTAAAATGAGTGAATGAATTGATACTACAAATATTTTCAATGTGTACTTTATTTAAATTATACATAATAAACATCAGTTCTATTCAGAAGTTTATATTGTTGAGCTTGACTGCTTTGTATGTTAGAGCAAATTGCAGAGTTTTGTGGATTTTACTTCAGGTCAGAAACTGTATTTAAATTACTCATTCTGCTTTACAGTTCAGAAGATAGATAAAATATAATTTGCTGAAAAGAGATGAGAAAAAAGCCTGTGGAAGATGTCTCTAGGATAAGTCCATTATAATGTCCAAATATTAAGAGTTATACAGAAGTGGAACATGTGGCTGTAGACTGACAAGGAAAAAAAGACATGTAAGTTTAGGTAGCTGCTCTGCATATGACAAAAAAGGCATAATGTATAATAGAAAGTTATGCTGTATAAATTAAATATTCTCGGTCCAACCATTTATCCAGCTGTCTTTTTGCAGGATTCCATCGACTGGTTGAGCTGTGGTGACTCAATGCCGTGAGTGCCTGGAGAGCCAGGTCCCTGTATTCTCTGCTAGGACAGATGGTGCTGGTACTCTTCTCTCAAGACTGAGCAGCAATGCTGATTGGGAGGTGTTAGGGCAATGGCGTGTATGTCAGAAGTATGGGATGGAAAGAGTTGGGATGCTTTTCTGGGAGGTGAAGAATGCAGTGACAGGGATAAAACAGAAGGCATCACAGGCTTGTTGGGTTCAATTAGATGGAATGCCTGATGAGAGGTGAGGATGAATTGAAAATCAAACTAAGAAAGTCAGAAGACAAACTGATATCTTAAAATACTTAAAACTTGAGTCTGACTAGACTGGGCTGGCTAAAGATGTCTTGTTTCTGGAACATATCAGGGCATTCTCAGGGAATAATAGTCTCACAGTCTCATATTCTCTACATTCTTAATAGCATTTTCACTGTTTGGTTTGACTTCCATAATTAGATTAGAATGCATATAACTGAGAAATTTCTTAATTGTGTACTTTTATATTGTATACACTTTTGTAGATATTTTGGGTGCAACTAAGTTACCTAAACCCATATTTCTGGTAATCCAGCATGCCCTGGGATCTATGCTGGGAGCTGGGCTTCTGTTTAGTGGACAGAGGAGAGGTTTTCTCTAGCTGAGTACCTAACCATTTGCTGCAGAAAGGCAGAGCTCTTTCTCTCTTCCTTTCTCTCCCTCTGTGAATCCTCATGTTCTCTTTTTGATGGATCCAGTATGTTGATACAGTCTCCTCCAGCCAGAGGTTCTTAGTGGATGTTGTCTCCTCCGGCCAAATCTGTGTTTGCTCTGAGCATTCACAGACTTTGAAAATAAAGCATGCCTGGACTTTTCAAAGTTCTGGAACTTATGATTAGTGGATTTTATTGTCTCTGGCACTGTAGATGATGTTTGGTGGTAGATAATTTCAAAATTACAGGGTATTTAGTAAATATCATTATTAGCACACTATCATTTATTGCAGCTTTCTGTTCTTCTCCTGTGCAAAGAAAATATATCAGTTTGTACTTATGGCTGGACAAGATCTGTCCTCAGGGTCAGATGGAAACCATTTGCTTTGTAAATTACAGTTTCCTAAAAAAGGTCAGTGGTACCACAGTACCCTGATGTTGAGTTATCAACATAAAATTATTGTTATGTTTTAAAGGTGACCACTGTGGTCTTGACACTGAGTTTTAAATTAGATGGAGTTTGAAGTTAAGGAAATGATCCACATGTCCAAATTAAACAGATTTTTGGTTTGAGAATCTCATGATGGAGCCAACTATATTTATCATGGATGCAGGCCTTTGAAGAGATGTACAAAAAGAATTTGCTATTGAAAAGGGCCTACACATTTCTGTACCTTAAAAAAATCTTTGTAAACCCCAATTGCATTCTGCACTACCTAAATATCTTTAAAATTATCATGGCTGTAGCAAGTTCCAAAATTTCTATACTAAGAACGTAAAGCCAGAAAACCTGGTATTTTAAAGTTGTTTTAAGAAGTTTATATGCAGTGAACAGAGACAGCTCGTTGAACAGCAGCATACTTGGAGGAGCAGGCAAATTACCTGAATGTATTATCTATGCAATTAAATGCTAGTGGGAAGAGGCACATTATCAGCAATTTTCTTACCTGATTTTTCCCTTTCTAGCTAATGAAATTATTGCCTATGGAAAGTTGTGTAGCTAATGTGGATATACTCTTCTATAAACGCCAGTGGCATCTTTGCTGTGTTTACATGCTGACATCTTCTTAACATACATTTAGTAAGAGCAAAGTACTTTGGAAATGTGTAAGAAGAGATTCTCTTCAGTGACAGGATATGTAATAAAATTAGAAAGTGTTTTTGTATTTTTGCTATCAGCTAGTTACCATATCAGCCAGTTACCATACCAATCAACTGTTGCATCAGTGTATTATTTTGTAGTTATAAAAGAAATTACATTACAAGCATAAAGGTTTTCTTATATAAAAGTTGCTTTAGGAAAAGTGAAAAGAGGTGTTATTAACTGTGTTCCTTTCTTCATATTTAGAATTGCACATTTTAAGTGTTGCATATCAGATATTTCAGCATATGATGTAGTAATTCAGTACTGCAAATGGTTATGGATATGGGTCAGTTTAGAATGTAAACATGTAGTAAAATATTACACAGAAGTGACATCCATGCATGTTATGTTTGCATCTTTGAGGCTGCTGTTCTTTTCAGTGGTCTAGCTTTAAAGTATCAGTAAGTACTATTTCTTTTTCTTCTTAATTGTAATTCTCTCTTTAAACTGATCTTTATTCTGTGCTTTGCTGTTGTCCCATTTTGACACCTATGTTCTCCTCTGTATGTTCAGCTATAATGAAGAAGTGTGAATATGAGATCTGTAAAATTACTTCAAATGCAGTCCTCCTTCCTTCATTCCGCTCTCCAGACGCAGTGATACCCCACTGAACATTGCTAAGAATGCATAGGTTTATATTGTGTGTGAAATGCTGTAATATAACGAGTAAGTTTGGAATGCAAATGTGGTTAGATATATAGAACGACAGAATCCAACTCCACTGAGATAATTATCACAGAATCACACGCTGGTTGAGATTGGCAGGGATCCCTGGAGTTTTGTGGTCCAACCTCCAGCTCAAGTAGGGCCACGTAGAACTGATTTCCCTGAACTGTGACCAGATGGCTTTTGAATAAATATTTCCCAAGGACAGAGACTCCACAATCTCCCTGGGCCACCTGTGTTAAGTCACCCCCCTGGTATAAAAGTGTTCCCTGGTGTTCAGGCAGCACATCCTGTGTTTCAAGGTGTGCCTGTTGCCTTTTGCCTCCTCTGTCACTGGGCCAGTCACTGGCCACTGAAAGAGCCCAGCTCCATCTTTGCCCCTGCACCCATCATGTATTTGTACAGCTTGCTAGGAGTCCCCTGAGCCTCCTCCAAATAAACAGTCACAGCTCTCAGCCTTCACTTATACGGAATACGCTCCAATCCTTAGTCATCTTTTTGCCCATCGTTGGATTCTCTCCAATATGTCCATGTCTCTCATGTACTGGGAAGCCCAGAACTGGACACAGTACTCCAGGTGTGGCTTCACTAGTGCTGAGGGGAAATATCACCTCCCTGGATCTCTTGGCAACACTCCTCCTAATGCAGCCCGGGATACCAGCCATCTTCCTTGTGACAAGGGCACATCACAGGATCAGGTTCAACCTGGTGTTTACCAGGACCTCCAGGTCCTTTTCTGACAGCCTATTCTCAAGCTGGGCTGCCTCCAACATGTACTGGTGCCTTCACCTGCCCCTCCCCAGATGAAGGATTTTGCACTTGTTGAACTTCATGGGGTTCCTGTCCACCCCTTTCTCCAGCCTGTCAAGGTCCCTCTGGATGGCAGCATGACCCTCTGGTGTATCAGACACTGCTCTCACTTCGGTGTCTTCTGCACACTTGCTGAGAGTATACTCTCTCTCATTGTCCAGGTCATTAGTGAAGATGTTAAACATGACTCGATGCAGTACTGACCCCTAGACTAAACTGCTAGTTGCTGGCCTCCAAAAAGAGCTCACTGACAAAAAAACCCCAACAAAACCAAAAAACAGCAGCAACAACAAACCAATCAAAAAGCCCCCAAAAACTACATGTGGTCCAAGATATTAATGTGACGTTCATAAATAATTGGTACTTGATTCTGCTGCAAAAAATCAGTCCTTCTGAATGTAAAAAACATCTTAGTTCTTCCTGATTCTACGTGTGGAAGTACATGTGATGAGTGTTGGGAGGTTAATTCCCTTTGTGACAGCATATTGCAGTAGTTTCTGGTCAGTAATATATTTCTCCATATGGTTGTGTGCTCCACTAAACGGAGAAGTGGGCAGGAAAACTAAAAGCCTTTATGATCCATGTGAGAGGTTTAGCATTAGTGTGAAAGTGTAATTGATTCATTAGGAATCACCTGCATCCCAACTGTTCCTCATCTGTTTTATCATGAAGAGTCTGAAAACATCTTGGAGGTGTTTTCATGAGAAGAAAACTCCTCTGCTACAACTAGGCAAGATCCCAAGAAATGTTTTTGATTCCTGGCACAGAATTTCTGAAGCAGGAGAATGTTATTGATTGCCTCCTTTCTAGCCTACACTTTAATTGAATTCAAATGCATAATAAGAAAAGGAAAATGTTTTTATTTTCAAAAAAAGTGTATTTTGATGTTTTGAGACTATAATACATTTATTATTTAATAAGTTAATACATGATTGAAATTGTTGATGCAGCCTATAACAATTTTAGAGGGATTTATTTTGTTTTAGAAAATGACTGTGCAATTATGGGTGAGAGCAGTTTACTTTCTAGATGGGTGATGGAAAAAAACGACTGGCCAAGAATAAAAAGTATTTTGGTCATGGTTTTGGCTTTTATATCACAGGACAAAATAACATTCTCAACGATACCAGCATGCAAATTGTTTAGTGACAGAATTTAGTCCAGTATCATAATGAACTTTGGCAGCTAATAAAGAAAGCAAGCCAAAATAAATCATACACAGCCACGCCTTTATGGGTGTTGTACTTAAAAATATTAAATCCTTCTATGATTTTGTTTTCCTTATGTATTTGCATACAAAACTAAAATCATCATGTTTCTTGTGTTTAGAGCTAAAAATATGTAAAGAACAGTTGTGATAGAATTACCTCTTGTATACAAACTGCGTTTTCTGTCATGTTATTTAACTGATTCACATCTAGTGTTGATTATATCAGCTGGAATATCAGTATGTTGATTGCCATCCATTTGCATTTATCTTACATATCAAAGACACTAAATTCAATTTGTGTCTCTATAAACTTTGCATTTTCCATTTTTGTTGATGATTAATGTTTTCTGTAGGCTCGAAATCAAACATTATGTCTATTTACATCTACTCAGTGCTATTTTAAACTAGTTGTGATGAATCATATATGACAGTCTACAGGGGCTTTTAGAAAACATTGATTATAAAGCTTTTTCTTCTAGCTTTGAAGATACACAGTAGTTCTCTTTATGCGTGAAACATTTAAATCAGTGTGCTATTGACATTTAGATTAACTACATATGTTTTTATGTTGAAACTCACTGATATGTATCATGTAGCCTGCTTGTGCCGTTCTTTTGAAGCTCTTGTGGATGGTTTAATGTTGCTGGAAAACTATTTTTCTATCTTCTTTTAGAGATTGAAAATCATTTCAAGATTCTTTTCCTTTGACATTTTTTCAGCTAGCAAACTGGGTTGAACTGTCTGTTCAATTATAGGCTACAGATGTGATGAACCTTTCCACTTGAATTTACCCAAGCTACAGTTCTGACCTCATCTTTCCAAATAAATCTAAGATTACACAGATTTTGGCAACATGCTTTTATTGTTAATGTTAAAACAGCAATTCTATTAACTGTGGGTTAGGTCTGTCCAGCTGGCTAAATGTTTGCGGGGGTTTTTTTGATAAATTAATTATCTGCAGTTTTTAAAAAATTGGGTTTGTGTTCTCTAACTTTGGTCTGTGATGCACTGATTAAATAGTAGTCTTTGTCTAATATCTGCATGTGAATGTTAATATGATTCCAGCTCAGACTGTCTTTGGCAAATCAATGTGTTACTGTGCCAGAGAAAATGAGTGTATGAGATACATGGGTTATGGCTCAGCTGTTTGTGGTATTCCTCCACCTACTCAGTGATCCTGGAGAATCATTTGTCTTCCATGTGTGTGACTGGGAACTGCCTTTAAATGCTGCCATTCATATTCATAGTGCAGGAGCAAAATTTCCCTAGAAGCTTTTGAAGTGTTTTCTTTCCAGTAGTGGTCATAGTATTGACAGACAAATCCATTTTTCCTGTATTCTGTCATGGAAAACATGGCACAAAATAATCTTTTCTGTGTTTCATGTGGCTGTGTAGAGAGAGGGGCACTGTCCCTGTAGAGCACTGTGGTTCATCCCTTAAGGCAGCGCTCCTAGGATGTGCACTGCATGTCAGGAAGACAAGGCAATTGTCTGCATGCAATTGTATCATGCAAATATTTCCTGGCTATGGACAGAGAAAGGAGGGGAATCAAGAGAGAAGTCACTGAAAGAAGACACTTAAAGAGCTTATAAAGGAAGAGGAAGGCCCATGATTTTCTTTTAGACATGAAAGTTCTTCTGGGACCTTTTTGATTAAATAGTACAAAAACATAGAGATGTAAACATTAAACTGTGTTTTGTGGCTGTGGTGTTTGATGGAGGGCGTACTTTACATACATTTTTGAGAAGCTCAGAGAAATAGCAATTAGCCCTGTAATGCTGATTTTTAACAGTTGTTAGTCATTTCCCCCATATGTATGTTTTTGAGATATATTGTCTTTTTCCTTGTGCTGCCTCCTTCTGCACTACCTTCATAACTCCTGTATACTTTTTCTGTTCATACAGTCTTTTCTCAAAGAATTTGCTACTAGTCACTGTCAGGACATCATGCTGTATTATCCTTGCCCCCACCTCCAATTTCTACTGTTGTGTTCTTACATTATTTGTAGTTACAATTACTGTTTATTCTGCCACATCCTCAGTGGAAGTGTCTGCAAATGCCAAAATACAGAAAACCCTAATGTATTTCAGCTAGTTTTTCAACAAGAGTTTCCCCCAGGCGCAGACACACTTTTTTTAAAAAAAAAAATTGTAGGAAATTAAAGCACCACTTGAATATTTCTGTGTCTATTTGGAAACAATTCTCTAGTATCATTAAAAAAAATGAAATATGCAATAACTTTAAGCAGTAAGGAATAAAATTATAGTGCATTGTAGATAAAAGAATAAAATTTCCAGCTATTTTTTGAAAGCTCCAAAGACCATCTAAGGAAAATAGTATCAAGGACAATTCCAGCATTCAAAATTTCAGACCATTCTTCACTGTTAGAAGTCTTTTCATTTGTTGCTTCCAGATGTCTAATCAGTCCTGCTCTTAAGTACTGAATTTAATTTGATTTTATTGCACAAGTGTTTCTTTCATGGAGTTTCTGTGCTGACAATGATTTTACAAGGTCACATAGAAACCTTTATTTGGAGGATACTTGTTAAACCATTTTCTTTGTTAATGTGTCCTCCCTCACTTACAGATTTCAATTAATAGCTGTGGCCAAACATCTTGTGCTGTTAAACACAGGCAGGATGTTCAGCTCATTATCCCCCTTGAACCTGCAACACTTTCTGGTGCCACTGTTTGAAACCCTGAGTGATCACACCCCCCCTTAACTCTGGCTGCTGCTGAACAATCATCCTGTTTATCACTGTGTATCACTGTGAGGTTTTAGCCTTGGTCCTAAGAGCCATGGAGGCTCTCTAAGAGTTCATGATCCGTTTGGGAATCTCCAGGGGCTTCGAATGACAGCAATTAGGCCACCCATTGTGGTCCTCAGTCAAATCCCACTGCTTTTCCAGATGGTACTTTTTGCTGACCAGAGAGATCAGAGACCTCTCACACAGATTTTGTCTTATATTCTTCTCCTGGATTATCTTTTCTACCCAGACTTAGCCTGCCTTAAGCTAGTATTTTTTTCCTAACACTGACTCTTTGCAGAAATTAACATAATGTGGTTTATAAAAGCATTTTTTCCTACTCAGATTTTCACCATTGGCTGTGCTACCAATAACAGATGTTCTGCTGTGGTTTCATTGTCTGTCCTTTTCAATCATACTCAGTGGTTCTGGATTGAAATAGTCCTCCAGAATTTGAGAAGAGGAGAACAACTTCACTTAATACTGGCTACTCATGACGGACTTTTTAAATTTACTTTCAGCATTTTTACATTTCCAGAATATGCCCTATTTAGTGAATGTTACCGGCATATGGGATTTTCCTCTCTGTTCTATCTTATCAGGATTAGCCTTTAATAGTTGAGATAATTCTTAAGATTTTTCCAGGAACAGGGATGAGTCAGATACCACTATATTTTTGCTATAAATATTTTGAAGGATATTGTGGGAGAAATGGCTAAATTATCCAGATTGTCAGTAAAGCACATGAATAATGGAGGACCTGAAGTAATGCAATTAATAATGGGATCTGTTTGCTTTGAGATTCTTTGGCATTCCTACCACCCTTAATATCCTGACTTTTTCCTTTATGTTTTTCTATTATTTCATGTTAGAACTAAAGCACTGAGTGCTTTGTCTTGCACTTGTAAAACAAAATGTGTGACCTTTGGGACTAGTGGTTAAAGCACCAGAGGAATGCACAAACACCATAATTGTCTCCAGATCTTTAAAGGAAGAGACATTCACCCAGGAGTTTTCCAGAACTCATTCCATGATAGCCAAGAGAAATTTAAAGGTTTGGCCCTGAATTTCTACACTGCACTTACACATTTCCTAGTGATCTAAGTATATTATGTATCAAGGAATTTTATCTTTAGAGATATCATCTACTTAGCTGAGGCATTTGTATTGCTCTGTTATTGTAATATTAGGATGATCGCAGGTTTTAATCAATGCATATTGACATATTCACATATCAAACACATAGTTGTTTGATAAGGAGGTACTGTAACATGCTTTTTACAAACAAGCTGAGAGAAGAGTGAACTTAGAGAATGTCCTGCATTTCTGAGCTCTCAAAAGCATACTTGCCTTCAGTTTGGGTGGGCACTGATGTGCTGGATGCAGACCAGCATCCTTCATGTTATCCTCGTCACCTAGAAGTGATGGCATGCAATCTGTGTCAAACTGATACAACAACCTAAAATTCTTCCTAGAAGGATTTCTGCTCTGCCTACCTCAAAAACCAAACAAGGCAGTTATGAGCATGTGGAGCTGGGTCTTGGGAACCAACCATGTCTTGGCTACTTATTGTTTTAGGGCAGATCAGGTATGGAAGAGGCCAAGGCTGAGTTATTCATTCAAGACTGAGCAGGAACACTGGAAAATCAGCAAGTAGAACCCACCTTCTGTGTTTGAATCTTAGTATAACAACTACCATTCCTCTTTTTCTACAATTGTATTTAAGGTTAGTCTTAAGTTTTTTTTTTGGTCTACAATAAAACAACATGAAGTCAATACAAAAATCTTAGAAATGTTTTCTGGGAATATTTCAGGAAACTGATAGATACAAAGAACTGTCAATACATTCAAGAAAAAATGTGTCTTGGTCACAGTCCTGCAGCTGTTTCTGTGTGAACACATAAACTGTGTTCATACATAAAACAGCTCCTCCCCACCATATTATGTACATTTGTGTCTATCAATTTCTACTGTATAATTTCAAATATTTGCCAAAATATTTCACAAGAGTGTCCAGAACAAACTGTCAAAAACAACTGCTGGATGAAGGATGCTGTAGAACTAATGTCATTCTGTAGTTGTTATCTGCAATAAACAGACCTCTTTGTAGGCAGGTAGTCCTACAAACCAACAGTATAGTGAGAAAAAAATGTAAACAACATGTTTTTCTTTTTCAAAGTATCAAATATTTAAATGTAGTAAGGAAAAGAGTTCCCTTATTAGCCTATCACAGTGACAATTACACCGTGCTTCTTTACTGTTTGAACTGTTTGCTCTTTGTGTCGTTCCCATTCCTCATCATCTTTGTCCAGATCAAAAGTTTCTGGATAAATGGGAAGCTTGTCTTTTGGGCATTCCTCATAATAACTTCGAACGTATTTTCCAACAGACCATCCTTTGTATTCCTCAGGCATTTTGCATTCTAGGCCATTGTAGTGAACATTGTAGTGATGCTTCAGCCAGTAGAAAAGATAATGAATGTTGTAATCACATCTCCAAGGATTGTCTCTCAGCCACAGTATTTTCAGAAAGTAAAGATCTTCCAGTACTCCATATTCAAAATTCTGCAAGCTGTTGTTAGATAGATCCAGCTCCTCCAAGTTATTGAGGCCTGAAAAAGCAGCTAGTCAATAGAAAAATAGTTATTGGAACCTTGTAAAGATAGCTTAGGAAAAAACTATTCATATCTGTGACAGGAAAAATATGCATATCTACAACAGGAAAAACATTTTTATAGTTAAACAGTTACTGCCTTTTTTTTTTTTTTTGTCTACAGGCTAGAAAAAGACTTCTCAGACATTTAAATATGGCGTGTGCCTTCAGAAGTGAGAAATATTAGGGGAGTTGTACTGCTGGTAAAGCTATAAAACACTTCATTACTCTGCCTGAGTGTAGAATAGAGACAGTGGAGGTGATGAATGCCTGATTTGCTCATTGAATCCTACTGTTGTTGTCATGGTACAGAGGTAGGTATATGGAAAATTATTATTAAACAATGTGAAGGACCAGAAGTTTTTGTATGTATATAGGTATTTGTGAGCATGTATAGAACCTTTAAATTAATATTTTAAGATTTGGAATGGAGTAACCATGGAGCTGCATAATAATGCTTGTCAGTTACATTTCAAGAGAGCCATTCCTACTTTTTGCAAGGATACTATTTCATTTAATGGTAGAAGTCTTAATGTAAATAAATCAACTGTGTAATATGAAACCTCTTAAGTACAATTTTACTGATGTTACCATTTTCTGATGCTGTTTAATTGCCAAGATGGTACTAGATAAGGCTCTAATTGCCAAGATGGTACTAGATAAGGTTCTTTTTGCTTGATACACTTTCCCTCTCTCTTCCCCCAGCTTATGTCTTCTTTTATAACTACAACCTAAATACACATAGGCTATAAGCAAATTTCCAGTACAGGCACTTGAGTTCTGATAAAATATAACTTCAAAGCACTTATATGTAGTGATTTTTAACCAAAAAGAGTTTAAATCCTTTTGATTTGTCTGTTATTTTATTGTCCAATATAATTGAAAAAAGTAGCCTCATTAAAGGACATTTTTCTTAGATGTGGCTAAGATATTTTTAAAATCATTCAACTACTTACCATTTTGGAAAACTGTTAGCCTTTAGGTTCCAGAATTAGTTTTTGTACTTGGTTAGTTTAGTATTAAGAATAATATTATATTATGCTATCATTTAGTATTATGTCTTTTTTGATTTTCATGATGAATACATTTCAGTGCAAACCTTTAGGAATTGTATGGTACGAAAGGTAAAATTTGCACCAGCTTCTAGATTTTTAAATCCTTCCTCCCCCTCCCCCACCATTTATATCTGATAGAGACAGCATCAACGTTTATCATTAGAGGAATGATTTTTAATGAATATTTAAAATTACACTTACCAGGATCAATGTGTGCTATTCCATTACTGTTTAGATTTAATATCTTCAGTTCACTGACATCTTCAAACTCCTTGGCTCGTAGCTGTCTAATTTTGTTGTTGGACAAATCAAGTTTAGCTATATCTGGAGGTATGTTACTTGGAACTTTCTTTAAATCTTAGAAAATGAAAAAGACATAACTTGTATCAGCTTTAGATTATTCTTACTGTTTAGGTATCGCAGTTGCATACCAGAGTATTGTCAGTCAAACATTGTTTCTTGTTTTCTTTCCCTTTTATCCCCTCTACTAATGTCACCATGTTTTTTCAACTTCTCAATTTCATTGTTTCTTTACTGGTACCTTTACATTTCATGTGGAAATTGTTCTCTTTATTAATGCTTATAGTAAAGCCTCTTTCAGTGTTTTATAATTTTATTTTAGTGGAACTAGACTATTCATTTGCACAGGGATCGGGTCAGTAGTGAAGATACTATATTAATAAAAAATGCATGTGTAGGGCTTGTTTGTGTAAAGAAAAGAAACCAGAGTAACTACATAAAAAATCATCCAGGCAGCAGAACGGTGTTCTGTCTTCTTCTCTCTCCTACTTGTATCACTGGCATTTCCAAAGTAGCCAAGGACCTCTCAATCATCAGTGTTCATATCCTTACAGTGTTCCTTGAAAAAGAGCTCCAGAAAGAACAGCTCCTACTCCAGTAGAGAGGAGAAGAACTGACTGTGGTTTGAACCCTCTCAGGGTAATGTTAATAAACCTAATCTCCAGGGCTATTATATTTTTTCAATGAGTGTTCTAATCCTGTGCTGTCATTCCAAGAAAATGAACACTATCACTTATTTGTCTTTCTTTGGATGAAAGCAAGTAGTTTTGGATTTGTGCTGGAATCTATGTGGTCATTGTACTTCTGAAGTACTGAAGATGTCTAATGAGTCAGGGATTTTTGAGACTAAAGAAACATATCAGTCTTCCTGCCTTGTATCTGATTATGAGCAGAGCTTTGGTTTTACAAAAACATAAATATTGTAACTACTCCAGCCTGCTGTGGTTGGATGCTTCCTGCTTCTGCAGATGTCAAAATTTCAGGGCCTATTTATTGCCAAATGAATGCAAATAATGCTTGAATTAAGAGACTTCGAGAGTTTGGCAGTACTAGAAAGCAGATTTTTTTTTCAATTGTCCTTCAAATACAAGTTCTTTGCAGAAAAGCAAACAAACTGCTTTTGCTTCCAATTTTCTTTGCTTTTTTTTGTAAAACAGAATCAAGGGTATAGAGTATTTCATTCTGGAGTACCACAAGGTCTGACATATCACTGATCTGATGAGATATAAGTAAATTATTCAAAGAAAAGGGAACATACACATGGATAAATGTATTTTTAAGATGTTTCTTTCATGACCTTTCTGATATTAGCTGAAGGCTCCTGACCTGTTGTTATACTGCTTTAGACATACTTAGTAGTGGTAGAGTGCTTGTCATTCCATTCCCTCCATTGTAAAGGAATAATGGGTTGCAGCTTTTCATATCATATTACTGGTTTTGCAATTAATGCACTTTTTTTTCTACTCTGAATTCTTGTCCACATGGATTTAGAGCAATGTTTGTGTTTTCCTTGGATTTTGTGTGCATTACGCTCCTATTTCTGATGAAAATTCCAGTGAAATTGTGCATCTGCTGTACAATATTCATCTACAAAGACAGTAAGTACAATGCTTTCATCGAAGATTACCATATGTTCAGAAATACCAAATATCAATGGGATATCTGCATCCAGCTGTCAAGCACATGCACAGTAGATCTGGTACTTCCAAAAAATATCGAAACATACTCAATATGTCTATGCTAGGCATGCAGGAAGTTCTGGTTTGATATACTTAGTTCTTGACCTGAAGGAGGGAGTCCTTGTACTCTTTAGTATGCTTTATTCCTCCATTATTAATATTAAAGACAATAAACAATCTTTTTAAATACCATAAACTCCTTTGAAACCCACAAAGATCAGACCACATTGAATGTTTCTATGAACTTAGAGAAAAAAGTAACATTTTTCTTGCCAGAAGTTTTTGAGTATATTTGTGTATTCAGCTCATCTGTTTGATACCACTAAGTGGGGAGAATTATAAAGTCAGTCTTTGCTTATATTATGATTATAATTTGTGGCTGGGTCTTGTTCAATAACAGTTTACTGGAGGCGTAAAGTAATAGTGATATAATTAAGATCCAATGGAGAATAATTAAGATCATAATCTATAATTTAATAATTAAGATCCTATCTATAAGGAAAGGTAAGATAGGTGAATATTAAAAAAATAATAAATGTTACCAGGTAAAGCAGCATAAATAATTAATAAAAAAGATGTAGTAGTTGCATGTTGAAAAAAAGAGAAAATTGAACCAGAGGGAAGAGAAAGGAATTTAACATGGTGGAAAAAAGTAAAGAACACAGACCATTTTTATGACATACACAGTAGATAAATTATGTAATCAATTACTGAAATCATTAATCCGTAATATTTAGATATTTTCTCCTTATACTGAATTCTCAGCTTGTCTCTGACATAAAGGTGCAAGAATAAGAGCACACTGAGGCTTTTATATAAAATCAAGTTACTCTTAAAGCAAATAGAAGTTCAGCTGGACAAAACATACTGCTGTGATCTGGTATTGCAGGCTAAACTCCACTAAAATTGGGAAAAGGTCTCACAGTGTTGGCTGCTTCAAGCAATGCTTCTTATTTCAGGATTGTTATGTTAAAGAATTATTCTCTTCTGAATTGTTTTGTTGTTTGCTTTGTTTCATCGTGGGATAAAATATGGGAAATATAAAGCACAAATAATTGTGCACTTTTGTGTTGATATATGCCCCATCTGGTTTACCCTTAAGGCTTAACTGTGGCTCTTAGGGGCCTGAGAAAGATTTAGGGATGGACTGGATCCAAGTGTCTGAAAAACATTTCTTGAAGTCCCTTCAACTTTGAATTGTTTGCTGGGTGCTGGGAGGAAGAACACAGAGGAGGTATTTCTTCATGAACACAAACATCCAACTTCTTCCCTTATTAGAAGAAATCTTGCACAGCAAATGTGAAAATGCAAAGGGTTTCCTTTGCAATCAGGTTCCTTTGGGCATTGAAAACACAGCTGGCTGCTCCACTTCTGTTTCACAACTCACTTCAGTCAGTGTTATTGCTATCTTTGTGTTTGTACAATGGAAGGAAGAAAAGACACTGTGCTTTTTTCTATCAGTTCAACAATTTCAGCACAGCTGTAATTTGACTGATTAGTATGTTTATAGTTGGAGAATCTGACTAGTAACTTAAGTAATATGCTTAATTTTTATTCCTGTTGATTTCTGTTAGATACTTACATTAGAGCACTAAGGAATATCTCTGGAATTTGGGCTGCAGAGCAGAGGTGAAGTGCAGAAAGTATTCCTACTTACTGCTGGTAGTTGCAAAAGAAAAACAATTAAAAGTATTGGTTTAAGTAAAGTGAGTACTAGTACTACATTCATTTGCAGTAAATAATCTGTGAACAAATGTAGTAAAGATTAAATAAATAGAATATTAAAATCATTAATTCAGTTATAATGACAGATACAAACCTTTTCTTTTGCAGTTCAGGGTTGGCACAGGAAACACATACATGTGGCACAAAGAGGAATCAAATTCTGGTTTGACAGGTTCAGGCTTCTCCCGTTTTATGTTTTTGGGGTCCTGCCTGTCCTCTTCACTACATAGCTGATCAGCTTTTATCTGCTTTAGCTTTTGATTTTTCAGTTCTATTGGATGCACACATTTGGCATAATTTCCCAAATTCCTGTTTGTTGGAACCTGTAGCATTATAACAAGAGTTTCTAGTTCACAGCTGCAGTGCCAGGGGTTATCATACAGACGTAGGTAGTTTAGACTGGGCGTATAAATAAAAATCTCCTCAGATAAAATCTTAATTTGGTTATGCTGAAGTAAGAGTGTAGTAAGTTTATCCAAGCCATAAAAAGCCTCACTCTCAATTTTTGATATGTCGTTTTGTTGTAAATCCAGTGTTTTCAATACTTTATACTTGGAGAACATACTATTCTTCAGCTTACGAATCCTGTTTCTTGCTAGCAGCATATGTTTTGTATCCTCTGGCCAATCAGGTGCCACAAAAATCAATTTTCTTTCCTGACAATCTAGGTATTTCTCATGAAGGTAAGTGTAAATATCACATGTTAGGCCTCGAGCATTGCGCTTAACAGTGCTAGATGCTCTCCTTAAGACGTTTTCCCTTTCATTGTTTCTCAAACTCCTATTCCTGGTCCTCCTACAGTTAGATGCATTACAAAGAACAAGTAGTAATATGATAGTAACTACTTGCATCCTGACATTCAGCTGGCCCCAGTTACTTTCTGTGACAGCTGGAGCAGTTGAAATTTTTGGATAGTCAAAATCAGTGTTGTACAGATCTGAGGAGGCACAGCTGGGTTATGTGGGATCCCTGTGTTGGAAGAAAAGTAAAAGATTAGAACAGATGAAATGGGCATTTTCATGGAAGCTTTTATATAATATGCAGTAAAGTACTCAATCATCACACTGCTTGGAACTTCACAAATACTTTGAAGATTTAAGGTCCTGTCTCTTTTTGTTTGTTTGTTAGTTTTTACTGACTCTGGTCTACTGTTTTTTATTTTCATTAAACATGGGAAAATATATAGACCAATTTCTCACTGATCTTTGTTAGGACATTCTCATGTGTTCAGGAAAACAGCATCAGGCTGGAATTTTTAGTATTTAAGTTAATCTTGGAAGAGTTTGAAGCTGGTCTTTTCCAACTTCTTGAGTGCTGAACAACTGGAACACATATAGAGTCAGACCAGGGAAAGCCATCCAGTGCCCATCAAACTCCCAGTTTTAGTTTGTGCTCAAGGGTGGGCTTGTTTTCAAGTCATTTTCTCAGGACTGTTCACCCCAGTTTTTGAGGTTTTGTGCTTTCATCTCAGTAATCTGCTGTGGCCATGAGTTCAGGATACTGGCCCAGATGGACTGAACCTGTATGAGGAATTCTTACATTTATGTCATACAGTGAGAATTTGAACTCTTCACCTTTAATATGATAGATTTTTTAAATTTGGTTAGGGTTTTTTTCTTTTGTTTTGGTTTGGGGTTGAAGTTTGGTTTTTTGGTTTTGGTTTTTTTAGGTGATTTTAAAAATTTGCAAGACTTAAATATCTGTGAATGCCAGGGATTATATATAAGAACTACAAAATTTTTGGATGAATTCTAATTTATACCAAGAAGAAAGATTTTTTCAAATGCTGTGGTTATTTGGGTCACAAATCTTCCTGATAAAAAAGTAGAGACTTTTGTTCTTAAGTACTTTGGAAATGGAGTTTAGTAGGATTCAGAGATAATCAATGAAGTTGTCATTGGTTTTCTACAGTTCTAGGGCAAAATGATATATTCAATCTCAACTCTATTTGATAAACAGGCTTCAAAACTTAACCCTTCTGAGAGGAGGGTTTTGTTGTTATTGTAAGCTTGGAGTTGTCAACTACAATACATTTTAATCCTGTATTGTTTACAACTTCCTTTATTCCTTCCATAGTCCACTTGGGGTCTAAAACTGTCTCAGTAAATTTCTTAGTATGTTTAAGAGCTTTAATTTGAAAGGTGTCTAAGAATGCAATCACCATTATGTATTTGTCCATTTTTTCTCAGTTTAACATTTTTAGTTTTATTAATTCCATTAATTTTCTTTAATGTTTTTTCATTGCTCTTCCTTGATGGAAAAACTATATTTGACTTTAACCAATAATTTCTTAGAAAAGGCAATGTTATATGCAAATTTTTCTTATAATAAATCAAAGAATAACATTAATATTTTGTTCAGAAATTATGCTCCTTAATAGATTCATCCATTTATAGGCTATTTCTAATGTTAAGTATATAAAAAAATAATTTGTTATCATTTGTAGTCACTTTGTAGTGAGGTATTCATCCGGTGTTCTAGCCCAGAAACACACCAATATTTACACACAAGCTTTTAAAAATTACCATAGGTAAAATACAGCTTAAGAACTTCAAAAATTATTTAGGATAGTCAAGTTAGTGGTGCAAGGGCTATTTTTCTCCCCTTATCAGTAGACCTACTAATTTTATCATAGAAAATGATCAAATTAGTGAGGAATGCTTTGCCCTTGATAGACTCATGCTGGCTGTTTGCTGTCACTTTTTCATCCTTTGTGTGCCTGGACAATGCTTCACAGAGGATTTGCTACATAACCTTCCCAGGGACTCAGATGGAGCTGACTGGCCTGTAGTTCTTGGATCTTTTTCCCTTTCCTGAAAATGGATGTGATATTTCCTATCTTCCAGTCGTTAGGAATCTCCTCTGACTGTCATGACCTTTCAAACACAAGTGAAGCCTCTCAATGACAAGAGACAGTTTTCTTCCTCTTGGATGCATCCTGTCTCATCCCATTTCCTCAGGTACTCCCTGACATTAACTTCTTCAACGATGGGTATTACTTCACTCTCACAGACTCTGCTCACAGGCCCCAGCAAGGCACCTGGGAAGCCTTCAGACAAAAAAGCTGTAAAAACTGAGGTGATTGAAAAAAGTGATTGAGTTGCTTGTCCTTGAAGATTAACCACTTTTCCTGGGCCCCTTTGCCCTCCAGGTCTGTCTACCATCAGATCCTGTTAAACAGATTCCTAAACTAGTCAAAATCTGCTATCAAGTTCAGGGCTTTTCTTCTATAGTTTGTCCAATTTTCTTCTGTCTGGATTTTGAACTTCTCATTTTCATGGCTGCAGTAACCAAAGCCACTCAAGTTCATTCAAGTTCACATTCACTCAAGTTCACAGTCCTTGATGTGTTGAAGAACACGTTCCCTAGACTACTTGTCAGTCAGCTGGATCAAAAAGTTGTCTTCAACGTACTCTAGAAATATCCTGGATTGTTCATGCCCAGCCATATTTTCTGGCAGCAGATATGAGTGGCTAAAGTCTCTCATGAGTAACCAGGATAGGCGAGAGTAAGGCTTCCTTCAGCTGCCCAAAGGTTTCATCCACCATCTCTTCTTGATCAAGCAGATCAAGCAGTCTGCAGCAGATACCTACCACAATGTAATGTCATAGGTCTAGCTTATAATCATTACAAATAAGCTCTTGATTGTCTTGTCACCCCTTTCAGTGCAAAGCTCCATGCATTCAGGAATGACTTTGTATAGAGTGTAGCCCATCCTCACCTTATTGTGCTGTCATTCCTAAATATTCTGGAACCTTTCATTGCACCCCTTCAGTTATGCATGTTATCCCTTTGCATCTCTGGAGTCCCTGTGAAATCACAGCTCTGTACCTGTGCATGAACCTTGGTCCCTGCTGGTTGATTCCCAAGCTACAAGTATTTGTGTTCAGACACTTGAGATAGAACCCTTTGTACCGCTTTTGCAGGGAAGGTTTCAGAGATTTTCCTCATCACTATCCCCCCAGCTTTCTCACCACTCCCTGTGCCCTCACTCCTTTCCAGGTTATGGTTATCTTCCATCTACATACCTATTTTTACTGATATCTCCTCTCTCAAATCCTTTGTTGCAGGAATGTATTTCAAAAGCACAAACTTTCCTCTTTAGAGTTGGTTGTTATTGGATTTCCAGTTATCTGGTTGGTCCTTTTGCCTGATAACTGAAATAGGGAAAAGGTGACCACAACACGGAAAAAGACACAGACTCAACTATTAATTTTCATGTACAAGTACTGACTTTTTGCCTTTGTATTATATTGATGTATATTGTGAAACATCAGTCATACTAGGAGATTTGTTCCCATTACATAAGAATGGAACAGTATCGGTAATATGTATTCTGCAGGTCAATAAAACATGGAAGGCTTATAATTACTCAAGTTTAATGTTCCACCTAGAAAGTAGAACTAAACAGGAAGCATTGTGTAAATGATATTGTATTATATTGCTGGTTAGAAAAATGTACCATCATGGAGAAATTTCACCAGTGGTTTAGATACCAGGATTGGCTAACTGTAATCTTGGTTTAGCAGAATGTGTAAACACATACTAACCTTCAATCATGTGAAAAGTCTCCTGTGGTCTGTAGGACTGTATAGTGTATGTATCCTTTAAAATGATAAAATGACCATACTTCTAGTGAGTAACAGTAGAAGATGATGTCTCATGTCTCTCAGTGTTCTACTTTGAGGCTTCCAAACAAAATGGCTGAGATGGACATAAATTATTAGGATGATTTAAAGATACTTACTCATGTTTTTTCCCTTATTACATACAGATATAATTTTAATATACTTCTGGGGGTTTTTTTATTATTCAGCCTATTTAAATCTGTTGTGCAGAGATAGTACTAATGGAACTCTATGACTATTGACAAGGTAAAATTAAACAGAAATATGAAAGCATGGTTTTATTAATCCTGAGGGAAATTTAGAGGCACATGTAATAGAAATACTCTTTTTTGACTGATTTGCAGGATTCTGTCTGCTATACAAAATGAAATAAATGCCCCATACATTTCACTTAGATAGCAGTTCTTTTATCTTTTTTGTATATTTAAAAATATATGCTAGATTCCCTTATGTATTGCACAGAGTTTTAAAGAAACTCTTAAAAGAAAATGTTATCCAAAAAGTTCTTCTGCATGTTGATGATGCAAGAAGTTTGCAAGTTAGTTATGTTCTTAAAAAGTTATTTTTGAAAGAGAGGATTGTGGATAGGTGCATTGTGTGAGCCAAGGCCTGGTGTGACAACTGCAGAAGACAGAGATATTCCAAACTGTTATTTGGAAGATCAGTGAGCTGAAGGCAGAGAATTTGCAATCTTAAAAATGTCTGCCATTCCCGTTTCAGAGGTATCCCTGGAGACTCAAAGTCTGCCTGGCAGGTGGAATTGCTGGAATAAAAGCTGCCATCGAGGAAAAGAGGTGTGCTGTTCACAATAGCAGCCATCACAAAGATGTATAAGGATTTGAAGAATAGCTGTACATTGCTTCTCTTTCCTATGAGGAAAACAAATGTATGTCTTTCAACAACATCCCCACAAAGTTCAGAAACATGTTTGTATAATACATTTTGACTTTTGTTTTTCTTAGTCTGAAATGCCATATCCTCATATAACTAACATTTGTTTTGGCAAAGTTTTGCATTAGTGACTCCAATCCTACCACTCATCTCCTCATCAGTATTATTTTTATTATAATCTGTGTTTTCTCCATGTTGGCTGATATTTTATCTTTTTAGATTTCCGTGTATTTATGCTGAAGTTTGAGACATCATTTTTTTAATGCAAATTGAAAGTAGCAAAGGAAAATTTTCCACTGACAAAATACCTTTTGCAGTTACCTTGTACCTTGTTAATACAAAATTTTCCCAGTCACACATTGTGCTTCTGGTGTAAAACCATAAGATTACACTCTTTGTATTGACAATTTTTAGACAAAGAGCAAAGCTCATTGTTTCTGAGATTATGGGGATGTACAAAAAGTTGCTGTCCTGTGAAGAATCTGATAGCAGACATGTAATGAACATTTCACAGGGCAATCCCAAAAGCATTAGCTCAGCACAGGTCCTGTGTACTTTGGTAACTAACACAAAGTGCTTAAAGGTGGCAGTGTTGCATTTCATAATGCTGCACATGAAGTTTGCTGGGGTGTATCAGACAACCTTTATTGGAACAAGGAGCTACTGAAGTGTAGGGGTCATTTGTTATTCTCTCATACTATTCCATACAAGCATTTTAGCCTCCATATTGCATGACAGAGATAATCAGCTAAAGTTGTCCTCTGAAAACTTCTGTTGCATATGGTAAACATGAATATTGTCCATCAGGAATAAATGTCAGAAGGTGAGTTTGTCAGATTGCTTTAAAACAATCCTGAGATTTCAAATGTCAAAATTAATTGAAAAACCAGTACAACAGAATTCCTGCAGAATTTAGCTGTAACACAATACAAGGATTTTTGGTAGTCTGTGTGCTCATTGAGTTTTAAAGAAGATGTCACTTTAAAAATGGAAGAAGAAGGCATGTGTTAAAATTCCGAGATCATAAAAATTGGTCATATGACCAATAAAGGAAATCAGCTTCTCTTCAAATCTATTGTAAAGTCTTCAAAATGCAGTAAGAAATGCTTACCTGTGTCTTAAATTGTGCAGCCTTGAAGCAACATATACATTAAAAAGACTCAGATCTACCAGAGTGTTTACCCTAGTCTCTTGATTTATTATCTATTTTATCAGATATGTTTGGAAGTATAGTTCTCCAAGTTTTATTTTTCCCCACTCATTTCTGTGGGATATCACACTAATATGCAAAAAGGCTCAGACTTTTATGAAAAAGGATACTTTTACTTTTGTACTTAACATGAATTAAATATTTCCATTTAAAAAAAAAAGACACCACAGATAACACATGCCTTTATATTCTAATATCTGGTTCTAATGCACATTGTTGGGATTTTAGGTGAAATCTAATAATATATTTAATTTCTTAATATTTTTGCATAATTTTTTAAAAATAACATTCTTTTTACACTTCCTATCTCTTTGCATTTGTGTTCAGTTCAAGTTAGCATGTTTCCCCACTCTATACTGAAAGCATGAAGTCAGTTCCAAAAGTTAGTATGCCACTCCTTAAGCAGTCAGTTCCTCAGTGGGAGTTCCCATCTTCTTCAAAATGCCTAATTTTGCTGGCTTGCAGAACTGCATGACTACAACTAAATGTCTACCAGAGCAGAAGGTCCTAATTCTAGGTTTTGATTTTCTCTATGCTTTCATTTGTGGTGCTTGTGGTAATTGTTATTTGTTCCAGTTAGAAATGTAGTTCAGCCAAATGAATAGTTTTCAGTATGTTATAAACCTTCAGATAGAAATTAATGTAATTTCAGGGTATAGATTCTTGATTTTACAGAGTGCTGTTGATTAACATTTTCCACTTACATGATTTTCTTTCTCTTAACTAATGTTTAGTATAAAGAAATGTTTTCCAAAAGAACTGATCAAAACCTAAAATTGCATGACTCACTTTTGGATAACTCCCTTTTGTAACTCTTTCAATTTTTCAGAATCTTTTAATAGTACTCTTCTAAAATAATTATATTACTTGAGAAGTTTTAACTGCACATTTCTGCTTTTACTGTCTTTTGATAGAGATCTGGTTTTCATTTCCAGCAGTCAGCGCTTGTAAAATCAATGGCAAAAGCAGTCCAACAAACCTACACTGAAAATCATACTTGCAAAGTATGCACAAAGAAGTTCCCATTAGTTAAAAAAATTATGCTTTTGCAGTTACTTGAGATAACTTTACAGTGTTACTGGTTTCATATGGTGAAATATATTGCATGATAGTGCTATTCCCCAGTAATTTGCAACACAAGGAACAGAGGAAAAAGTGCAGCAGAAGAAATGGACTTTCAAACTCCATCAAGTAGATAATTCTATTTCACATTGAACATCTTTTCTTTACATTAATTTTCAGAAAACATTGACTATGGCATTTTATGTTTTCTTGATTCTGTATCATGCCCTTGTTAAAAATTGCTCTCTGTTGTTTTTTGTGGGTTTTTTTGCAAAGCTTCCCCAGTTAACAACAGTAAAGGAGTTTAGCTCACTGCAGAAAATTCACAGACAAAGTTTTACCATACCTGGACTCTGGAAAAGGCTGTCACAAAACCATCTGTTTGGAAATTCCAAGTTGCATTCAGGTTTGTCGTTCACGTCTTTCTTTCATAATGTGAAGCAGAGGATCCTTTGTATGACTGGCAGCATCCTGCATTCATGGTATACTGAAGTTGAGCAAGCACTGCAGCAGCCTTCCAGGGTTTTGAATTACACGACTACAGCTGTTTAAGTTTTACTAAGGAATAATAGCACTATAGGTTTGGATCACTTCCAGCAAACTGTCAGATCTATAAACAGCTAGTACTTACTGCATAATGAGAACAAGCCTTGCTTTTTGTAGCCATAAATAGACTAATTGTATGTCATGATTATTTGGGGGTTTATATCTGGACCTTTAAAAATGCAGTTTCTACTAAGACATCAAAAAAATAAAAGCCACTCTGTACTGGAAAAAAAATACAAATTTACAGTTGATTTCCTGAGAAGGAAGTTAATCAAAAAGTGAACTTTTATTACAGTTTTACATTGGTTTAATATGTAAATTGAAGTACTATTTATAACTGCAATCTAAAAATAGTTATGTTTTGGATTATTTTAGTATCCTACTAAACTTTTAAAGAAAACCAAGGTTTTAGAATGCAGTACTATTTTAGAAACTTTCAAGTATATAGTGTAACTTGAAACATACTCCAAAAGCAATATGAAATGCCAAATTGTAAGACAATCAAAGTCTCCTAATGTTTAAGTAAAAACTCAGACATAAATTTGTTTGTACACTGAGAGGATTCTCCATATAACAAAATACATGTGAAATGATGGAGTCTGAGGAATACAACAGTTTAACTTTCCATCTAACAAAACCTTTTCAGAACAAAGAATGAGGCAAATGGGGCAAGAGTCTTGTTCTGATTGCTCTTTACTGAGCATCTGTTTCTTGTTTATGAGAATCATGCTGAGATTGCTGTGCAGTGACAGTGTGAAATTTGAAATGAGGGCTGAGGTTAGAAGAAAGTTAAGAACTACCTACCTCTGAGTAACTTTTTCAAAATGCCAGTAATTGGTTCTGCTTTCCGAAAGCATCATTCCTGCTTGGTTAGAAGTGTCATCATGAGCCGTAGGGATCTGCCTCTAGAAAGCATGATCTAATAGTAGTCAGGGAGAAGTGATCATCATCAAACTGGGAAAACCACAATCCTCCCCTTCCAGAGGACAGTGGGTTTGCTTGCCAGTATATTTGAGAGCTCTGAAAGGAATTCCACAGCTTTCTCAATTTTGGGATTCTGGAACAGTGCTTAATGATTATGACCAAGTACTTAATTGAACATTTAAAACCAAAAAAACCCATCAAATTACATCACAGTTGGATAAAGGATTTTAAAAAGGTTTTTTTCCCCTCACTGAATGAACTAAACCAAAGGGAACTTTTGTAAGGCTAACATTTCAGAATTAGTTGGAAAACTGTAGAGAAGTTATACTATAAACATTGAAATTATGCTTAAAATATTCTATATGATGTGTATTTTTCATGGGTTTTTCATGTTTCTTGGTTTTTCTTTTGTTTTAACATTACAGTTCTTTTTATATGAGTTGTTCCATTGCCACTACTTCTGCAGGATTTGAATGTTTATTTAGAAAGCCCTTCTGCAAAATGGGTGATTATGTTAAGGATTGTGTGAGTGGAACTTAAGGACCAAGGCATTTAATTAGCTTGTTAAAACACAGGCAGAAAACTGAGAATTAAGCAGACATTTTCTAACCCATCATTATAAAACAAGGCAATCTTTTCTTTGACGATTATGTTGGTATATGGTAATAATAGTGGATCAATTTTAGGCATGGGGGGTTTTGCATAAAGTCGTGGTAATTAAAATTTTATCTGTATGGCACAAGCAGTAAATATTTTTATCAATGAGTTTCAATGTATTTTCATAAAAATATAGAGATCCTCTTGAGTCTTGCTTGAAAGGTACCCTATTACACCATTGACATTCTCAGAGCCCCACCTAGAAAGCATAAGATATTGTTGTTCTGCTCCTGAAGCTGAACAGTATAGGTGGGAAATTTTTTGCTATTAGACACAAAACTGGAAAGACCTAAGGTTATAAAGCAATTACATGTCATGCCCAAAATGTGTTACAGCAGTCTGTCACTTGCTGTGGGTAACAACAGCTGGATAAGAAAACACAAGCCACTGGGAAAAAGAAATTTATCTCTTCCATTTCTTGACATCTGCTTTGTGGGGGTGTCAGAGAAGCTTACATTTAGGCTTCACCAGTTTTCACCATCTGTGTTCCCCCTGCTCCATCTTCAGTGGGAGAATTCTCATTCTGGCAAATGCTGGCTTCTTTGGATGTACCAAGTAATAGAAAAGGGGCCATCGCTTGGGGATCAAATCTGAGCTATGCTCTTTATTGAAGAAGAGGATGATTGTTTACATTTCCTGAGTGCAAACTTGTGTAACTGAAGAATAGTGTAAGTTACACATGCTCTGTTATTTCTTTTTAGAAAAATGCTAATTCAGGAATATGTTAATATAAACTTTTTTTTGGACAGTGGAAAATTAAAAGAAAAATAACATGTGGAGTCAAGCCATCAATGTAATGTGCCAAACATCTGAAAGGATGTCACAATTCATTTTATGATTCTTGACAAAGACAGAATACAAAAAAGATAGTCCCATTGTAAACTTGGGGTAATTACATCATTACTTGAAATTATAACTGGAGAATTAACCCTGATACGCAAATGGACCAAACTTATAAAAGTGTGAAAAACCCATGGCCCAGGGTCCATCTTGGGTGGAGGCCCTCAGAGGCTTTTGACTCCCAAGGTGTACCTTCGAAGGCCCTTCAAATAAATACCCACTTTATTCTCCTAATCTTGTGCATTTCTTGTTTTAGTGAGCATCTAGGTATCTATGATAAGATGTTAAAGTATTGAAAAGATGTCAAGCTTTCTCTGTATTGTTTTTGTTAGGCTTACTATTACATAAACATTTGATTTCTTGTGCAGATTTGAGCTGATGTCTTCAGAAATACTGCCAGTGGCTGCAATTTGATTCAAGATTTGCTAATCAGCAAAATGTTAACTCTTACAGACAGATGTATTTAAGTTAGAAACTGAAAATAAACTTGTACTTTTTGAGAAACTTTCTGGTATTAGAACTGAGTTATCCTCTCAAATGACTTTAAAGAAGTAAGACTCAATTTAAGAGGAAAAGTTCTCCTCAAAACGGTTTTTTATGAATGTTGTCTAATTATGTTTATAAGTCTTACTCACTTGCAGTCACTTTCAGAAAATTTTGGTTGTCTTGTCTTCTTTTTTCTTTGGTATATCTGAATTATGGTCTTCCAGTTTATAAATGAGAACATTTCATTTTTTTCAGTTTTAGAACAAATATAATATATGGGAACAGTATTCTGCTACTGATTTTGCCCACCAAAAACAAACCCTTGCAGGCTTCTGCAAAAGTGATGGTTAACTAGATCACTGTCTCAGGTCTCTGCCATAATTTATGTCTCCAGGTATTTCTTTCTTTTCCTTTTGTTCCTAAACATAATAATTATGTGGAGAATTTCAGTGGTTTGTGTGCCTCTTGCTCACTGGAAGTTACTGTTAAATGGACTATAATGATTTGTTTGAAATGGTAACATTTTGGTCTTATTTAGAGAACATTCGGTGATTTTTTTTTACGTGACAGCATAAGAATATGAATTTTTTATTTCATCTTTTCTCTTCAAAGGCTCAGATTGAAAAATGCTGGCAGATAATGTCTGTTGTCTTGCTTGACTCTCCAAAATTTTCAGACACACCTTTTAAAGTCCTTACTGAATGTAAACTTTTGATGGTCAGTATTGAAGGTTACTGTAATGATCAAATAATTGTTAACATAATGTATTTTTTAAATTCATTCAGATAATTTGTAATAAATCTTTCAGCTGATTTCAGTGGGTATTTGGATTATGCCCTTAATGTATGTCAGATGTGTAACTTGAATCTTAAATACTTCAACAGGGAATAACCAAACTACTGATTTAAGTTTCAAGTTGATGAGTAAATGCTGCCCATACATCAGGCACATTCGTGTGGCTGATTGCCATAAGATTGCAGAAACTGTTCTTAAGATAATTTCATCATTGAAGCATATTCTTTTGCTGAATATGGCAGACTGCACAAGGTACTAGATCACATCAGATTTCTGTAACCATTGCAAAGGGATTGTAGCAAAGTTAATTATACTTTTAATAAGTCCTGTTAACACATCTTTCAGTTTTAAAACTGAATTCTTATAATGTAAGTATCGATATCTTAATATTTTGAAAAATATTTTATACATATGGTTTTTTGTTCCTGTATCACATTTTCAAAAATCCATTCATTACTACTCCAGTTCAAGCAGAAAAAAATTAACTGTAGATGTATCACTTAATAGCCATGGCATATTATAGTGCTGGAATGTGGCTTTGAAGAAGAAGAATATGATAACTGAAGAAAATTCCATTGTCACAATTCTCTTGAAACTTGGATATTATTTAATTTTGTGAATATTCAAGTAATTCTTTATAAGTGTCTAATACTAAGATATAAATAAAACTGCCAATTTTTTACAATTACCAAGAAAACATTGTAATGTCTGGTATAGAGGAAGAATATATTTTATGTGAAAACTTGTTTTCCACTTAAGGTGTGTCATATGTCAAAGACAAATGAAAGGAGTTCCAAAGCTGCACATTTGATCCCTGTTTTGTGGCACAATGATGAAGTCAAGGGTGTGAGAGAACAGAGAAGGCAAAGCCTACAAACATTTCAGAATTAACAGACCTATAAAATAATACAAAAAGTTGGAATTGCTGTTGATCCTAAAGTTTCTGACATCATGAGACGTTTTAGGGATTCTGCTTTAAAGTGTAACAAAAGCACTTTTTGTGCCTGTTGGTGTATAAAAATCTGATAATATTGCCTGTAGGAGCACTGAAAAGTGCTGGAGCAATACCACAGTATCATGTTGGTAGTTTAGCTGGGCAGGTGGGACAGCTGCCTGCATTTTCTGGTTTAACGTTTAGCAGTCTGGGTTTTCCAGTCTGTCAGCCAAATCATGGGCTGTGAGTGTGTTTGCACGTGTCTGCTTCCACTGCTAGAGAATGGCTCAATTATCCTAACAAAACTTTTTAAGCACCAGTAAAGGTATTGTAGAGCTCTGCACTTATTTTATTTATTTTCCAGAAACTTTCAAATGTTTCAGCATTAGCAAAGTTACAGATTTTAACACATGTAAACTCGCGTGGTGGGTTGACCCTGGCCTCCAGGTACCCACAAAAGCTGCTCTACCACCTCCGCTGCTCAGGACAGGGAAAACACAATGAAGGGTTTGTGAGTCAAGATAAGGAAAGGGAAACATCAGTCACCAGTTACTGTCACAGGCAAACCAGACCTGACTTGGAGGAAGAAATTAATTTATTTCCAATCAAATCAGAGTAGGGTAATGAGAAATAAAACCAATCTTAAAACACCTTCACCCCACCCCTTCCTTCTTCCTGGGCTCAGCTTCACCCCTGAATTCTCTGCCTCCTCCCCTCAGTGGTATAGGGGGATGGGGGAATGGGGATTGCAAATCTACCAATTCAGAATTCTTAAATTATAGGATGTGACTACATGTGAAAACTGAAGAAAGAAAAGTAAAAGATCATGATTATTAAAATTAAGAGATGTGAGTTAAAACATGTCTAAAAAGTGACACAAGCAATGTGGTGGCTCATCCTCCAGGCACATTATTCCAGTTTAAGAATGTTATCCTCATGTTTCATAAAGCAGCATATGGCCTGTTGATCAGCTGTGTATTCATAGCTTGATTATTTAAAAAGTTATAACGTGGCCATTTCAGCCCTTAAACTCAGTGTGGTTACAGAATATATATATTTTAATTCAGTTGAATTTATTGCTAGGCTCAGCATCCCTTATGGACTTTATCAAAGTTAGTTTTTCTGAAGTTATATTTCTTAAATGTATCTGTTGTCATGAATGAAAAACAATTGCACTGTGAAATAACACCAAAACTGCCACAGAGGCTGAATTATTGCAGGGTGACTTTATGAATTCTAGCTTCTTCTGTAGCTTATGGTCACACAATGAGGCCCTGTTCAGGTTATCATTTTATTAGTAGTGCTGGGACTTTGAGAATTGCAGTGATTCTGTGTGCTGCAACAAACTGTACAAGCCAAAATATGATTCTGTGATGCAGAATTCTGGGATTATTGTTTTTATTCATCAGGGAACACAAAAGAAATACTGGGAATGCATTGAAAAGCTAATTGTACAGTAATGTTAAACATACCAGAGCTATGAACTGTATTGAAACACACAAGCTGTAGTCACGTCTCCAAATGTCTCAACTTGGCTGAAAGCTTTTCTATCTACTTCATTTTTATAACCTCTGTGTATGTTATAAGTTAGCCATGTGCAATATGCAACTGATTAAGTGAAACACACTGAGGAAGGACTCAGGTTAACACTTCAAGGGTACAGAACGACTACTGCACACAAATGCTACCAATGACTTTTGCTGCTGCTGTGCTAGAAGATAATTTTTTCTTAAAACTATATCAGTTCCTTAAATTAAAAAATATATAAGTACAACTATTACTCTGAAATGTTTAAACATGTTCTGATTCTTTCTAGATTTGTTTTCGAAGCTCTGTCTGTGAAATGGTGATAATTTCTGAGTGCTGGAATTAATGGAAGTTCTCATAATCTCCAACAGACTGTATTCCAGAAAGTTCAGTTTTTCAGACAGTCCAAAGAGCAGCATCTTTCTAATTCAGTTATTAATTATTCTGACACTTCTGGGGGTTAAAGGTCTAGTTTAAAAATACCATCATTAATTTTTGCTTAGCTACAATGTTTGCTGCTGAATGCAAATTGTGTATTGACTTGTATGGAGTAGGAAAAATAGCGATTATAAATATTGCTTATATTTCTCTTTTAGGGTGAGTGATGAACGTGTAAGGGCATCTGTACAAGGTTCTTCAGGAGCTAAGTTATGAGAGCTGAGTGTTAGCTCCAACAGAGGCACTGCCCTCCATTGCGGTCTAGAGAACAATTGTTAGTGGAAGAATTAATAACAAGGTACCTTCAATATGTCAACCTGCTGAAACTGGAAAGCAAAAAAAAAAAACAACTGAGGGGAGTCAAGTTAAACATTGGCAGGTCCTGCCTTGCTTTTTCTTATACTTTTGGGACAAACTCTTTGCACTGAACACAGAAATCTGAGAGAATCCTTGTAGAGAAAACTTTCCATAGAGACTATTCACTCGGTCACTGTCCAAACACAATTCTGACCAAGAACCTCATTATTTGGCTCTAACACAGAGTTTGTGGGGAAAAAAAAAAAAAAAGAGGAAAAAAATTAGAATGCCTGTATCTTTTTTGTAGGCCAGAAAGTATTTAAAAAATTAAACTAAATAAACAGGGTTAGGAAATCCAAGAAGACTTCACTTAATGTGCTCATTTAAAATACCACAAAATTATATCTGAATGAAATGTATGCTGCCTTGAATTCAGTCCCACAATGTTACAACAAAATGTTTTCTTTCTCTTTGCCTGCCACAGCTAGTCCTTTAAAATGCTGTGCTGCTTCTTACTCTAGTTTTCACATAGCACAACCCATGACCTCGGCAACAAGCCAAGCTTTTCTGCTTACACTGCGTTGCTAAGGCTTTCAGTTTTCTCTCTCCCACAAGACAGACAAATTAACTCAGAAATTGACCATTTTAATTTTTGTAATTTCTGAGTCCTAATACTAGGAAATAACCTGTGGGTTTTGCTGTTTGCTGTGTTTAAGTATGTAAATTCATGCACATATGAAATAAATGCATTAAATATTAAATACATTTCCTAGTCTTAAAACATTACTTGATAAAAGGAAATCTATCAGTCTGCTCTGCAACAAGCTACTACTTGTATGCTTTGACTTCATATTATACATTTTATTAGCATGTAGAGGAAGTCATACTAGGTTCTCTTTCAACTTAGATTTTCTAAGTATTGGTTTAAAAATGCAACAGAGAACACTATGTTTCATGTGCAGTAATCAACACCCATATGCTCTGTTGATTAAAGAAAAATTGTAAGGCTCACGTGCTTTCCAGCCGTCTGTGCAGTGGATTTGTTTTGCTTTTCTTGTCTTGCTGTTTGATGTTTGAAACTTAGAAGGTGCAACTTAAATTTGCAGTACACAAGAGAATTTTCCTTTCTGTTTTTTCAAATGACAGCAGAATCATTCTGCCCATCAAAGCAGAGCAGGATTTATTGCAATAAGGATGATATATGCTTATAGGAAGGATAGGGGAGAAAAGATACAGTTGAGCCATATTTTGTTATTAATTTGTGTCTCAAGTATGACTGACTTTATTTAAAATGGAAGTTCTTCCCCAGTGTTGCTGCCTTTCTCTTCTGTTGCTTTGTACACTTTTTAACAAAGCCCAAAAAGTGAATGTTGCTTTTGCAATCTGTTTTTCATTCAGGGAATTTGTTGCATTTGGGTGAAATGTATTGAACAAATACTGAAGAAACTAATAAAAAAACCTCAAATCAACGCACTCCCCAAAAATAGTACCTTATAGACTCACAGTAATTAAAAGATATAGTGCTAATAAAAAATTCATTAAAAGTCTAATGTTTGAAGATGTTTATATACTTATCCTGAGTCTACTACTTAACTGAAAATTGGAAATTGAATAAAAGCAATTATTGCATATGCTCAGATTTTGATATTGCATAGAATGTTGTACATTTTGCATGAATAAAACATGCCTAGGGAAAATTGTGAACACTAGCTAAAATAAGGGAATAAGGGAAATAATTCATGTCATGTTTAAGTTGCATGTGTGGTTAAGTGTCTTGCTAAATAAGACCATTCATTAACAAAATCAAATATGCAGTGAAAAGGAAATAAACTTCAAGCATATGAGAAACTGGTGGCATAATGAAGTTTCTGTACTTTTCTCATTAAGGCTTTGACTATATTGCTCTTACTCTCAGAAAATACGTAACATTAAATTAAAAACCCACACAATTTCATTTTAAACATTTTTTTCACTCTGTTATTTTAGCATTCATCCTTTTACATTCCAGAAAATGTTTCCTTCTTTATTCAAAATTGATTTTTTTAAACAATACATGCTTTTTATGTCTCAATAACATTTTTTGATAGTGGGAAGGACATCTGGTTTTGTCATTCCCAAAGTACTAGAAATTAGTACTAGTTTCTTAAAATTACAAAAAACATAAAAGAATCTTAGAAATTGAAAGACTTGCAACTTGGAGACAACATTTCTTTAAAAAAAAAAGCAACAATGCAATGACAAAGATGTTGAGTTCTTTAAAAAAAATAGTTTAAAATCTTAGAGAAAATTCCCTTATTTCCTAGCTATCCTTCCATCCCTCATTTTTTTGCCTCACATTTTGCTCCTCTAAACTCCTTGCAATAGGGTTTTAAACTGAGTATGGTGAATGTGTCCATGAATGCAGAGATGTTACAAAAATTTTTAGGTATCATTGTAAAATTATTTACAGTATGTGCAAGGGGTCTGAGCCTCTATTACAGAGATGGTAACATTAGCACTTAGGACCAAAATCTGTCTGTCTTACGAAAGCAGACTCACTGGAACTGCTTTCGTGAGTTAGAGAAGCAGTTTTAGCCACAAGTTTTATTCTCACACTCTCCATATTTTTGTTAAAATGTCTTGAATATTCTTCAATGTCTACATGACAAAGCTCTGGCAGCTTTGCTCCAAGAGTGATTCTGAGAGCCTGCAGCTGCCCAGCTTCCCTCATTCCAACACAAGCTGCTGATGCATATGGCCTGGACCACCCATATTCGTGGGACATTAGAAAAGTAATTAAGTACAAAAGTGTCAGGACATTTGAAGAAAATGTCTTCAGTCAAGCACGATTTAGACAGAAAAGCATAGCAAAGAATAATAAAAGAAACTTAGCTGACTCCTGAGTTACATAGAGCATCCAGCAACAAAAACAGTTGAAGGCTTAATACCAGTGGTGAGTTACATGCAGTGTAATAACAAGAAAGAAAAACTTAGCCAGAAGCATAACAAATAGGTAAAATACTTAAAAAATGGGAAGAACCCTGAAAAACCTTTGAAATCAGTGATCAAAAGGATGTACAAAGTACACAGAGAAATATTCTCTGCTTCTGCATTTTCTTCTGCAATGACTGTCCTGCACGAAATTTTCTCTTTTAATAATCTAAGGCCCCATTCTCTCTTCTGGCTGAATTGCTGTGGTATGTGTGTGGTTACTATTTAAAGTTGAGGAGGCTTTGCAATCACTGGGCACTCCATAATAGAGGTTATATGAATATATAAACACCTCCATTTTCATTTCTCATGTGTTAATGATCTTCAGATCCTGACTGGTCCTGAAGACCAGGCTGCAACATAAATATTTGCTAATATTTTAATAATAAGTTTCTAAATAAGGGGGAAAAGCCCCACCCAAACGAAAGTGGCATTTTGACTTTCCCCAATTATCTAGAGGAATTTTTTAACACTCTTAGTAGGATTCTGAACCTGTAGTGACTCAAATCCATAGCCTGGCTTTGCTTTTTGGTCTGTTAGAGAATTAGGCCAGTAGGACTGCGAAATAGCCTTGTAAAGGTTAAGAAAAAGATATAATTGTGTCTAATAGATATAACCAGCTACAGACTGCAAATGAACTTGTTGCATTTGATTTCCAAAGGAAAGGATGTGACGAATCACATACATTCCCAAGGCAGGGAAAATAAAAAGTTAGAGTATATTAAAGTGGGCTCCAAATTCCAGTTTGCTTAGAAGAATGGAGAATGGAGAAAGAGAGAATTTCATCTGGAGACTTAGAAACTTAATGCTGCATAAAAATAGGAAATACTAAAACAGAGTCATTGTGATCAATGCCAGATGTGCCAGCACCTGGAGTCCCAATGCAAATCAACTGGAATTAAAAGTACTTACCAATGTTGAAAATTTGGCTTGATATTTTTACAGGATATTCTGTTGCAATGGAATCCCTGTCATCTGGACTGTCTCAAGAAACATTGGCAATCGTAGTTTGTAAGCCATGATCTGGTCTAAGCACAAATGGTGTTAGGTATAGAAATTAAATGTTATGGCATGTGTTATACAGGAGGATTTCTGCGCTGCAAGAGAAAAATGTCCCTACAGTTCCTGAAAACAGATCTGACCCACCTTTATATTAGCTCAGGTATTAGAAGCAGTACAGCCATATTTGCATCAGAACTTACCCATTTTCCAGGAGAATGTGAATCTGAACTTTATTCTGCCACATAAGTGTTGTTAATGGCAAAATGAGTCTGCAGGGTAGGAATTGCATTTTTCTCTTCTAGTGTTCAGTCCATGACACTGGTGCCTGACTGTGGCTAATCTGTGCAGAAATCTGAGCATTTTAGAGGATAAACTGAGTCACTTAATAGTAAATGGTTCAGACATAGGTGGTGGGAGACACCTCTTAAGAGATGTCTTCCAGGATTGGAGTCACTTTGGGATCAATCTGTTTGGTTTGGAGTATGAACAGGAAGCAACATCTGTATATCTCTGGAACACAAAGATACATTACAGATGTTGACCTTGAAGGTTGCAAAGAGATATGAGAACAGAAATCTCAGAAGAAGTTGGAAATACCCTAGCACATGGTTATTGTTAGTGAGAGACAGTACATTCAATGCAGTCTGCAGCAGAAAGGCAGAGACTTTCAGTATGAAAATATAAATAATGAAGAGTTGTTCTTTGGTATGTCATAGCCTCAGGTGGCTTTTGTCTGTAGAAAGTGAAGACTCTCACAAACTGGTAAAGTCAATACTCCTTTTCTCACCTACAGAAACCATGGTGAAACAATAAATGATGTTCTGCACATGTCTGTTGGCCTTATAAGTAACTGGAAAAGAACAAAAATGTAAAAATTACATGAAAAAAACAGTGGTCACAGAGGATTAAGAAGTTTCTTTTTAAGTTGTTTTCAAAATGGAAATGATAATATATATACACTGTAGAAGAGATGCTGGACAAAGTCTTCCCTTTCTCCATAGTGGAAGATTCATCCAAGATACAGGAGTGATTTATTTACACTGAAGGGGAAATATGTTTTCGGAGAGTGGGTGATCCTAGAGTGGATCATCCTAGTCTGTGTGCTGCAGGGTATTTGTTTTGCCAGCATTTGTTTCCAGAGGGTCCAATATGATAGCTCCAACTATATCTTCCGTAAATGTCAGGAGGTTTAATACAGAAGGTGGAATTTTCTAGAAAAAAGGCAATATCCTGGATGGAGATCCCTGACGTTATTAAGTCTAATAAAACTAGTAATAACTGACTCATTTGTATGTCTGTTAGAAACAAAACTAATAGTTTAAAATTTCATATAGATTTAACTTCCTGTGAAGAGCATGTTTGAAGAGGTTTCTTTTTGGAAACATGAAAGTTTTTTAGTTTTTCTATGTAGTAGGCAAATGATATTCCTTGTCTTCCAAGTCTTCACTCTTTCCCTTCTTAAATCTGTAATTTTAAATGAAATGCCTCAATGTAGGCATTGATTTTCATTGATAAAAAATAATTGTTCTGTGATTCAATGTAACTTTATTCATATAAAATGATTATAAATTAATTTTGAAGTCATAGCAGCATTAGTTGTCATGTAGCAAAAAGCCTGTATTATATTCTCTACTATTTCATTAGCAAGTGCATTAAAGTGGTGCCAATTCTAAGTAAAGAAAAATGCAAGAGGAAATTCTGTCCTTGAGGTCATACCTATCAGACCATCAGTCTTTGCTGTAAGGAATTCAAGTTCCAGCATAAATCCATTTTAGGTTTAAGCACATAACTATTTTATTGTCTTTAACAGGAGTGCTCTGGCCAACAAAAATTTGAAATCTGTAGATTTTCACAAAACTGTTGAAAGTAACTCTCACCACATAACTGCATCTGCTGAGAAAAATGCAAAATTTTTGTGTTTTCTTAAGTAGCTAGGATTGGAAATCTCTTTCTTTGTTCCATTTTTTGTTTCTATTCAGCTTGTGAGATTTCAGGAATTTGCAAAATTTGAACTCCAGCCGCACTCTTCCAGCATTATCATTACACTGTCCACATCTGGATTCCAGACACTATCTACATGTGCTTATTTTTTCAGAATGATACTTCCTCTCTGCCTACAATTAGGCAGTACTGTTCACTACATAATCGTAGATAATTTATTAACCATATGAAATAAAGTGATAACTGTTTTCAGTAAAGTTTACTTTATTGATATGAAGTACAAAGATATTCTGCTGTGATTATCAAAAAGAATTTTACAAAATCAACAATTAATTCTCCTTTAGACTAGAGTATTTAGGATCAGAACATTGTTCAGTTTCCTGGTGTACAATCAGTAAAAATCACAAAGCATCTTTAGATCCTTTTGCACTCCTGAAATGTGAACTTACCAAAGTTTTCACCTCCTTATTGTCTTGAATATGGGGGTTGTTCATACACTTTTGCTGCACCATTTCAAATGTTGTCTTGTGCCATAGCTGTAGCCATAAAGCCCTTAACGGTAAGGCAGTAATTTTAAGACATTTGGTCTTAGCAAACAGTATGAGAAATAAACACTAGTATGTAACTTTACAGTAGTAGAAAGAACCATCCATCTTGTTAGAAATTGACATCCAAATGAGAGCATTTATTCTTTTGTAACTGAGAATCTTTCCGAACTATATATAACAGAAATGCTTAAATCATGTATTTTTAATGGTATCAGTTTTGTGCCCATAAATGGTTGCAGATCATAAGGCTGCAGGTACAGCCAATGCCATCACATAATTCCAGTCTTCAGCTTCTACATTTTTTCCACTATAAATCTTCAACATCCATAATTTAATAGCCATATATTGTAAAAATGAGTCAGTGGTTGTACCAGAAGGGCTGCATCTGGATTGAATCTTGTTGTCCAATATACATGTCAGGCCATTTGCTTCTTTAGGAATAATTCTGACTTGTCTTTCATGAATGTTCTGTGTAAAGTTCCATGTTTTTAATAACAACCAAGTATGTACATCTTGTGTACCTCATGGAAAGTTGTGTGGTGCCAGTGTTGCTGCTCTCAGAGGAGAATATTCATTTCTGTATTGTGCCGTGCTTATGCCTAAGAAGCTGTTTCAGGCATCTCATTACACCGAGGAAGTTAAAAAAAAGACTGTTAAAAAGAAGTGTTTCTGCTTCCCTTGTGTGCCAAATGAATTTGAACTTTTTGAGGAAGAAAGCATCAGCAGGGAGCACATGTAGGAGTTGCAGAAGCCCTGTTTTCATTGATCTAGGGAAGGCAGGAGAAAGAAGAAGAGATATGGAGTAATTTGAAACAAAATGACAAGTCCTTTTTTGTAAATTGAATGTAAGGATATGATTTTATGGAAAATTTGCAGAGTAATCCCATTGTAATCCCATTGCCTGTTCCCAGGCATTAAAACAGTATGTAAACATCTATGAGACCCCATATCTTGAAAATAGGATCCTTGTTCATTCATAACATGGACAATGCTCACTTATTGAGCAGCAATTTAGTATTTGATCTTTTCATCAATGTTTGTGTGTGTCCTCAAGCCTTATTTATACAGAATTAAAGTTGTTCAATTAAGTTAGAAAATTACATTTTCTTCATAAGGCATTTGACTTTTTATAGTGTCTAAATGTTTTGCAAACATCATTTACTTTCACAACCTCTTCTGTTATTTTCTCCATAGACATAGAACCAGGGATACAGAGATGAAGGGAGCAAACAGAGCTCCATCTCTTTTGATTGCAAATATAATTTAAGTGCTATTTGCAAAACCATGGAGGGGTAAACTTAAAGTGAAGAGTAAATTCAGAACCTAACTTTCAAGGATATTTTAAATATATATGTAGACAAGCTGTGCTAGTAAAAACAAGATAAACATATCTAACAGGCATTGAAATATTGGCTTCAGCTTGTGTTACATACCCTAGCTGAGAATGTAGTGATTAAGCCATCACATCTGAGGCCTAATTTTGAAAGGAGTGGAGTTTTTCTTGCACATGGATAAAAAACATTTAGTTGCTGGGTGTAGAATGTTTCTGTATTACAGGTGAAAAACAGCCCATAAATCTAAGATTGAAATAGGAAGGGTAGAGAAGCCAATTAATATAAATTCTGGATTTTCCACTCTAAGCAATCCTAGGTTCAAACATTGACACTCAAATATTTTTAAAATAAAACAAGGACTCAAAGTCCAAGAAACACTGCCTTGATATAGTTGTACCACTAGACAAAAAGAAAAAAGAAACCAGAGTGAGGATACAGACAAAAATTTTAGAAGTACAATCTATGAAACAAATTTCAGATTTGATAAGTTTCTTTGCAGTCTGTTTAGGTAAGATTTACGAAAATCACACAGAAACACATAATCTTTTGTCATAACTAAAATAATATTTTCCATCTATTAATCCTGTGTAAGTGTGCAAGTTCCTGTTTTACATAAGGAAAAATTAGCTGTGTGTTAGTGGCAATAGTTATTGCAGAGGTAATTTTCTCAGAATGATAAATATATAACATTTATGCATAATAAATATGTGCCCTTTTGTGTCTCTGTGTGTACACATTTTACTTATCCATGTGCTCCTTAGTGTGTTTACCTCAGGACTAATTCTTCGAAAAGCTTCATGCAATCAGGGGTTTTTACTCAATCTACTATGTGAATTTCCTTCTTTTCCCTGTAGAGGTAGAATTGGTATTCCAGTAAATGACAAATTACTCTGGCCTTAGGCCAAGATTAGCAGACCAGGAAGCTAGCTCAGTGACAAATTTAAGGCATCTCACCATGTTTTTAGGCTGGACATGATAGAAAAGGAGAGATTCTCACTGAAGCTAAAGCTCTGGCAGAGCTGCAGACTGTCCTGTGGTCCTCATGTCATGGGGCTGTCAGGTCAAGAAATGTGATTTTAGGCATCTCTTTTCAAGATGTTTCCAGAAAAGATTACAATAGAAAGTCTAACTTCCCTTCCTTTTTGTAGGCCTAGAAGTGATGGTTTTCAAGCTTGAAAAAGATTCAAGCTAAAAGGTAAAAAAAAGTTTCAGAGTGCAAAGGAGAGAAGTGTATTTTAAGAATTGATGTGACCTTTCACAGGAGTCCCATTGTTATTTTCCAAGACTATCTGCTTTACAGGGCTTATGAAAAAGGTAATATCTGAGTTATAAAGGTGCTGGAATTGGAGTCAATAGGATCTGCAGATGTTTATTCACTCTAAAAACTAGGATAGAAATTGTAGTCTACCAGTATCATGGTTAACTGGCCTGAACCCCACAGGGCAAATCAGAACCCAGAAATCTTGAGTGCCAGTCCTGAGGTGCTTATCCATTCCCATCCAAGAAAATAATGTGATTTATACAGACACAGTTAAAGAAAAAGAAAAAGGAAAAAGAAAAAGAAAAAAAAAAGAAAAAAGAAAAAAGAAAAAAGAAAAAAGAAAAAAGAAAAAAGAAAAAAGAAAAAAGAAAAAAGAAAAAAGAAAAAAGAAAAAAGAAAAAGAAGAAAAATTTATTATGCACAAAAATAGGCATTTGCAGAGAGTAGTAGAATGAATGTGTTTAGGCCTGGCTCTCTGAGCCCAAAATTTTAGTTTCCAGGTTGTGCTCAATCTAAAGAACCCAAATTCAACATGTTTTAATATATATAGTGGAACTTACATAACTGTTAGTTTAATGAACCCACAGTATAAGACATAAGCAACGGAAAATAGCCCCTTAATGCATCTCTTATTTTCTAGTGACATTCCCAGTCAACAGCTGAATGTCTTCACTACTAATGAAGGGTACCTAGAGAACTGACGTGTCTGAATCAGATCAAAGGACTGATGTACACATATTGGAATAGAGTTCTGCAAGGGCACAGAATACCCAGAGCACTGCCATGTCTCCTACTGCCCTCAGCTGACAGATGAAGCTGTGAAAACAATGGCATTTCACTGCCACAGGCTAAAATCTGTCAACAAAGTGGGTTGCCCAAAGGTATGTGTAAGAAATAGGGTGATAGTTCTGGGATTGCTATTGCAAAGAATAACTTACTATTTCATCCAGAAATTTGACCTGCTGGCATCATTCAGCTGCTTTTCTGTGAGTTTAAAGATCTGAGACTTGGCTCTTGAGAATATCTGGCATTCTTCTAATGGTTGCAGTTAGAACATAAAGGTGTCCACGCTGTATCAGGTAAAAGTTTGTCTCTCCAAGGGTTGATGTCTAAACAAAGGTGAAGAGAGAAGAGGTTTTAGTGATACTTTCTGCAAATACTCTCTCCGGTTCTGGTGTTTTGGATGCTTCCAAAGGATTGTGGCTCTCCTTTAATCAGTCTTGATATTTTCATGCCTTTTTTTTTCCCCAGTGCTTTTTCTGAACCCAGGTAAAGCATAAACTGGGGCATTAGAACTTAATAGCTGTGTCTTTACATGGCTGGGCAGTGGCTACTTTGAAATAGCAGAGATGCCTAAAAGCTGAAGCATTCAGGGTTGAAATTAAATTATTTAGATTAATGTTCATCTGCAGTGAAACTTACCTCTTTACCATGATCTTCTATTACAGCATTTTTGCTTCTTGTATTTTCTGTATCATTTATTTTTGACTAAAGCCTTGCATCTCAATTATCTTTTTGCTGTATCTGAATGTGTGTTCCCTTTTGAAATTATTGCTGTTATGAAAGCCTATATCACTTCCCTGTACTTTCTGACTTAATAGCTCTGGCTATTTATGTGGTTTTAATTATTTTTTTTACCAACAAAACCAAATACTTGCTTCATTTTGAAAATAAGCATGCAAATGTAGTTCTTAAAATGCTGATTTCATTTTTTTTTAAAATTTCACAAGAGAAGTTGTAATTGTTGCTTCCATCACTATCATGTGGCAACGAACAAGTTTATTACTACTTTTGGAAATGTTCGTCTTGAACTATCCTTTAAAATTCTACCACTCATTGAAACAATTACCCTCTTTTTTCCCCACTGAAGTGCTCATATCCTATTTCCTTCCACAGTAAGTCTGCAACCATCACCTGTCCCTACATTCCATCTCACCAACACTCATCTCCATAACCCTTGACCATTCTTTCAGTCCTCCACATATCCCCTCATTCCCTGCAGTGTCTGAACACAGCCTCCTGCAGAATTAATCTGAGATTATTTTGCTGACTAATTAACCAGCCCAAAATTTAGATATTCTCTGGTCAAGTTGTTTGCCTTCCAAATGTACAGAAGTTTCTCAGCCTCTAGGCCAAAACTCACTGGCTGTGTTTCAGATCCGACAGGCCACTCTCCATCTTACACCATCTTACAGATACCTACTATACACGATAAATTCTTACATACATGAGTCCTAATCTCCTGTATCCTTTGGTTTTAGATAGATATTAAGCTATTTTTCCACAATGACAGTGGTAATAGAGGTCGTGCACAGAGATCTTCCCAAAGTAGTTGAAGTTAGGTAGTGTTGCAACCAGTCCTGTCTGCCACTCTCTCCACAACACATTATATACCAACACAGGAAAACAAAACAAACACCATAAAATGTCAGTAAATGCATTTAAGATGGGAGATTTTCAGGTTATCACAGCAGTGAATTTTGAAACAGCTTTCTGGGAAGGGAGATGGGAAAAACTATTAAAGAATGTTAGTATGGCTCTTTGTAAGGGAATGGACTGGGTCATATTTTGCAGTTCCTGCAAATGGGAACAATGAGCTGACTCAGTGACCTAGTAATCCCTTTCCAGCACTTTGTTCCTAGATGGTATCTTTTCTTTAAACAGTTATAAAGCCAATCTGTTAAATGCTAATACCCTACTATTTTCAGAAAAGAACATCAAGACTCTTCTACATAAACCTACCCATAAGTTTACAAGTCTTTTTTTGACTTGGATCCAGCTTGGAGCTCCATAAAATGAGATGGGTACACCTGTGGATGCTACAGCTAATGGGTCTTACAAATCCTTTGGCCATCTGTAGTGTAAATTGAGGGTATCCAGCTGCTAAGTAAAGAAATCTTTTCCACTCAGAAACTCAGAAGAATGCCAAATGTTTAAAAATGGTCAGGAGATTAAAATCAGAATGTACCTGTTCCAAAGGATATATGTTAGTGTGTCCTGCAACATCAGATACATTATATTCAAGAAAAAATCATAGGAAGATAACATGGGAAAGAATTAATATAGAAATATGTGTACATTAAGAATATTTTGAATGTGCTAGGCAGGTTACTCTAAAATTAGAAGAGTTTATCACTTTAATCCTATATTCTGGGGCAAATCAATTGTCTTTCAAGAAGCTCCAGTGACTTCAGTGGAAGTGCTGTGAGTCTCCATGTCATGGTTCTGTATACCTAGGGCAGGTACAAGTCATTTTGCAAATGCTGATTCTATAAAATATTCAGTAGTGCTGTTTTGAGCCTTATTCAGGGAATGAGCCTGATTCAAGCGTAATTCTTATTTCATAGGAAAAAAAGGAAATTGCTGTGGGAAAATGCTCTACATATGAAAAAATACAGCAATAACTGAAAATAAAACTGGTTAAATGAACTGGCTTTTTAAATAGCTATGTTCTGAAGACACAATAGAATGAACAATGAATTCTGTCATTCAGTTCTCTAAAGGGAATAGGATCAAGCATATGACAAATGTAGATTTTTCTAAATTCATCTGATACCAGTTACTGACTTCAGAGTCAGCAACTTCCTTTTTTCAATAAGAATATTAGTCTATTTAATAATATTTTAATCTATTTATTAATCTATTGCAGACCTTAATATTGAGCATTTAAATAGATCTGGAATAAGCAAAGCACATATAACATTCCTCTGTATACCAGAAGGACTATCATGAGATAGTGTGCTAACTTTTTATTCCACAACCCCAGGTCTCAGCTTTATCTTGCTTCCTTGTCCCTTTTAGATTCTCATGAGATTGATTGGAACAAGTGAAACTCTCATCTCTCTTTCCACCATGCCGCTCCAGTAATTTTAATCAAATATCTTTACAAGGTTTTTACTATGTTCGCTCTCTTTTTTTGGTCCTGAATAAACAGAGTAATTAAAGTATGTGCATAATGTATTCTTGACTGTTCCCGTTGAGGTCAGTGGAGCAATTAGTAGCTGGCATGGCTGCTTATGTACCTTGAAGACTCTGTGGGTCATGTTTTCCTCAAATGCAACTTCCAGCATTAATGGCAATGAGCTCCTGAAAAATGGACTTGTGAGGTGAAACTAAGCAGCTGTGCTTCAGAGCTAAATAAACCAACCCCACATTCAAAAAGTCTTGGTGTGAGACACTCATTTATAACTGAGAACTGAGTTAAAAACTGATACAAGTGGATTCTAATAATTTAGTGACAGCAATGCACTAGCAGGAATGCTGAAGGCTTATATCTGCTACATGGACATATAAGGGTGGGAAAGTTAAACCATTCTCAGTAGGCAAAAAAACCCCACAATACTTAAGACTAAACTGGAATCACAGTTAACTAATATCTAATATTAGAAAGTGACAGTTTCTGTGGAGGCTCTTGGAGAGATTCAGAATTCTGCTGTGCCAGAAACCTTACTTCAATTTTAAAACATAGTTTTTCTACAAATCAGACACTAAAGTTGTGCTCTGTGGAGTTTTTTTTATCTATTCAATAATCTTCTAACGTCTGCATGTCTTGTTGCTTCATGTACAGATGATTGATACGTGTATCCAATACTCAGCTGCAGCCCGCCAATGTCTCCTCAGACATCTCAGGTTATATTCATCTTACTGACAATACCTGAAATATCTTGGGAAAGACTGTAAGCAACTCCAGATTCTCACGACATTTTGTACTGTAAAAAAATTATGAAGAGGGTATTTCCTAATCTTAATTCAGAGGTGGTTGTAAACCCCAAAACATGAGGTTTTTTCTTCACGGACATCATGGTGCCATGCTAGGTATCTGGCTTGAGCCATCTAGCTTCTTTATTTAGGGGGTGTCCACATTGGTGCCTTAGGATTCTTGTGGTGGGGTTATCTATGTATTCTAGTGTCAGCCAGAAGTGAAGAGAAATACAGACCCCATGGCTCTTTATGGCAGACAATGTCCTCTTAGGGAAGTTTCTAGAGACACAGGACCCTACTTCAAGGACACATGGGAACATGAATGAGAAAACCAGGCTGGGCCTAATGTTCTCAGCCATCGCACTGTGTACTTGAGCTCACACCAAAGGTTTGTGGGGCCCTGGTTCCCAACGACTGAATTTCAGTATATAGCAGAAGTAGATGTGAGCCTGTGCTTAAAACACAGCAAAATTACAGCAGGTGGCTCAAGCTACAGTGCTGTGGCCACTTTCCCAGGGAACCTGTTGCAGCGACTCAGCCTCTCAGTTAAGAACCTTTTCTTAAAGTTCAGACTGTTCAGAACAGCTGAGTTCCCCTGACACAGCTTGTGCCTTATCACTGGTAAGCACCTCCCCCTCAGCCTTCCCTTCTCCAAGCTGAACAAGCCAAGTGACCTAAACTACTCCTTTTAAGTCTTGTTCTCAAGATATTTCACCATCTTGGTCACCTTCCTTTGGATGATCTCTAACAGCTGAATGTCTTTCTTTATTATGGTGCCCAAAGCTGTTCCCAGCACTCGAGGTGAGGCTGCCCCAGAGCAGAGCAGAACAGGACAATCCCCTCCCTTGCCCGGCTGGTGATGTTGTGCCTGATGCCCCCCAGGACAGGGTTGACCCTCCTGGCTGCCAGGGCACTGCTGACTCATGTTCAACTTTCCATTGACCCAAATTCCCTGATCCCTTTCTGCAGAGCTGTTCTCCAGACTTTCATCCCCCAGTGTGTATGTACAACCAGGACTACCCCATCCCAGCTGGAGAACTGAGTATTTGCTCTTGTTCAGTTTCATCCAGCTGGTGATTGCCCAGCTTTTCAGTCTATCCCAATCTCTGTGTAGCGCCTTTCTACCCCACAGGAAGTCTCCTTTAGTATCAGTGGCACACTTTACATTCAATTCCTGCATCTAGATCATTTATAAAAACATTACAAATCGAGCACTGGTGTCTGGCCACTAACCTGATATACCCTCATTTACTGCAACCCTTTGAGTCCAACCTGTGAGCTAGTTGCTCCCCCAGTGTATTATGGACTGTATCAGATGAGTGCTGGACCATTTATCCAGGACACTATGGGAGACAGTATCAAAAGCTCTGCTAAAATCCAAACCCACCACATCTACTGGCTTCCTTTGGTCAGCTAGGTGGATGACCTTTTCATAAAAGGAAATAAAGTTGTTTAATCAGGATTCCCCCTTGTGAACCCATGCTGGCTGTGCCCAGTGACTGCATTGTTTCTCAAATGTTTCTCAATTACTCTCAGAATAACCTCCTCTATAATTTTACCAGGCACTGAAGCGAGATTGGAGGGCCTGTAATTGCCAGAGCCGTCCTTCTTACCCTTCTTAAAAATTGAGAAAGCTGAGTTGACAGTTGAGTTTTCACCTGTGAGTCTCAAAAGATGTGGATTCAGTTTCCACCACCCTTCTGTGGGGGTTCAGAGTATTACAGACCAGGCCCTGTATAGCTAGAACAGCACAGTGGCCAGACATGCCACAGGATCTGAAACTGGAAAGGAATCAAAGTTTAGACATGGTTGATATATCTAAGTATATAACTTAATAAAACTTTATGAAAGTAAGAAATATATAATACCATCCTATGGGGTCCCTCCTGGGAAGAGGGGACCCTGAGAGGCATTCCCCAAGTTACACAAGAGGTTTCTCTCACGGGATCCCCTGTTCTGTTATGCTAATGTACCCCAGTTCTGTTTCCCTGCTCACCTACTGCCCCTTGCCCTTTGGTCACTCCCTCCCTGTTCCCCCACTGGCTCCCACACCCTGGCCCCAACTTTGTACTGCCCCCATGCCCCCTGAGGGTTGGGCCCTGATGCTCTCTCCGCCCCTACTACACCACACTTATTCCCATGAGTCAGGGCTTTGCCCCTGGAATGGTCCGTGTGGGTGGCTGGAATAAACATCTCTGAGGACACATGCAAAGACCCTTCCCTGCTCTTTGCCACCAATGCAGGTAAGCAGCTATCTGGTGTGTGTGTGACTGTGTGTGTACAAAGAGATGCTTCCAGAAGGTTGAGGCACCATATCACCCCAGGCCACACCACCATCCTACATAGATAGCCTATACTAGGCTATCCTTACTCTAACAGGACCACTGTAAGTACTGTACTTCCTGCTAAACCATTCCAGGGTTTAATAGTCACTTTAGAGACCACGAGACCAATGCATATGCTTAATAACTCAAAAGGTATTTCCAGTGTGCTTCACACTTTGCAAACCCTCCTCTACTATTTCCCTGTCTTACCACAAGCAATTCTGCTGTCATTGGTCTTATTTTCTTCACTTCTCTCAGATGTAGTTTCTTCAATGTCATCTCAGAACTTCCTCCTTAAAATCTCTACTTCTAATTAAACACTTGTAAGATACAAAAAGTGCTTTGAAGGATTGGCATGCAACAGTAGAAATTGAAAAAAAAATGAAATTAATTCAGATTCATTTAATCTCTTCATAATTTTCTGATTTACGGTTTTTCTCATGCTAAGCCTCAAGGAATTTTCTTTTATCCTCGGAGTACCATTGTTGACTTGTTTATTCTGTTACTTCATATCTCTGTTTAGACCAGCATGTCGGCTCTTTCTGGCTCTGGTTGCTAATCCATCTTCCTGTAGAGGTGAGATATAATGGGAACAGAAATTTGTGCAAACTCCAATTTGTGTTGGGCGAGCCATGATCAAGGAGCTGACATGACTTCTCAGAAACCCATTTGCATTATTGTAGCCTGGGATGACCCAGGATTATGCCTTTGCCTCAGAGTCCCACGTGCAATGGGTTCTCCAAAGGTCTTGATTAAACTCTTCTGACTCAGCCAAGGAATTTCCCAACCAGTTATTTTTATTCTAAAGAAAACCCTGGAGAGTTATACATCTTTACAAAACAAAAAAGCAACCACGAGACACATATCTCCACCCAGTGTTATCTTTGCCCTTTTTGTGATGTTTGGAACTAGGTAAAATTTGCCAATTTTATTTTCTTGAGTCTCATTTACTGGACAGTGGATGGTTCTTTTCCTTGCCAGCCTCAGTCTCTAACCCTTTACACCATATGTTCAGTGACAGGAAACTCCTACCCTGTGCTATCTGAGTCTGGGACAACACCTATTTGGTGGATTGATTATGCAAAATAATTCAGCTGTGAAAATGTTTTGCTTGTTCCTTTCAACAGGTTCAAAGACACCTCACCCTAGACCTTGCCAAGCCACAGAATAGACTGTCTGCATCCACATGGAGTGATAGTCAGAAGATAAAAGTGAGTTCACAGCTAGATTCAAATATGTTCCACACCCTGCATGTTCCCCAGTTAAGGAAAACCTTTTTTTTTAAATTGCAGTTCAAGGCGAATATGGCAAAGATGATAAAAATTTTATCTTCTGCCAACAACTACATCAAAAGCACTATAAAATATGGCATGGTTCTAGAGTTAGTTATCTTGCAGTAGCTTTTCAACAACATCAAAAGCAATGGCAGTGTTGTCACTGTCACATATTTCTATAAAACTGTGTTTTATTCACAACCTGTATGTTTTTAGTAATGAATGATAAGCAACAGACTGCCAGAAAAATAAACAATGGGCCCTCATTCTCTGTTTTCATACTAGCTCTTAAAACCATATTCAGCTTCTTAGATCTTTACAGAAGGTAAAGGCTGGTTTCAAGTGTAATTTATGTTCTGCAGGTGTGAAATCTACATCGCAGAGACATTTCATTCCCTGTTTAAGGAGATGGAAAAGGTCATCTATGTAAAAATCACATTCATCTGGAGAATTAAATATGCTAGTGGCTTAGTTAAATAAACTATAGAAAAAATATGGTTTTAGTTTAAAGTTGCCCTAAAATATCTATAAATCATGTATACTTCATTGTTCCAAAGGAATACTCCATTTTTTATTGTTAAACACTAACCAGTCCTAGCAGACATTTCTTAATAGACTAAACTTTGCAAATATTGAGTCATAGCTCTTGTATCATGCCACATTATTTTTCATTTTGTTTTATTTTCACTGTTTTGATAGATTAAAATAGAAAACATGTGGAGCCACAAAGCTCTTCAAGTTTCTGTCCAATATGGCTTCATAGGAAACAGTCATGGGCATATAAATTGTTCATTCTTTCCAGTATCAGGTAGATGTCGAGATTATATTTGCCAGCATACTGCCCTGCTTCCAGGTTTAATAAGTGTTAGAAGAAAAAAAAAAGGTCTGTGGCCTGATATCCTGCTGCATATTTCTCTATCCAGAGGCTACTGACCTTTCAGTTAATCCAGTTTCTAAAGGGCAGAAAGAATCATGGATAATCTAATGTGGAAGTCCATAGTACTAGTACAACTGAACTCACTGCTTTCTAAAATGTAGGAAAAGGTTGTGTCAGTTTGATTCATTTAAGATTAATCCTACAGGAAATAACACACCAGCATCTTTAGAGAAACACTTCTGTTCCCTGTAAAACATTCTGTGTTAACATTTCTATATGCAAAATGCGAAAGGAAATATGTAATTGACTGAGAAGCCAGCTAGTCTTGTGCTTTCCCCAAACTACATCTCATCTGTAACAATTTGGTTCCCCCAAAAGATCTTCTTTGAGAGAAAAAGTGCTTCCTTCTTTCTTGTCTGCAGTAATAGAAAACTGGTTATGTTTCTCCTAAACTCATTACTATGCTGTTAACAAGTAACTCATCAACAATTCCTATTACAATTTTTGCCTTTAAATAAAAATTGCATTAGGTCTTAATAGCTACAATACATTTGACATTTGGAGAACACTGATTTTTGTTTGGTTTTGTTGTTTTTGTGTCTTCTGATGGCTGCTGTTCATTAGAAAGGAGATTGCAAGAACTCTTTTTTTCCTGAAAAAGCAGAATTTCTTGGGTATTATCCAAATATTCAGGTCTCAAGGCAGGGAAGATCCAATGAACAAGGAATTGGAAATGAAGACCTCCTACACCTGATTTGGTAAAAGACTAACAATAATAAGCAACAAAAATATAGTACTGTCTTCTCGCTGACTGTAAATCTCTTTTTGGAAGTGACACAGAGGCTCCTGGAGTGCCATGTTTCAGCCACTGAGTGCACATGAACTGGATACCATAAAATGATAGAACTACTGCAGCTGACATAGACCTCAAAATACTTCAGATCCTAACCACCTTTCTGTAGTCTAACCACCTTTTGTAACATGGAGCATGCCTGCAGGATGCTTCCGGCTTTTCCCATTAGCTGCCTGCCTCCACTTGCTTAATTTCTCCTGTACTTGCATTATAAACAGTTCTCCCATGTTTAAGTTTTTGTTTTCCATTACTTTTTACTGTTGATTAGTTTCTGTAACCTCATCTCAAAAAGGTTTTTTCAAAACCTCTGCTTTTTATTATGATGGACCCAGTCACACAGGAACAGGCTTGCCAGGGAAGTGATCACAGCACAGCCTGACAGAGTTCTAGAAGCGTTTGGACAATGCTCTCGGGCACAGGGAGTGACTCTTCGGGACGGTGCCGTGCATGGCCAGGAGTTGGACTTGATGATCCTGGTGGGCCCCTTCCAACTCAGCACATTCTGTGATTCTCAAAAAACTGTTGCATTTTGGAATGGCTCAGGATTCATACCATGTTGCAGAACTGTATTTCCCAGTTATCCTCTTTCAATAAGATGGATCCAAACTTTGAGTAAGGATTCAATTAGGTATTCCAGTGCTGCTCAATCCATGTTTTTGGCTAGTTCTTTTGTCTGACTTATACCAAGAGATAGTTGTTTTGCCAAAGATAACTGTAAGTATTGGCTGAAATGCTTTTATTCATCAATGTGCTCATTTAAGACAGTAAATAAATAAATAAATAAATAAAATTAAAAGGCTCTGTCATAGAACAGTATATCTTAAATAAACAATCTTTTTACCATGTGTTGATGATTAATGAATGGCTGTTTCTGGCAAACCACTCAGCTATAGCTCCAGGCATGGGACATCATAAGTTTCCAAAAAAATAGTAACAGCTCCCCTTATACATGCTTCAGACAGCCGCTATACATTGCAGTTTCCATGAAAAACAGGAATTTGGACTTGGATGAGTTGATTTTATATAGGTCAGAGCTTATAGCTCATATAAATCGTGCACACATTCCTCAATGGCACAGGCCTCCCTAATATAAAAACAGATGCAGCCTTGTGTTCATGTGGTTCATAGAATGTGTCAGTGTTGGACTTTTTATAAAAAAAAATATCCTGCAGTGGTTGAAAACAAGCCCTTTTTTCTTCACTAATTCTGTTGCTTTTCCACTCCTGCCCACTTCCCCTTTCCTGCTGTAGTGGTGCAAGCATTACAGCAGGGCACATCTGCCTCTTGTAACCATCTCCAGCATTTCCACTTTGGGAAAAAGGCACAAAAACCACTGTAGCAGCATTACTGGCAGATAACAGGGCACTTCAGTTTGGATTTTTTCTCTAGTATTGTCCAGATGCTGTGTGTTATATTTTTCCAGAGCTGAGGAATTGGCCAGCAGGGAGAAAGCCTGCCTTGCTGTGGCTGTGACACACAAGATCAGGTTCAATCTGCTGGAGAGATGCAGAGTTGGCTCTTCCCCAAGGAGCACTGGAGTGTGCTCTGCACAGGGGGTTTCTGGAGCACAGAGCTGGCAGTGGGGGAGGCTGGGCAGGAGGGTGCTCTGCTCAGCAGGACTGGGCTGGCAGCCAGGTCACACAAGGCATGGAAAGAAAGAGACATTCACAAGACTGAAAGTGGTGGGTTGAGCTTCTTCAGTTTGGGAAGGTAATGAAAGTTGCTGGACTGACACTGCCAGGAAAGAAGGGAAAGGAGAGATTTGCTCTTCCTTTCAGTGTCTCACTCAGGAGGCCCGATTTTCTCAAATTTTGATCTAGTTTTTTGGGTTTGTGTTCTAATGCTGCAAAAGGGCATTGGCCACAAAATGTTGAGGGAAATCTGCGGGGTCATGGGTGGGTTTGAGCATCAAAGACAACTCACTTCTGGTTCAGCTGTCACAGAAGCTGTAAAGCATGGCCTTGGGGCAGGTCCAGGGCCAGTGCAGGTAAACACAGGTAACTGCAAGGCTCTTGTAGCAATGCCCATTGTGTATTCAATTCCATTTCCACATAAAAATATAATTTCCACATAAAAAGAGGTGAGTGACAGAATATAAATATAGTAGAGAGGTTGGCCAAAAAGCAAGCAGAGGGTGAAGGAGGAAAGGGTAAAAATACTTGGAGGTGCCTCAGACACTGGTTCAAATAGAAAAATAGAGAGACGGACCTGCATAGTTACTATAACCTTCCTATAAAGCTATGAAAAAACACTCTGGAGATGCTGTGATACTTTTGGAGGTAGATGGTTTATTTATCTTGTTTGGTGTTGTGTTTACTTCCAAGGACAATGCTGTTATTCCAGTGGCATCACCTACTCAGATCTGTGTTCAGGCAGACACTGACACATCAGAGCAAGTGTGGATGAAGCCCACAGAGACCAATAAAGGGCTGGAGCATGTGACGTGCGAGGAATCTTCAGAGAATTGCTTTGGTAAGTCATAGGAGAAGGCTCGAGATGGAGAAGACCTTTTTGCTGTCTCTAACCCTGATCAGAGCACACAGAAGGCACAGACAGGCCATTCCCAAAGGTGCACTGATTGGACAACTGCCATACGTAAAATTGTGATTACATTCTGATAAAAAGGAAACTTTAGTTTTTTAACCAGGAAGCTGCTCAAACTCTTGAAGAAGCTCTCAAGAGATGGTGCAAACTTCATCCCTGAAGATACTCAGAACTCATCTGGCAAAGCCGTGACACACCTGGTCTAGCTGGATACATTTAAAGCAACACCAGGATGAAATGCTTTCCAGAGGCCTCTTCCAATCTAATTTATTCTGTGACTCTATGACCTAAACAATTATCTTCTGGTTTACTTTCCACAACACCCTTATAATATTGATAGCTTTAGTTAAAACAAGGAATTTTTCCTCATTAAACTGCTTTTAGTGTTCTTTATAGAAACAGCCTCTGAAAATTTTTATTTTGTCATCATTATTTTTGAACTCTTGTCGCAGACAAGCTGTCTTGAAATACACAGCTGAACTGGAAAAAAAAGGAACATAATGATGCTGATCCTCCTTCCTGGCTTGGATATGACTGGGATGGTAACATAAGCACCTTCACCAAAAAACACAGATCAGAGCCTGAAAAAACAAATTCTTCAAAATGAAAAATGAAGAAATTGTGCAACATCTTTACAGTTCAAGGGATTTTCTCTAGAGCATGAAAAGACCACTGTGTTATTTTTTCTTAAAACTAATCACACTTTAATAAAAGGCTATTTGTTGCCTTAGTAAGGAAGCATTGCAAATCTTTCTCACAGGAGTATGAATGCCTTCAAGCAAGTCAGCTGCACTCAGACAGCACTGCTAACTCTCAGATGTTGATTCAAGCTGTCTTCATCTTTCAATAATGAGAGTTTTTGTAGTCCCGTGCAGAGTAAGCAATGAATAAAATCTGCATGTGTTTGAGGTTCTTGTTTGCCATGAAGGTCTTCTCCAGGACATAAACACTCTGACTCCCCAGAGAATTTCACACTTGATGTGGCTGGTACTCAGCAAGTACAGCCTTCTTGAGTAACTGAGAGCAGTGAGTAGGTAGTGACCACAGATTCTTTAATACACAACTACACCCATACATTTAAGCACAGTTCTCCACTTCTCAACAGTCACTTGTGCACCCAGAGCCCTCATTCTCATAAAAGCTTCTTGGGCTGAGCCCAGCTCTCTAAAGGAGCTGATGTTCATGTCTGCAGATCTGAACTGTGGGCTGGCTGGCAGCTGAGAGACCAGGAGAACCAAATTAAAGGGAGCAGAGATGAAGAAGTGTTAAAAGTATAAATTTGCTCCAGTTACAAGAATATGTCTTCTCATCAAATGGACAAAAAAGATATGAGCACACAAGGGATTTGCTATTCAAATTCTAATTGCTGATAACCTACTAATCTTCCCTTGTCTAGAGAAGAATACAGTTTCACTTCATTATGGCAGAACAAGACATTGTTCAATGCCTTTGGGGAAACTCCCAAAGATTTGTCCTCCTTCAGCTCATTCTTGGCCTTTATATTAACATTCTAGCTGCTCTCAACATGTATTAGCTTGGAATGAATATAAGCAGTAGCTTTAGTGGTAGCACAATTTTTCTGCTGGCTTATTTAAACTTCTTCAAGCAAGTAACTAACAATCCTGATGTTTAATTCCTGCTAGATTTAGAAAATTAATTAATTCAAAGCCTGAGTTTGCTTTTTAGGAACATGGAAAAACTATCATGTTTTCTTACTATATTTTAAATTTTACTATGTCTTGTAGTAAAATTACATGTCTTACTATGTTTGTCCTTAAATTGCTGATGCAGCAGTCCCCAAAAACCAAAACCTTAATCTCAGAGGCTGACAGGCTTTGTATTCCAGGTGAATAATGGGACCAGTAAATGGATTCAATTTTGTCAAATATCTACTAGACTGTTTTTTATGTTTTCATGTGGTGTGAATTTTGAGGTGCTTTCTTCACTATGGCTGCAGCAGGGCATAGAAATCATTAGTTTCAAATATTCTTCTGGATATTTAGAACCATTATAAATTTATTAATTTTATAACTTCTAAAATCTATAATAACTCATATTTAGTAATATTGTAATGCCTTTATTAATACTATTAGAAATGTTTTAGATATTAGTGTTTATATTAAAAAGACATATAATTTGTCATATGCATCAGTGCCCACCTCATCCCAACAAATAGGACACACAACAGTAAACAGAATGTGGTGCTTTTAACCACCCTGAATTACAGTAGAAATGCTGCCCTTGACTCTTGAAGTCTATTAGCCATGGGCAATTAGACCTCTTGGGGAATCCTGCAGCGAAGGAGAAGTTAATTTCATAATGTACCATTATGACCTAAATTACAAACACATATATACAAAACTTAAAGCCTGAGCTGACAGTCTGAATTCCCTCCTGCTCCTTGCCATCCACTCAGTTGGCAGGGCTTCTTATACTTCAGCTTAAACCACAAATTTCACTACTTCTTTTATAAGGTGCCATATAGAGGTATGGAAAGGCTTTTAAAAGCTCCATTGACTTTACTGTCTGTTTGTACTGCAGTAACACAGAATTCTGCACAAAAATGGGGCCTGCCTGCTTGTGCGAGGCCCACCTGCTCCCCTCACCTCCCCCCTCTGCCTTCCTGCCTCTAAGAGCTGCCTGGCAGCTTTGCAGGACAGGCTCTAAGTCACTGCAAATGTAGCAAACAAAGAGATTCCAGTTCTCACTTCCTTGGCCAATACTTCCACTGTATGGCAGCTTTTCCTTCAGGGGAATGTTCATGTGGACTCACCCCTGAAGTCCACTTGGAGGAGTGTTCCTGCTTGAAATCACCTATTGCACTTTTACTTTTTGAAAGTTTTTCTTTGCAGATGACCAGCGGTAGACAGAGCTGGAGTTCTCATTTCTATTCACAAACCAGTAGTTCAGGATGACATGGAGCAAGTTCTGCCATTCCACAGAAGTATTTTTACACATAGAGTACCAATTGCCCAGTCAGAAACTGCTCAGGGTTCAAACACCAAAGGAGAAGACCACTGAAGAACTACAGTTCTGGAAGTGGTTTTATATTATCCATGATATAATTTGGTAGAAGAAAACTGTCTGCATTTTGGATAAACCAGCGGAATTCCCACAGCACTGAGACATTTAATTTGAAAGTATAACAGAGCTTGCAAAGCATGTCATCTTGGAAGTGTTGAAAATGCCTTTTTTATTTCTAAATGACAACTCCAAACTTTTGTTTGAAAGCTACCAGCTTTTAAACTGATATGGTAAGTGGGTCAAGTTATATAAATTCTGAATATGTAAGATCATCTTGTTCCTAAAAGGCACTAAAAGTAAACCAGACTGTTTAGCATCAGCACTGTCACAGGCATATCTTGGGTTAAAATGCTCTTATTTTTAATATTGTTTCTCTTTTATATTAACAATATACATCAAAAAGTTTCATAATTTTACAGAAATGTTCCTTTGTAGTTTCTTGATTTAACCTCTTTGGCCTATTTCACCTTTAACAACTCTTCAGCTTCACGGACTGGATCCAGCTTTGGCTTTTAAGATACACTTTGCCATTTTGTGTGTCAGCCTTAATCCATTTGTCTGTTTCATCCCTTTGATTCATGTGACCTGGAAAAGAGAGTTCTGTTAGTTTAATTTGACACACAGTAAACATATTATCTTCACATTGTCATTTTTTTCCAAGCTCCCTGGAAGCACTTATAGCACTTTTATTTGGTAGAATTTGTGTACTTTCAGCAGTGACTTCTGACATTTCCTCTCAATACAGTTTTTGGCATTAATCTAATTTCCCATAATACATCCTTACAATAGAGTAGTGGTTTTTATTATATAGTACTGCACTTTTTATTCTAAGCTAAGAAATATGTTATGGTGGGTTGACCCTGGCTGGATGTCAGGTACCCACCAAAGCCACTCTACCACTCTCCTCCTCAGATGAATAGGGCAGAGAAAATACAACAAGAGGCTCACAGGTCAAGATAAGGACAGGAGAGATCAGGCATCAGTTACCATCACAGGCAAAACAGACTCAACTTGGGGAAAAAATTAATTTAATTTATTCTCAATCAAATCAGAGAAGGGTAATAAGAAATAAAGCCAAATCTTAAAAACATGTCCCCCTCACCCCTCCCTTCATTCCAGGCTTAATTTCACTGCTGATTTCTCTACTTCCTCCCCACCAGAGGCACAGAGGGACAAAAACCAGGGGTTGTGGTCAGTTCACACATTATCTCTGCCACTCCTTCCTCTGCAGAAGAGCTCCTCATGCTCTTCCCCTGCTCTGACATGGGGTCCTCCACAAGCTGCAGGTGCATCTCTGCACCCCTGCAGATCTCCAGGGGCTGCAGGGGAATCCCTCCTCTGGCATCTGGAGCACCTCCAGCCCTGACCCGGGTATTGGCAGGGCCATTTCTCTCACATATTCTCACTCCTCTCTCCAGCTGCTGGTGTGCAGCAGGGTTTTTCCCTTTAACTGTGTTAGTCACTGTCTCTGATGGGCTCAGCCCCAGACACTGGTGGGTCCATCTTGGAGCAGGCTGGCTCTGTAGGAGATAAGGGAAGCTTCTGACAGCTTCTCACAGAAGCCACCCCTAGAGCACCCCCACTACCAAAACCTGGCCACACAAACCCTACACATGTACTGGTTTTCTCTGGGGTTGGGCTAATTTTTTTTTTATAGTAGGACCATGTTTTAGGTTTGTGCTGAAAACAGTGTTGAGTATATACAAAATCTGTTATTTGTGATAACCTTGAGACTAAAGAGATATTCTGAACTGTATGGCACCATGTTCAGTATTAGAGCTGGCAGAAGGAGGAGCAGGGGACATTCAGAGTGATGGTGTTGGTCTGACCCAGTACCTGTTACATGACATAGCCCTGCTTTCCTGGGGATAGCTGAACACCTGTGTGCCCTGGGAAGTAGTGTAAGGACCCCTTTGCTTGTGTGCACAGTTTTTGCTTTATCCACCAAACTGTGTTTATCTCAAAGTCTCTTTTTCCCAACCTATGAATTTCCCCACTTTCCTGCTTCTCTCCCCCCTCCCACTGGTGTGGAGTGAGTGAGTGGCTACCTGGTGCTCATTTGCCAGTTCTGCTTCAGCCATGACTCTGCAGGAGATACTGATCAGGCTACGTAACTTCAAAGATTTTAATTGTTATTGTAAACACTGAAAAGAGACACGGTAAGACCTGATTGTCCAGATGATCAGACATGTTGCTACTATTACTGTTTCCTTATGATAATGGCCACAAAAACCCCCACAACCCCGAGGTATCTGTCTTTTACATATTTCACATAAACTTAGTATTCGCAATCATGCTCTGAAAAGCTCACTGTATAACAAAGAAGAGAGTTAAACTTAGTCTCATTTTATAATTAAGAAACTGAGGACAAGACAGAGTAAGTGACCTTCCAAATTTATACAAAAGAATTGTGTCCATATTGGGACTTAAACTGTGATCTTTTCAGTCCCAAGTGAGTGCCTTTATCACAAGATCAACCTTCACTTTGGTTTATCTTTACAAAATATCATTTATTATTACTTTAGTGGTCATTTAACTGTGTGAATTCTAAGTTTAGAACTATTTTGAGCCTGGAATAGCAAGAGGGATGGCAGGGAAGCAGATTCTGAACCAACTTTGCAAACATGCTCTGCTCTGCAACACAGCTGAAGTTAAATTCTGGCCACAGAGAAAACAGTGGCAAAACTCCAACTGACATCACTACACTGGTTTCCACAACTCAGGCCTATGTGCCAGAACTTTTCAATAGCGTTTCAGTGCTTTAGCAGCTCTAAGCGGGATTTATTTAAATTTACGGGCCAAACACACAGCAATTCACAAGAGGCTGAGGTATGGTTTGGAAATACAGAGTTCTCAGAGGAGTCCAACAGTGCCAGAGTCACTTCAGTGTCCCCTGTTATCAGACTACAACATGCCTTCAGGTGTCTCCATGCGGATATCCTAGTACAATTTCTGCACTCCTGACTGCTCCAGACAGCAGCAGTCTCAGTCACACTCAATGTCAGTATCATTCCCGCTGGAAAGGAGAATCCACAGACCTACTCACCATCTAATAGCAGACTTAAATCTGTGATGATCATCACCAAGTTAGACAAATGTGTTGTACGTGAAATCCATTAAAATTTGAAAATTTAGTTCCTCAAAGCTCTCCTGAATTGCTGATATTCAATAGTATTGTATCAGAGAGTACAGAATGAAAATTAAAACAGAATCTGTCTTTTAAGCATAGATAGCCCTTAAAACATTGTATCAGCCTGATTTTTAAACAGGAAACAGCTTCCCAGCGACAAAAAATTGAACCAACAAAGAAGTATAAAGGAAAATTTCAGTTGATCCTTTAACAGAACTGTAGAACCCTAAAAATACAGCTATTTCTCCTAGGGAGAGAGGACACAATAAATGCAGGGCAGAGATATATTTGCAGAAAGTGCATATTGGAGTGCTTGGTCCCACTTCCTCTCTCTCATGTTTTTGTGACTATGGCTTCTACTTCTGTACAAGCAGAAGTACAGAAGTGCTGGAGCACAGAATCAGTGCTGTAAATCAAGTTTCATGCACTGCTTACACCTTGGCTAAAAAGTTGAAGAGCTTACAGAACACAGAAACAAATTTACAAGAGCCATTTTAAAGCTCAGTTGTTGTCTGAGCTCTGTTTCTCATTTTGCTTTTGCTAGGTGAGTGTAGAAAAATGTTTTCTTCCTTATACTTCTGGAAATTTGCCTGTGAGGCAAATATTAATGTTCTTAAGCCCATCATTAGTAGCAGGTTCAAAGATATTTAAGATGTTTAAATAGCTTTGTGTATGAGACACTAATCAAGCAACAAGGTTCAGTTGGAGACCTTTCGATGACCGCTTGGGTCTTAACTGTATTCACTGCTTGTACTTTGAATACTGTGAGAACATAAGTGGATTTTGAGGAAGACTTTGCTAGCTTGATTAAATCACAAAAACAAACAGCCTCCTGGATTGAGAATGAGGAAGGGGGGAAAATTAATTTCAAAACCTACCAGTCAAGAAGCAGGATGAGTTCAGCAGAAGACAGATACACCATTATGCTGTGTGGCCACCTTTTCAATTTAATGCTCAGGAAAAAGATTGGGGTTTTTCCCCCTCCCCAGGATGTGGTGTCTAAAGGAAGGTAACACCTCTGCAAAACTTTACACAGTCAAGTACTGACTGTTGATTTACTTGCCTTCCTGGAGACTGGAGAAGGTTGAGTGCTTGATTTTCATACCATAAAACACAAGAAGAGAATCATATTTTACGTGTTGTTCATTGGTAGTGCTAGGGCTGTGGTATATATCAAAAGGCTGTGAACAGCTTGAGTTGAATGCAAGCTGAAACCAACAAAAATGTGTAGGATAGCATCTCATCTAATGTGTTTAATAAAAGTTGGATGAACTTTCTATTTGACTCAAAGGAATATAATCTTTTCCAGATACAACCTGGGTCTTTGTTTATTTTTTTTTTTAAGATATTGCTTAAGGATCAAGGCTTCACAGAGGGCAGTGTGTAGAGGGACATTGTAAAACAAAGCTCTTCCCACTCAATCCTAGTGGCCAAGAGTCAATAAAAACTGCTTCTAAGAAAGAAGGAAAGTTCTGAAGTGCCTTGAGAACAGACAAAACGGGGGGGAGAGGGAGGGGGCATGACAGCAGATAGTGTTACTCTTGGGATCAGAACTCCAATGCTGACTGCAACAAACCCAAGACAGCTGCACAGTGGGAGAAGTTCTATACTCGGGCAGCTGGTAACCTTCAGATAAAACCTGAAGTTTCAGCAGACTGACATAATACAAGCTCTTTCAGTTATTTCCCTTTTAAAGGCAAGTTGCTTGCTTCATGTTATCCACTGTCCCTTCAGCTGTGTTTGTATTCAACCCTCAAACTCCAGGATGCTAAAAACACAGACATTATCTTGGAGTAAACAATTCAGAATTTCTCATAATGAAGACTCTTAAACACATCCATCCATAAAGCTTTGTGCATGGTATAGGAGACTCATGCAGTCAGCCCCCTCCTGCACACTGGCTTTATAGTAATGCTAAAGGGAAGGCCACAGCATTCCATAGGCTGCTCTCCCAGTACTACTATGAGGGACGACTGAGTGAGCAGCAAGAAATAAGTTATTCCTGAAGAGGAAACATCTGTCTAGATCCCCCTTGGTCCAGCAGGGAACATCAGGCAGATTTGAAAGTTGTAATATTTCAGTGCATGCCTGAGTGAATGATTGTTGCAAGGAGAAAGGTGCTTCTCACCACAATCTACTGTGAGAACCAGACAGGATGAGAAGACTTGAAGCATGTTAGTAAGAGAAACCTGAAAGTCAGAGATAGGACAGTAGTGTCAGTGTCCATCTTTCCAAAGGAATCTGGTAATTATGGACAGGTTGACTCTCCAGAGGCACAAGAAGAGGAAGGCCATCTAAGAAGTTCTGAAGTAATAAAAGAATAATTGGATACTGGATCAATCTATAAGGTAGAGGCAATGTGTACTTGAAAATTTTCACAGGAGAAAAGGAGTTGGAGAAGACAAGGGGGGATTTCCTCTCAATGTCCAGTACAGACATCTGAGGGAGGGCATAAATTAACATGAGAGAGTCCTATTCCCTGCATGATCACCAGAGGCATGGCTCAGAGCAACATTGCTCTCAGGCAGCTTAGCAAAGCTCTTGTGCTGTAGACAGGATGGGATTAGTACCAAAACCTAAAAGACTTGTTAACTGCTGCAAGTGTTGTCATGCTAACAGCAACTGGGAGCAAGAAAGTCTGGACTTGGGAGAAGACAGTAACTCCCAAAGCATATGCTTTTTGTATGTGGACAGAGAAATACAAAGAGGTTTGCCAGTAAGAAGAGGAAGACACAATAACAATGACAAACATCCACAGTCCCTGAGGAGCACCTGTGAGATGGTGGGACATGGTGGGATTTTACCACGGAAACTCACACAGCTGCTGTGAACCAGATAAAGTGACTGCCAAGTTAAAAGTTCACTCAGCACCAAGCAGATGGCATCAGGTGAAAGGTTGCCACTGGATGTGAACATGTCACTAGAACTGGGGCAGGCATGGAGAAACATCTGAAATCAGGCAAGTCCCTGGCACCACTCACAGATGAGATTTACATGATTGATTTTCCAGACAATTAGGTTTGGAAGTTGACACCATTAGCTACAAGGATTCAAATAAAGTCTCTGAATGACTGCAAGACTTTTTCCAGCAAGTTTACAGTTGTCAACACACAAGTTGGCAACCAAAGTGGCTGAAGCGTGTCCAATGGCTGCATTTCATTTGTCCCCATCCACCCACATGCCTGATAACCTTCCTTTGTTACTGTGGAGTGGGTGGGAGCAGATGGTCACATCAACTGGAGACAAGAGAAAACAGAGCTGAAACAACCTCCTGAAGGAAGCACTGAATTTAGTCTGACATGCTCACATCACCTGGTCTTCACAATTTGCAGTACTGACAGTCCTACTACCTCCCCAGACCAGTGCTACAAGGAAGTTTACCTTGCTATTTAGCTAAGTTTTCTTTATCATAACATCAAATCATAATTTCTAGTCCTATTGCCAGTGGACAGAACAATTTATTTCTTTTTTTCTCTGTAGCAACTTCTTATGTACTAGAAAAATGCATCTTTTCTTTCCTTTGTCTTCTCTTTTGAGACAAAACCAGAACTTTTCAGTCTTCTCTTGTTAATCATGATTTTAGGACACTGATCACATGTTCTCCTTTACAGACTCTACAGTTTTGAAGTACAGTTCTCAAAACTGGACACATTCCAGCAAAATATTACTAATGCCTTGTAAAGCCAAAGGATTATTTTGAGTTTTACAGATCATGTTAATATGCTGCTTGTTTTCAGTGGTGTAACACTACTGTTTCCTGATATTATTTAAATGTTACTCCTCTTCGAATTACACAGGTAATTGTCCCTACCTTCATATCTGAACCTAATTTATTGGAAAATGGTCTAAAAAGCATCTAAATCAAAATTATATGAACTTTAACCTTGACCTTCAACATGTTTGTAACACCTTTGACATAACAGTCTTCTGTTATGTTAAATACTTAAGCCTTTTCTGCTTAAGTATTTAACACTTGTTAGCCTGCTACTCTTCCTCTTACCACATACAGTACCTATAGCTAATTACCTCCACATGCATCTTAAACCAGCTGACTTAAGAACACAGGCAGCCCTGGAGACAGTGAGAAGGCACACATTGAGAAGTAAGGTCTTCTCTACTTGCCAGGGAAAAGAAAGAATACCTTGACATGATTACAATCAGAAATTACTGGAATTACTCAATTTACTAAAAGCAGACAGCAAAACACTTCCACTGATGGAAGCTGGACCAGTGTTTAGCAGGAATTCTGTTTTTGTAACATTTCATTATACCATACATACTACTTCTAGGACTACCTACTGATGCCAATGGAAACAGATGCCTTGCCTTTGCAAATTGCTTCAAAGAATAAACTCCCTGTCACTGTTCTCTAGTTCCCTCCCTTTCTCAGCAAGTGTCCCAGTTTTGCAGGAAAGTTCCTTCTTTTTCTGAAAGAGCAAACCACATTTCCACACTCTCATCCCTCTGTCTCTAGAGCACTCAGCCCAGATTTCCATCCTCTTGCTTTCACTAAATCCCACTCTACCCTTGGCTTTCTGGCACAACCCTGGATGTGAGTGCTTGTGGGCTTGCAGTGTACTGAGTGGAAGTGGGGGCCATGCAGCCAGGTGATGATGGACATGATAACTGCTCTAAAGCAGTGAGGAAGGCTTTCCTAGAGCAGGTGACAGAGTAAGTGCACGTTTACCCAAGTCACAGAACTCTGCCCTGTCTTCCCACTGGACAGCCTTCTCTCTAAAACCTCCAAATATTCCCAGAGGCAAGCAAAGCTTCCTAAAAGCAGACAGTTCCTGTGTTATCCACATGTGAATTGGATTTTCTGAAAATTACCTATTTTTTTAAACTAATCTTTGAACTCAAAAGCATAAAACCCCTGAACTGCCATGCTCTTCTGATACAGTTTTTATCCACTTGGCAATGCCTCTCTTCACTGTCTATTTTACATTTCTCCAGTCGCAGCAGGAGGACAGCTATGGACCTTGTACATGAAACTTCAATGGTGAATAATGTTCTCAGGAAACAGAAATTGTATTAAATGATTTTGATTTATATGAGAATCTACTTGTACAAGAAAATTACCAAATATCAACTTTAAGAGGAAGTGATTGTTGAGAGTGAGGGGGCAAGTGCTTTGCCTGCAGAAAGAATACACCACAAGGTAAAGAGAAACAGAAGCAGGAAGTATTTCCCTTTTTGGTAATGTCATAACTTCTTTAAACAACTGATAATAATTGGCCTAGTGCTGTTGCCTTTGCATAATACTTGACGATTTCTGTGCCCCTGTGTGTATTTCAGAGTTAACTAATCAGAGTTGCTTTTTGCCCCAAGTCCCAAGATCATTTCCATAGAGAACAGGGGGTTGAAAAATTGTATCTGCTTCAGTGATGACTGTCCTACATAAACACTGACTGGGTTCTGAAACCAGAGAAGTCATTCAGCTGTGTATATTCGAAAAACCACCTCTTATCTTTAATGCTGCCGAAGTAGCAAGATGATTGATTGGCCAGTGGACCTCATTCACTAAGAAGAAGTCTTGTTTTACTGCTCAGGTGATTCATTTGACAGAGTCTTGCAAGAATCTGGGGTCCTTCCACAGGTTTCTAGCCTGAGAACTTCTAATTATGGTTTTTAAAGAAAATGTATTTAATAACCACTAGTAAATTTAAGTGCTAGTTACTGTTCCTAGGCAGGAAGAGATAAATAAGCAGGCTACATACTAAAATTATGTAATTACACCTCTAATGTTTCCTGACTTTGAGATTACCATCTCACATGGGGGAGGAAAAGAGTTTTTGTGCATGTTTTCTTAGGTTTAAAACCAAAGCAAAACTCAAAGCCTTAACCAATCTGCTATCAGGTCACACTGACATAACACATTCAAACATAAAGCTGGAGCCCTCAGGCACATTAAGTTAATGTTTTCTCTAGAGCAAACTGTGTAATTGGTAAAAGCAACAGCCTTAACTTCTAGATAGCCACATCTGGAGTGGGGGAGAGAAATACACACCCTAACAGTGAATTGTACAACTGTTTTCTAAAGCACAAAACAGCAAGACTTGGGATTCTAAGTTCAATTTTAAATGCCTTACAAGAATGCTTCCAGTAATTGCAAATACCTTTCCATGCACAGCCTATTCCTCCAGCTCCAGCTTCTTCTGCCCTTCTCATCTCCCACCCATCATTTCACAGCCTATTCTGTACTACTGTACATTTATAAATATGCCATATAACCATTTTACTTCCCCCTTTGACTCAGAAACAGACAATAAATTGCCAAGGAAAGTCTGTGTGACTTTCTAAGCCAACAAAGCAATGGGTCAAATTCAGCTCTGGATTATCTCCCACAAATTCACTGGACTAATGCTAAGGAGGAATTTGGCTCTAAGACTTTTGTTAGAAGAAGTTGATTACACTCACAAGTCATTTACCAAATAAAATTTTAAAGTCATCCAGTAACATGGGGAGTACAACAGCACAAGCAAACATCTGAACGTGAAGCAGATTAAACAAGCAGCCACCAAAGGCAATAAACTAATAAAGAAATGTAGATGCCTTTAACTTAGGCCAGACAGACATTTATTGGAAGCCAAGATTAGTAAGCCTTACCACTTATAGTTACATGATCGTCTTTGGAGGCACTCTGTGTTTCTTTTAACTGGATCTCTGAGCTCACATCCACTTTTCTTCCGGACAGCTCTAAATAGGCTTTGAGAGACGCAGGTACCTTGACTGTAATTGAACCTGGTATAAATTTAAATGAAAGCCAGTTAGTTTAATCCTGAGATCAAAGCATGAAACAAGCCATTGTTTCACTAACTTGAATCAAATCATCATTTGGTTGTGCTTGGTTGGGTTTTTTTAAAAGTCTTCAAACACAGTAACTGCTTTTTTTTTGGTCATGGATAAATGGAGGATCTTCATTTATTATAAACAGAGCACTGTATATCTCATATAGAAAATGGTATCACAGCATTTCCTTTGCAGACATGAAAATAAATAGTGACATACACTTCTAGCAATGTCTTTTGGCTAAGGATCTTACTACAGGAATGATCAAGGAAGCAAATATAACAGATCTCACAGCTATTATGACTTTAGATTTATCTTCTAGTTGCATTTTGACATTCTTGAGCAAGGACAGGGCATCAGAGTTGACAAATAATCCAGTCACTGCATGGCACATGATGACAGAATGGCTCCTCTGGAAGGATGAGACGCTGCTCACGTACTGTGAACGCTGGCAATTGTCTCTGCTGTACTGCTCAGGGCCAGCTGTCCACATCCTCCAACAGATGCAGTCTCAAAACTGACTAACCAGTTTAGACTATGCATCACTAAAATGTAAACTAGTAGCAAAATTGGAGCTTTGGTGGCCTGAATAATTCTGCTTTGACATTAAACCCAGAAATTCTGACTTCTGTTTCTCCTAAATATGTGCTTCTCTGCATTAGACCAAAGGCAGACAGTGGCCTCCCAATTTGCCCACATTAGTCATCTTTGTAATAACTCAGTCACAGTTTGGAAGCTCTGTCCTATACATTAGATCAAAAACCTGAAAAATTCAGAATACGCTTTTTTTAATATGTGCTTCTCAGTTTTTCTCAATTTCAACATTCACTTTAGAAAAACATAAAACAGTTTCTTGACATACATCCCAAAAAGTTAAGAAGAACAGCTTGGTAAGAATAACAGCTAAGTAGCACCAGAAAGCAACCCTAGCTAAGCAATTTAGACTCAGCAGAAACACTTGCCTGTGACAGTTCTGATGAATAAGTAACTTCCAGTATAATTTAGGCCTGCATTTTGCTGGATACATAAAAGCCTTAAAATAGGAAAGGGAAAAAGGTCTTCATCTTTGGGTCCTCTTTGGAGAGTTGCTCAGTGATGACTCATAAAAACCAACACTCACGCAGCTCATTTATCACAAATGGGACATTTTTCTACACTGCAGCTGTCGGCAGTTATTCTGAATTTACAGAGTAAACAGAAACAGAACTTCAACTTTGTCTTTACTAAACTGTGCTGCCAGAAGAGATGTCAGAAAATATTCTGAAAATAACATTAATTAGCTTTTATTAAATACATTCCTCTTTGCTACTATCTCAAAGAGACATTAACTTAAAAATAAGTGATACAAAAGATAATCAATAAATAATATAAAAATAAATTTCTTTGCACTAATGAAACCAAAATAGATTGTATGAAAGATACACAAATTATTTTAACACATTGACACCATCAGTCACATTTTAATTTTCCGTCAGATTTTAACAGGGCACGGGCATTGTCTCACAAGAGACACAAATGTACCAAATCCCATGTTCATTCAAACCACCTGAAGTGCCTGACATGACATTAAAGTCAAGTATAAAAATGCTGGAGTGTTTTGGCTTGTTTTGAATTTTTTTTTGTTTGTCTGCATTTTGTTGGGTTTTTGTGGTTTGGGTTTGTTTTTTTTTCCAAAACTAGAACTAATAAGATGTACTCAGGGCTCTGTAATGTACAGTATCATACCTTCTGATTGGCAAAACAATGAATTCAATTTTAGGTGTGAGCTTTTAACTAAGAAGTGAGATTTTAGTGAGTAAGCAGGAGAGAAAATGAAGGAAAAATGGAAGGGTAAAGCCCTCCCATCTCTGCTTTTCTGCCTTCAAATTTTCATGGTAGGACATTTTAGTCTGAAGGCAGAAAAAATATGAGTTTCTCAGTTACATGTCATGTGTGTGTCACTGCACATACAGCATCATGGAGAAAACTGTGCTCAAGGCAAAGGAACGCTGTAACCCTAGTCAACTCTGCAGAATTCTGCTGGGTTTATTGCCAGGAAAAAAAAGAAAAACATTGAAAAACACAAACATTTTTAATCCATCTTAAGTATCTTTGTCCCTAACAGAGCTTATTGTATTTTAAGTATTTATAGACATCTTCCAATAATGAGTCAAAAAAAAAAGTAAATAACCAACAATCACAAACTATTTCTTACAGACAGATAAAAAACTCCAAAACAAACCCTTGTCCCCTTTTCTTTTGCATCAAAATCTGCCACAAAAAATATTTGATTTAGTTTTCTAACCTTTCTGGGATTTCAGATCCACTTTTCTTAATTGACTGACATAAACATCTATCGTCCCATGATACGTAGAAGCTTTTAGACTTCCATCTGATGAATCTAAAAAACAAAAGAAAATAAAAGAACTTGTGTGTTATTTACTCTTTTTATATAAAGATTTACCAGAATCTTTCTTTATACCTCAAACTGATTTTTGTCAATTCTTCTGTGTTTCAGGAGTATCATAATAATTTACTGAATGTCAGACTTCACTTAGGTTTTTTCAGAAACTTGTTTTTCTATCTCCCCAGTCCAGAATTGGGGCACACAATCCTGTGGCTGTAGCTCTGCCATTGGTCTACACCTACAAGGCCTCAACTGCACATCTTTCTACAGGAATGTCTTTATCTTTGTGAGATAAAGCACCAAAGTTGAACACTGAGATCTATTTCAGCTTCCAAAAGAGTTCATTTGCTCAGACTCTGTGCAGGGAGAACTTTACCCCGGAAAGTTACCCCATACAAAACCCAAGCAGTTGTTCACTGGAACATCTTGTTACACAAATAACTGAGTACAGGCTTTGTAAAGTCTGATTTACTACATCTGAATTATCATCAAATGTTTAATATAGCAGGAAAACAGCATTTGTTCCTTGCTCTGGAAAAGGAAGACCTAAGGTTTTTTTTATACTTTATTAGCTGAAGTTTATGATCACAAAACTTTGTGAAGAAGTGTTTTTACAAATAAGAAGTCTTTAAGAAGCTTTAATTGTACACTTGAGTAGTCTTTAATTATTAGCAATGTATTTCATCTTAAAATACATAGACTTTCACAATAACCCAAAGAGTTTACTTTCAAACTACTGAAAAGACTTATACCTAAAAGTTGCAAAGAAATGATGAAGAAACTCTAGAAGAGCATAAAAAAAATTAATTTATACATGAGCAAAAGGCAGTTACTGAAAGGTATTTTTAGAGACAATGCTAGAAATTAAAGTATTGGCAAGACATCCTGAGACAGAGACTGGTTTCTGAGTATTCATAGAAAATACCCAACAGTCAAACTGTCATAAGTGGCTAAAATAATAAAATCAAACTTGAATGAAACTTCCCACTTTAAGAAGTAAAAGCGTTAATGAGAGAATGAACTTGATTAATCATAACAAGAATGTCTCATATTAATGTTTTAAGCTTGCCATACAGACTTAGCTCTAAGTAACCTCATCTGGAGCTTTTCTGATCCCAGATTTCAAGCACAGATGCCAAAGATCAGTGCATTGCTTACAACAGCAAAAACATGGAAAAGGATCACTATCCCACAGCTAAAGCTGATTTCTTTGGAGGGGAAAGTAATTTTAAAAAAAGCAGCTAATCCATAGTTACTTGAGAAACTGAGAAGGGCTTTAGTTAAAAAGAAAACAGTAACTAGAACTGGATGTGAATGCTTCTGCCATCTCAAGACTTTGCATTAAAGAAGGTCTGTTCAAAATCTGAAAAAAAAATTAATAATGAAGAGTTTTGCTTGTGTAAGGGAAAATGAAACCTCGATTTTAACTGATGACTTTTTAAAAGTTCATAATAGTTGAAAAGTTAAAGTCATTAGAACTGGAAAATTAGACATGCATCAAACTTTTTTATGAACATTTTAAGTAGTGATCACTTGAGGTTTTCATGCAAAATCTGTTTTTGCAGATATTCCCCATCAAATTTAGTAACAGCCAATTACCAACTCTCCACATAATCTTGACCGAGATTTTGTTGCAACAGATACAAGAAACACCCAGCCTTTGACTCTTCTGCTTCAAACAGAATATATAATAAGTTCCTTTATCTGTCCTAGGAAGAAAGAAGAGTCTCCTGTGCCAGAACAGCAGCTCTCTCCAGGGAGAACAACTACAAAAAGTCCACACACACCAGCTGATGGTGCTTTAGAGGGACAACATTTATCCAGTGAAGCTTTTCTCTTCCAACTCCTCAAATGCAAAAGCAGCTCCTGTGAGATTCTTCCCAATGGGAAGATAACTTTTGTGAATCTGCATGACTGAACAAAGTGTTCTCTCCTAGACCTTCAGTTAATATATATTAAAATAAAAAGAATTCTCATTTTGTGAGAGACTGGATTCTCTTTGCAGAAGGCATCAACATGAACAAAGGGTGCAGCAGCGACAGACTTACCAGGGCACAGATTTACCAGGAAATCCAAAAACAAACTCGAGGGAATGGAACACTTTTCCACTGAAGAACACTGTTTTGGGAGGACAACTTCTCAGATTTTGACTCCCAGAGTATCTCACTAATACAAAGTTTCCTATGGCTGAAGAAACTACAGCAGAATTACCAAGAAGCTTGGCAGCACTAACCAAATACTAAACCTGACACTACAAGTAAACAACTGTTACACTTAGACCTATGGAAGTAACATGAAATATACTCTATGGAAACAACTGAATACGATTTATGTAATGAATGTTACAGATATGGTATTAAATACAAGTATGTAGACACAATGAGGAGCACCAAGAAACATGGAATTGCTTATCACTTCTGCAAAGTCCATAAAGATGCTGTTTTAAGTTTGTGTCTCTAACTCTTAAAAAATAAAGGGGAAAAAAAGAAAATGGATTTAAAAAAACCCCAAAGATTAGGGGATATAACAAAAAAGAGCCAAAATATAAATAAATAAATAAATGTTTCAACAATGAAAAATTACCTTATACTAAGAGGCACAGGCTGATAGGACAAAATACTTAACAAATAATAATTAACAAATAATAATGGAAACAATACATATTTTATGGTTATGATAGAATAGAGCTAAGGCAATTTATTTTCAAATATATATCTAGTGTTAGCTGATATGAATGCAAATAACTGACGGTAAAAATAAGGAAAAAATGTATAGTTTGAATTTGAGGTTGCTAAGGACTGACAGGGGAAAAGTTTTCTCCAGGTTTTTCAAGGGGAAAAACAAGGACAAAGCCTTTTACTGGAAATGGAACAGATGGTCAGTCTTGAGCAGCTTCAGCTATTTAAGAATTTACTGGTACTAGAGAAAAAAGATGGAAAAAAAAAGGGCACAGTTAAGCAAGATGTCCTTGGCAAAGTCTTTGTTAAGTTTTATAAAAAATAAATAGAGCTTGAAGAATAAGACCTAAGTCACATAACCTGAGAAAGACTGCACAATTAAAGATCAGTGAAAGGCCTACAAAGACAACATTTCACTTGTCCCTTCACTTAATCAGCCAAGCACTAAAGAAAGGATTAAACACAAGTGATCTTTCCTTAAATCTAAGCAAAAACATACTTTTCCTAATAGCACCTAAAGACTGACCTTGTTCATGATAAAATCAATCTCAATAGGAACACAAGGTATTTATCATTATTTGATTACAGACTTGAGAAAGCATATCCAAAGTGTGATGAAGATTTAATTCCTGCTTAACTAGCTATCTATTATTGCTTATTGATAGAAAACTGGCAAATAGTCTTGTTTTAGTTCATTGTTCCAAAACGTAAGAAACTGAAATATATTCACTAAAGAGACTTCACTATTATTTATTATTTAGAATTAACTAAATTGCACATACTACTGAAAAATCCTTAGCAGTCCTGACCATACCCACCAGGGTGACCTGGCAAAACAAATGATGCAATACCCAAAGCAAAGACATCTCTCTTGAAAACAATTAACTTCCCAACCAAGTTATCCAGACTATCCTTTTACCTCTTAATGATCTATTTGCTAGCCCAATTTTAAATTATATCCATTGGTTGTAAAGACCATAGTTTCTTTTTGATAAATCATTCTTTTGCAAAACCCAATCAACTGAACCATGTGGCTTTGTCTGGTTTGGAGAAAAGGAAGCTGGGAGGTGACCTCATAGCTCTCTGCAGCTCCTGAGGAGGGGAAGGGCACGAGGAGGTGCTGAGCTTTTCTCCCTGGTGTCCAGGAAAGGATGCATGGGAATGGTTATTTTAAGGAAGCATTTTCTTACAGACAGAGTGGTCAAACACTGGACCAGGCTTCCCAGAGAGGCAGTCATGCCCCAAGCCTGTCAGTGTTTAAGAGCCCCTAAACAAGACCCGTCAGCTCTCGGCCAGGCAGTTGGACTGGGTGATGGCTGTAGGTCCCTTCCAGCTGAAATAAGGGATAAGGCCTTGAGCAAGCTGGTCAAACAGGAGGTGTTCTCACGTCTTAAAAGTCTTTTACCTTTAGAAATATCCATAAAAATACCAGGGATGTTTAATGCTCTTTAGGAAAAGATGAACTCTAACTAGTGCTGTCAGAATTGAAATCTGAAAAATAAAAGTTTCTTCAAATGTCTTAATGTTTAAACTCAACCTGGTTTGTCAAGGAAAATAGTCATCATCTGTTGATGGAAAAAGCTACCTCCTATATTAAGAAACCTTTATTTAACCGCTCTTCATACCCTATGAGTTTATTTAAGAGAAAGAAAAACAGCCTAGCAAGTCAAATTTAATTTTGTGGTTTAATGACTAACTCGTAAGAATGTGTCTGGCATTAGTTTTCCAGGAATGTTAATACAGAGCTCTTAGAAACATAAGAAGAGTTGTTAACGGTCCCTAAACAATTCTTAGCGATTGTCCCTGAAAGATGCTTAGTGAGTGACTACAGTTAACACCATTAGCAGAAGTCTTCAAGATTTGGGCCTGAGGAAATCTTTCTACACTCAGAAGACCCCTGAGCCTTGTCTGTGATTCTGTTACTTCAATTTTCTGCCATAGCAATAATTAGAATTTGAATTTCTCACTTTGGTGTCTGTGGGCTATAAAATGGACTGATATAAGGTATACCATAATTGTTAGCTGAGTTATCCTGTTGTATAAATGCCCAAGTTTCCAAAAAAAGGTTTATGAGCTATTTTCATTCCTGAAGGAAAAACTATTAGCATAATAGTTTGAAAAAACTGAAATTATCACAAGCCTTCCCATCATCCCCCCAATAACTAATACATCAGTGATTAGCTTCCTGATATAAAAATTAAACATAGCTAATCATTGATAGCAACTAATATAAGATAGAGAACTACATTAAAGGCACAACTGCATTTGATGGACACTTAGTGTTTTCTCATGTCCTTTTATTCCATCCTTATCTAAAGGATGACCTAGACTCAGCCTAACTCGTGCAAAGCACAGTGACTATTGGGTATCAAGTGAGATTGTGTGCCTTGCTCAACCACAAAAGGCTGAGTTTGGAAAGGGTCTCCTTCAGCCACAGTTATCAGTGCTACTCCTGAAAAGAAGGCAAAAATGTGTGTGAAATCACCCCCTTTTTACTTCTCCTGTGAATATTTAGCTTTTAGAAAGGAGAAGGGAAGAGCAAGAGAGATAGGAAGAAGGCAGAACCTACCTACTGTGATACTTCCTCTTTTGGTCTGAAGGTTGGTGTTACCTACAAGAAAAGGGGAAAAAAATGTTAAAAAACATTATTGAAACAAATTATTTATTTATTTTTAATATCAACACTTGTGGGTAATAATGAAGTGATTCCACTTCATTCAAAGAAAAACACTGAGTAAAGTCAGAGACATGACCTGGATGTGAGGGGGAAAAAATCGTACAGAGGCATGTGCAAGGCTAATGCACAATTTTGTCTTATTTAATTGGGGCATTTTTTTTAAATTGCTTTGATGCTGTGACAGCACTATGGATGATTTAAGTTCAAACAAACAGTTTCTATTTTCCTCTTTTATACACCTATACTCCATCTCATCTTGTGTGTTATCTTCAAAGGCTACTTCCTGGACTCACTGAACATTTCTTACTCCCTCCAAATTCATTCTTATGTGCATGACAACCCCTCATCAGCATTTCCATTGACTTCAGTTTGAGTAGGTTGGGCAGACTGGAGAATATCAAACAAAAGTGTGTAAGGCACAAAATGTAGAATGGTCTTCCACTGAACTTGCATCACTTCAAACAGGCACTGGTGTTCTGGCCTTAAAATTTCAAAATATTTATCCTTCCCTTTCACCTATAACATCAAGAGAATCTGGAAGGAGGAGAGATGTACCTCGTAACAGAAGAGCCATCTATACTACTAACAGTCTGACTAAATTGTAGAAACTTCTACAGTTCCATGTATAAATGTCTCACAGGAGTTAAATTAAAAAATAAACCACAACATGTCATCCCTGCCATTCTGTCACCCTCCCAAGAGAAAGAATGAAGAATAAGGCTAATCACAGTAACTGAGTTCAGTTTAGTAATACACACTAGCCAGAATTTTCAAGTCTTTCAGAAAAAGGTTTTAAAAATTGCAAGTGGATCAAGCTCTACCCTATCTTCTGTAATTACATAGTAGTAAACAACCATTACGGGCAGAATGCATTCCACTGTATATGACCTGTATTTTCCTTAGTGGTTCATGGGCTGAAAGCTAGAAAACAGCCTATCATCAACAGTCTTAAATTCATCTTTTCAAGCCCATACTGTACAAAATACTTAGGGGTTCTGAAAATCTGAGCAGAAACAAAAGCGTATTTCAACAACCTTGAAAGATGTTTGGTTTCACTCTTTACTGTTTTTAAAAGGCTTGTTACAATTATCCCACCCTTTCCCCCATTTTATCATGACTGGCACTTAGTTTGGTACCACCTACAAAAAGACCTAGGCTTTGTCAGTCAGCAGCTCCCATGGAGTTGAAGGTAGATTATATTCTGTCAGTATATAGCCCCTGGGTCTGTTCTTCCTTTTCTGGGGGTTTTCTTTTCTGTTTTGATAAACAGATCCTTGAAAAATATTCAACATGTAGAAATCAAATTCCTTTTAACCACAGTTAGTTATGGCAGAACCACCAATGCTGCACAATGTCAATACAATATATTGGTGTGAAAAGCTCACTTCAAACATCTAGCTAGAACAAAAGCTGCTTTTGAAGCAGACAGGAATGTCCTGCTGTGTTGTGTCCTGCACTGTCTACAGACAGCACACAGAATTGCACTTTTGGTCGTGTAACTGCTCTATGAAGGCCAACACTTAACTCAGGATTTTTAAGTTAGGCAATTATTTCTTGGGTACATCAAGGGCAAAGAGAGAAAGACCTGACTAGAGGTAATTACCAGTTTATTACAACTAACTGACTTCAGCATTGTAATGCAATACTATGATATGCAAAATATAATAATTTTAAGAGAATATTGGTAACAGTGCCTTAGTGTTTTGGGGTTTTGTTGCTTCTGAAGAAAGAGTCATCTTTTCTATTGTCCACAAGCTTCACTTCTTCATGAACACCATAGAATTTCAAGTTACAATATTGCAATCAGGATCAGTAGAATAAGACTGAGGCAAAAGATGGGTTTTGGGATATAAAGGCAACACTTTATGCTGTGGTATTTATATTCTTTCATTTTCTTGGAGGTTCTGAACAGGGCAGGATTATTTTGATACACAAAAAAGGAAAAATAAACCATTACGCAGCTTTTCACCACTTAAGAAGTTAATTTTCTTTTCATTTCTTTGTAGACATGTCTGTACTTTAGTCTGATGAGAATTTAAAATGCGAAGTTACAATTCCACTCGACATAAGTGAAATCCAGAAATGTAGCTGAAATGTATGGAACATACTTTGGTATATCAAAATATATTTTCTGGAAGGATTATAGAATGCCAAGCTCAAGCATTGGACTGTACTACTTTTGGAAGATGGCAGATACTCTACTTTGTCTTATTCAAGTCATTGACAAGGCAGGTGTATATTCACCCTTTCCTGTACACACATTAGTGTGCAAATAAATAAAGTAACCTCAATAACCATGTTTTCCAGTGTGACTCTCTCAGATAATTAAATAGTTACTAGACTGTGACAGAATAAAAGGTCAAGAGGAAAGAGAAAGTCCTGCACAGGCTTTACTGATGTAAAGCAGTAAAAGCTGAGTGCTGACTGTTTACAAAGAAGCTTTGCAGGTAAGGACCCACTGGTGACTCCCATCTCCAGTGGGAGCCAGTAAAGAAAGTCAACTGCATACTGAGCTGTATGATTAGGAGTATAGACAGCAAGTGAGACTCTGGGAGAGCCCTCCTGTGAGACTGCATTTAGAATATTGTGTCCAACTTTGTAGTTTCAAGTCAAGAAAGATACTAGCCAGAGAAGGGTATTGCGAAGATTAGGGGCCCAGACCAAGCCACAGGTGTGCTCTGAGAGCATCTGTTTGTTGTGCTTTAAAAGGAGAAGGCTGAGAAGGAGTCTTCTCGTGGTCTTCAACTACCTAATGGAAGGGAATAGAAAAAAAAAGACATTCTTCTCATGATGATGCAGCAAGAAGAAGGAAGAAGTAGCAATAATGGATACAAGTAATAATGGAAATTATGATTAAAAAAAAGGTTTTTTCCCCACCAGAAGAATAATTCAGGACTGGACCAAGATGTCCAGAAAAGTCATGCAATCTCTGGACTTGAAAAAATATTCAAAGCTCAACCAGACAAGGCGATGAGAAAGCTTGCTCTAACTGAGCCCACTTTAAACATTAGTTGGGGTGGAACTTGATATCTAGTCCAAATTGAAACTAAAGTTATAAAAGAAATTAATAATTAATGCAACTCAACCCAAGACTCTGGGACAGCTGCAAAGAGGGGTTTCCTGTTCCTCCCATGTGCCCCTTTGTAGAGAAGGTTCAGTGTAAGAAATTTCTCAGGATCAGATATCTTTTTCAAGTGTCAACTCAAAAGCTTAAGAGCACCTGACATCTCTAATGCCTGTCACAGGAGCTGATGAAAATGACCCAAAATGACTCCTTCAAAACAAAGCATTACTCATTTGCCACAGGAGCATGAAGATGCAAATGAGCAATTGTGAAGGCTGAGCACTACCAGTGCTGTGACTGTACAGCCTGAGTTTCAGCCAGGCAATGTGTCTCAGACAGGTTTGTAAAGTCTGTGCTGTCCTAGCGTCAATTTTCCCAGAGGAAAAGCAATGAAATCTAACTTAGTTTTGTGCATGATGGGCTGATTTGATGACAGCTATAGCATCAGCTGTAGGGAAATGATGACTTTAGCTGACCAAGAACAATCTGTCCAGGTGTTTACAGACAAAACTATTAAAATTGAATTACCTCATGAGTAAAAACCAGAAGTGAAAGTAACCATTTTTTTTCTAACAGAAATTTACAGTAGGAGTTATCTTGTCTGCTAATATGTGTTTGTATGTGTACTTTAAAGACTTTTGCTCTTACTATTAAAACATGATTGAGGAACAGGATATTTTATAGAAAATGGTTTTTTCTCAAAAAAATAGACTAGAATTACCAAGCAAATGTTAACGTGCAATTTTTTTTTAACAAACAGCTAAAATAACATTAGGTGTTCCAAACCCATCTAGTAGAGAGGTCATAAAAATAATCCTGAAGAAATGTAAGAAATGTCTGCATAATTTGGATACAATTCTGTTTGTTTTCACATTGTTCTTCAGCTTAATGACAAAAGGCATTACTGAAGGAGGTAAGTCACTAATTACAGCAGTTATGATTTCATTTTTGTACCAAGAAAATAAACTCTTGGATGTGCACACAGACATGAACCTGCTCACAAATTGATCACTCCACAATATCATTATATTATATATAATGTTAAAAAAAACGAAATAGCACAGCTTATCAGACAGAAGTACCAGACAGACATAATACAAGTCTACATGTTAGAAAAATATAAGAACAAGAGAAAAAGCAGCTGATTTCTGTCTGTGCATGCTAAAATTAACTAACAAGTTTAGAAACCATTCTCACATTTCATATAAATGGACAGAGGAGTTGCCCCTTCAAGGAAGAAAAAAGGCATTTCTCAAGCAACATGACAACATAAAATTGCTAAGAAATTGCAGCAAATACTTTCTAAGGGATATAGCTGAAAATCTGGAACTCTGACTGAGCTGAGTAATTTTCTTTGTACATCCTCCAGTTTGTTTTACTCAATGTTAAATCACCACAAATGCATTACAGCACAGTCTGAATTCAGTGGGAGTTTTGTTAAGTTAAAAAACCACACCAGACCTGAACCTCAACTGCTGTTTAAATAGTTCATTAGTTTTAGTTCTAAGGGAAGGATACCAAAGGGTGGATGGATTAGAGACTGCTAAGAAGTTCTAAGAATTTCTTTAAAAAACAGAAACTGTCACCATTCTTAATATAAGGTGCCAGCAAACACACTGGCTATTTCTAATAAAACCTTCTAATTACAAATGTCTTCTCCAATAGCTCTTAGTAAATGATGTAAGCATTGCTTCTCCTGTGAAGAAAATAAAGGATGGGGAGAGGGGAAGAGAAGCCTCCTAACAATTTTAGTATCATGTTCATTACTGAATTTTAAAATATTTTGATGTTCTTAGTATGTGTGACATTTCTTTCCCATAATATATACTTTTTGCTATTAATAACTGGGCTTAAGAAATTGTTTTCAAAATACAGTCTGCTAGGTGTCAAAAAACCCAATTAAGTCTCTAATAGAGATAGAACTGTTTTGCTCATATTCTGGCACAGCTGATTTAGTGATGGTCTACTGCATTAGTCCATTTGTTACTGCGAACATTATTGAACACCTTCAAAGCAGCTAAATTTGTGACAGATTTTTCTTCTTACCATGAACACTTCCCAGCATAATATCACCAGATTCTGAAGAGAGAGATGCTGATTCTGCATAGAGATACTTAGTTTTCAGCAGCCCATCTTCAGTAGATATGTTGATGGTTGTCCCCTGCAGCTTCTCTATATTTACACTCTAGAGAAATAAACATAATGGAAAATTTGTCATCACAGCTTGAAAGAGCAGAGGGAAGTAATATATTAAGACACAAAACAAATGGAAAGTAGTTGGTGCAGGACAAATGGAGTCAGGTTCTTAGTTAAAAGCTACACAAGACAAAACAAAAAACCTCTTCATCCAAGAGCTCTGACCTAAGAACTAATGATTCTTCACAACATTCCTATGAGTTATTACCTCCATCGTTCAGGTGAAGAACCCAAGAAGCCACAAACAGATGAAAGAAAAACTTGATTTAATTTTCAAAACGAATTACTTCATTTGGAAAAGGAAAAAAAAAAAGATTAACTTTAATAATGAAGATTCAATCTTCATATAGCATTATGACACTTAGAGCATTGGTGATCAGTTTTCTGCCACCACAAACTGAAACACCCACTGTCTTCGTTACATAAAGCTATTTATGAAGATTTTTAATTGGCTAACTTTGCAGACATATCTTTGGTGAAGGTTTGCAAAAAAGCCCCACCCAGCTGCCCTTTTTCTCAGCATAATTTTCCTATTACCTTGGTTACTCAGGCTTCTGTTCTTGGACTTAAGCCTCGACATACAAAGCCTTGAAAAACGAAGGATAAGATCTCCATTTCTACTTCTTTTCAGTAGAAGCAAAGGATAGAATATGAAAAGTTGCACTATGGATTTGGGAAATAAAAGGTGACAGATGAGATTATCTATGTAAAAGTGATAAGCCATGTCATATAACTTCAATCTATTTGAAGAAAATAGAAAAATTCACATGCTTGTGCAACAACCATATGAAACTGAATTCTATTCTTTCTCAGTTGAATTTGATTTATGATGGAAACATGCAGTAGTTCATACTTGAACCCCCACTCAATTTGTTTTTATTTTGCTTATGCAGACTTTCAGTGAATTGCACAAAATCCTTATCCCTTACAAGAAATGATACATGGCTTTCTAGATCAAATTGTGCCTTACTCAAATTCTCTTTAAATACTCCTTGTCATTTAAGCATTGCCATCTTGTGCAAAAAGAGTTGATATAAAAAAATTAATCTGTTGACCCTCCCAGTCTAATATTATATAAAGAACAAGCTGTAGATGAAGCAAGAGGTATTCTGACAAATAGCCACGAGTGTTGCACAAACTCAGTGCTGCGTTGTGTCCCAAAAATTGAGCTGAAGAGACTGGTTTAGTGGGGACTATATGACAGCCAAATTATACTGTGGCCTTACCTACCCATTCACACTGAACTACTAAATTACAAGATTACAGAATGGACTACTGGCTTAAGACTTTTCCCATGATGCTGCAATACAGATTAGGTCTCCAAGAATTTAACAAGTTACATTAAACTTTAATAAGATCAAAATGTTATGCTAGAATTAGAGATGCACGACAATCAATATCTACAATCACTGCAGGTGTTGCTGCTTAGAACTATGCTACAGATAAAAACAAAACCCAACAGTATTAAGGCACAACTTGTCATTACTGAAAGGGACAGCAATTCAGCTTTCCTCCTTCTAATGCATGCAACAAAACCCTAATAACCAGAGATCTTAAACATAAATTTATGTTTTATCAGTCCTAGGAATGCTTCCCACACAGCACTCCCCCACCCTGCATGGCAAAGTGCAAACCTGCTGTGACACATGGCCACAGCAACAAGTAAAGGGAAAGCCACTCTCGTTTTAGGCTCTATGATCTAATCTGCCCTAAAGAGTTAAATGACTTGCAAAGAACATTTTCCATTTGAGCAGGGCCATCACTGATATCAGCACAATGAAAACAGAGCAAAGCACACTTTAAAGGGCAGGAATAAAATAAAAATATCTGCATTGTTTGGATACAAACTGGCTGTCTTGTGGTATTTCTAACTAGGCAAAAGAAAGTTCAAAAAGCTACCTCTCTTACTATAAAATGCAAGTTTTAACTCTATTTAGATACATTATTTTTTAAAAAAAATAAGTGCTTTATTGGAAACAATCTCACACACCAACACGTTTACCAGACTTAATTACCTTTCTTAAAATTGCACAGTAATAAAAAGGGTTGTCTCAGCTCCAGATAAGAAGAAGTTACTATAAACAAAAAAACAAAAACTAGCAATACAAAGAACACTTGTTTCAGAACAATCCAAATCAGAGTAGGGGTATGGAAGAAGGGGAAGTCAGACTGCTCAAGTATAAGAATAAAATATATTTTAGATAGGGAAAGCATGGAAAAATAGGATTGCTTTTTAATGAGAATAAATATGTTTTCAATCCCAAGTTCTTTAACTCTTGTGGATTTTTGGCAGAACATACATGTCTGGCTCTACTAAGCAAGTGTTATAGAAAAGTCTCCATGGCACAGATTAGCTAATAACTCCCCAGTCAAACAAATTTCATTATTTTTGTCCATTGAACCACCAGATCTTCTGGAAAAAATTCCTTCCCTTGGGCATAGAGCTCTGGGGGTTGCAGTTACTGAAAGTGACCACATGCTCAAGTTCCATTGGTTTCATCTGCATAAATCAGACTGAGAATGTTTTTGCACCTGAACACAGTTTCAAGATAAAAACTAACATTTAAACATAACATGAACTAAAGATAAGACCTATACAGCTCCTTCTCCACATATTCCTGCTCTTGGCCTTCCTTTTTGTGCTGTCATTGTTCAAATGTTTTACTATTGTCTTCTCCCATTTCAACCCTTAAAAAATATTCATTTCTCAAGTGCTTAGTGCCTTTTACCACATCCTCTCCCACCCCACCTCCAGGAGGGGGCTGGAAATGCTGACAGAGCCATAATTACATAATGATGACTGCAACTGATGGAAGAAACATGTCATACAAACACACAGAGGAGACATAAGGCTGACTGATTATTAACAGAAGTGGCCAACTGAGGAAAGAAATCTGTCCTTCCTAACTACACTGCAAAGTTTGTTAGTGAGAAGATCAGTAAAATACGCCAAAATATTGTTCTATAGCTGTGAATTCGTGCTAAAATGACTCACTTCCCTCAAGATATTACAGCTTTACAACTCTAAGATTGACTTCTTGCTATATTACACACTACATACAAATATTTATGATCACAAAGAAGTACTTCAATTTAATCTGTATGAAGATTGTTTTATTGTTTCGAAAGGATGAAGTTTCTGAAAAGAGTTAATTTTTTTAAAAGTATTTAAAGGCTTAAAGCAAAACAATTTTCTGAGCTATATTTTCCCATACAGACACAATTATTATACTTATTACATAAAAGGCAGCCTAACCCCCACTTCAAAGAAACATAGATAAATTAATGCTGACAGTTTTTGGAAAATCCAATGGTAACTTGTTTATTTTAGAGTAGAACATTAAGAACACCTCACAGCTGGCTCTAGGTAAGTGAATATATGATCTGGGAACCCAACCTACAAGGTGTGCAACAGTGCCAAACAGCACTTCACATAGGTGATTTTGGATGCCTGGAACTTAATAGTTTAGTCTTATATCTATCCTTGAAAATGGAGAGTTACCCACTTTCCTTCGATTCTCCCCAGTGCTGTTGGTTTAAAGGGGATCTATGGATTCTGACAGAGCACACATCCAAGCTACTTCCAGACTTGGCTTGGCTCCACATGTTCATGCAGCTTTGCCTCAGATCTAATGAATCCAAAAGCAACCACTTTCATGGACATTATGATACCTAAACATTCGAGTTGAGCCTAAAAACAAGACTGGGTGTGAGAACTGTAGGGAGTTTAGCTCTACATTATTTTAAATAAAGGAGAATTGCCTACTTATGCCAGGAAAAACCACCTGAGCACTGTAGTTTGTTGTTAGTCTCATACTGCCATCTACTGAAGAAAAAGCAGGCTAGTTCTCTGCAAAACTGTTTTCCTGTTTGTGATTCTTCCCACTGCATCTCACAGCAAGATTACATGTGATTATATTTCCTCAGCTGCAAGCAAATTGGCAAAACCTTCTACTCTTCCATTCTTACAACCATGTAACACTAGAAGCGTACAGCATGTACAAGTACCAAGCCACTATCCATGAGATACTAAATCAAACTCCTGGGCCTTCTGCAGAATCCAAGTGCCTAGGTATTAGCCAAGGAGAAAGTTTGAGAATGTTGTGAGGGGTCTGCATAATCAGAGCCGATGGGTTGTATCGGTAGAATGATGTCTGTGCTGATGGAATGATCACATGATTATTCCTGCTTTCTGTGGAGCCTGTTTATTAATCCAAATCCAGCATAGGATAATATCATTTAACAGACAAACCTAAGAAACACTGAAATTAGAAATAACCAATGAGGGTTATTTATATATTCTTTGGCAAATTCTTCAGATTTAGTCATTTTACAGCAAACAAGCTGAATAAGCCATTGAAGAGAAAGTTTTATTTCCTACTTACCCCTTTTTCTGTTGCACAAATATCTGTATTTCCATAAAGTGTTCCAAGACCAATTACTTTGCCACCATTTGTCCGTATATCAATTTTATGGCTCTGAAAAAAGTTTTAAAATCATACAGTTAGGGTAACTTGTTTTCTAGTCATGGTTATCATGTTTTTCAAGTTGTACCACATTAACCACTGCAAACCGTAGTCCTGCAAACAGAATCAGGTTCTACAGAGTTTCACTGCACACAAATTTTAATTAAAATGGTTTTGCATAAGGCAAATCTCAAATTTTTAACAAATAAGCCAGGTTTCAAGTAAAAACTGCTTTATAACCATTAAACCTTTCAGGTGTTGTGGCATACAACCAACAAGAGGAAAAAAATACAGAAATACACATAAAACAATCTCAAAAAGCCAAAAAAATAACACCAGGTCTTGAGAATAAAATGCAATTGTTTGTAAAAGGGAAAAAAAAAACCTTAAAAAAACCAGATTTAAATAATATAATTGTATTAATAAGCTGCAACTTCAACAAATCTCACTTCAAGAAATCTGCAGATCTCCACAGCAAAGTTCTTTTGCTTAAATCACTAACATAAACACTGGAATAATAGAATTTTTAAAAGTATTCAGCAATTTTTATACTTAATGCTGAATAAGCTTATACACACACACACCCCTTTTTTTCCCCACATCACCACCTACATTTTCAGATATATTAGTTTCTATTAAAAAGGATTATTCCCATGATCGTATTTAATTTAGGATGCCATCCATTAAATTTGACCATCAAAAATATCAGAAATATTCAAGAAACTTAGATTATTAAACATCTTTCTAGATAAGGAACAAATCGCATTACCTAGGTCTAATCAGATGGCAAGAAGGTTAAGGTCTTAAAAAAAATTACATTAAGTTTCCAATATGGAAAACATGGACATACACTCCAACACATTCCTGATGAAACACCAAGAACCAGCAGTTTCACAGGGTTTCATAAGACAGGAAGAATTCTAGAGCAGGGTTTCTTTACCTTTGTGTTCAAGTCTTGCTTCCCCCTCTTCTTTTAAAGGTGCTCTCACAGTAAAATGAAACACCCCTAACTTGACACTACTGTCGTGCTTCAGACCTTTCAAAGGCTGGAAATAACTCAGCTGTTCAGTTACACTTCTAAACAAATGAAATAGATCACTCTCTCCTTATACAGTAACATGATGAATTAAATGTTTCAATCTGGTGTCACAGTTCCACCATTGAGGCAGTCACACCAAGCTTGTTACCAGAAAAATGGTTAAACAGCAAATCCTCCAAATATATAACTTGAGGAGAATGTAAGAACTCACAAGATTGGAAGAACTAGTGTACAGCAAGGGCTCACCAGTATGGCCACTGATAATTCAGTAAAATAAAACCACAACATACACACTAATTCCCCCCTCCCAAATTATTAGAATATCTTAAAAAAAACCAATGAGGCTTTCAGAGGTAAGTATCTCTAGAGACATGTAACAGACAGAAAGGCTTGCTGAGAGAAGAAACCCACTTATAATGGTCAAGTAGCTTTTTCACTAAGAGGGAATATTCCACCAGGTGAAAGAAAAAAGCACTAATTTGTCACAGGGCTTCTCTGAGCAAGAGAAAAACATTTGCATAAAGAGGAGGCAGAAGGCTGTAAAGGCCTTAACAGATGTCAAAGGAAAGCCAGAAAAAGTTGTTTAGAAGAAGAGAAGAACACCGGTGCAGAACAAATCAGGCTGGTGTGTGGTGAGGAAGCATAGCAGGTCCCCTGCCAGTGTGAGTGAGATGCCTGGAAATTCTTGTCATCACCAGCACAGTCAGAGTGAAAAGCCATTGCAGAACTGGAAACATAATTAAAGGGTCTCCCTGGTCACATTGTCACTGATGGACTGTAACAGGAAGCAGGAGGAAAAAAATTAAAAAGAAGAAGCACTGCTTTCTCAATTAAGAATTTGTGAATGATTCATATTCTGAAGAAGACCTAGATGCCATTACTGTATTTTGGAATTACTGCTGCTATCAGTTGACCTAGAGACATGGAAGGGATAGGGTGAACTGGACTTCAGCCAATTAAAAAAACGACCACCACCCAGAAAAAAAAAAAACCTCAATAGACCAACCCTCAACAAATCTCACTGCCAGGGTAATGTCTACCACACAAAAACTGTCACATAAAATCCATTAATAAGCCTCATAGAGACTCATTTTCCTGTTAAATTACTAGCATGCACGATTAAGGAAAGTAGATGTCAAATCTCTAAGTCTTTTGTAAAGACACTGGAGATTGTATAAAAAAAAAAAAAAAACAGTATTTTTTTTAACTACAACTTATATGAACAACTTCCTGTGAGTTAAGAAAATTAGCAGTTGTGAAGTTGTTTGCTGGTGCTCTTGACTAAACCCCACATGACCAGATTTTTTTCATTTAAAGTCATTCATTGATCAGTGATCTTTTTCTCTCCCCTATAAAAAAAGGTTCTCCTGCTTTAGTAGTTAATGAGGTTTGTTAATGACAGAGAAGGAACATTAAAATTGCTTTAATCCATCCAGAGGAGGGCACTATCACTTCAGTTTGCTCAGTAAAGCACATTCCCTAAAGGACAATCACCTCTTATGCTTCACTACAGCATCTGGTCTATAAGATTTTTAGTAGTTTTGGGAAAACCCTCAAGGCTAATACTTCTGCTTCTCACTACTAATTCTGTTTCTCTGATAATACATGATATAATTCCTGAAGCTATATTAGAAGAAATTAGTTCAGTCACCTTACTAGAACTACAGTACTTAAAAATAAGATTAGACTGAAACCCAGATCTTGATTTTTAAAATTCAAGATTTTTCACATCTTGGATTGTATGTGAAACAGGATTCCCAGAAGATAAGTTAGCAGTCTTTCCTCAAAATCATCTTTTTCCACAACACCACAAAAAATTCTTGATGTGATGGCATGCCATGATTACTGTCATTACTGCTGGCCAAAACCACCTTCTTTTCTCATATTATGCAGTTTCTCAGGCATTATTGTTTTCATTACTACATAACAGCATAATTTTTAAACAAAACTTTAGACAGGCAACACACTGTTGTACACACAGTACACTAAGGTACAACAACAGTACTGTTAACTTTTTATTAGATTTTAGGTACCTTTATAAGAGTAATATGGTCTATTACGCATAATCTAGAAGGTTCAAGTTGTCTATAGTTTCCTAGATGTATATTATATTGTATATTAAATCCTCCCTAAGCTCAGTTTTCCCTATGTCCATTATAAAATCATCTCTTACCATCATAGAGAAAAATGTTGAACATTTTTTCATATCTCAAAAAATTTGAAAAGCCCTTCTTTTGCATTTATACCAATTCCCACAGGTGCAATCCCAATCAAGTGAATTGGATATCAAATAGCACCAAAGTCAGATAAACTGTGATTAATTTTACAGCAGCTTATGTCAGCAAACTTGAAGGCTTAAGACTGAAAAAAACAAGGTCATGCCTATGATATATACAGTATATATCAGATATATTTCAGTCAGGTATTTTGGACATGTAATGGGTAACTTCTGATTGAAAATTAACTTAAAAGGGATTGTCAATAGCTCTGATATATCAATTATAAAAAAAACTCCAACCCCCCCCTTCAAAAAACCCAGCAGCATGCTGCAAAGTCTTGATTGAGCAGGCATAACTGTTAACCTACTAGACAGGAAATCCCAGTCTATTTCTTTTTTTCTTTGAGAGGCAGGGAAGACAGGGATCAGGCTTACTACTGTCAGTGTTTCTGTTGGCTTTGGTTATCAAAGATACATGGACTTCTGACTCCACGTTATTTACTGTTATTGACTTTGTGCCGTAATTGTATGCAATAATCAGAGGTGAGGTGCTATACACATCATAATACAATGAGTGTTGCAATAAGAAATACCAGAGTACTTCTCATCTCCAGACCTAGTATTTAAGTTTTGACACTATATCCCACCACACGATCCCTTTTCAAACAGTGGGGGAGGGTTCTTTGTACCTTTATTGACTGCAAGACACTAGTCCCCTTCTCTGTTTCTATTTTGCAGTTATCACATTCTATTTTCTGAATCTTCACGCAGCCAGTCCCTGACGTTTTGATATCCAAATCTAGAATTAAAAGAGTTTTATTAGCAACAGAATGAGAAAAATCAGATATCTTTAACATAGTATTTGACCATGTTATACAGTAACCATAGTTAGTAAGGAAAAAAGAGCAGCTTCTTTGTTACTTAAGAACCTGCTTGCTAAGTCTAGCCACACACTTTGACCTGCATGAATAGTCACTATCAACTACAGACACCGAAAGTTTAGTAAGCAAGCCTGTGTATGAGCCATCCAGCTCCAGGAAAGAACATTAAGAGGCAGAATGACTGTAACCTCTGGCGAGGAACCAGGAGGGTGTGATCCTTTAGTGAAGTCTCATCTTTTTTCTTTTTTAACTCACCTCCATCTCCCACCTACCCTAACCACCAGCTCCATTAGTTAGATACTTGGGCACTCTGACACACATTTTCAGGTAGAAGGTTAGCAGGTGTCTGAGGTCACATGTAGAGTAATAAGGTTCAACAAATCCATAGGCCTTGCTGCTCCACTATCCAGCATCACAACCCCAAAACAGACATAGAAGCATTGGTGTGCATCATTCTCCCCAGACTTCTGGAAAGCCTGGCATTTCCCCGGCATGAGGAAGAATGTTTGCCTCTAGTCTGAGCCACCTTACCTTGCTACTGTTCATGGACTCCCACAAAGAAAAATCACTAGGTCTTGTAGATAACATGCAGGAGCAGCAAAAGCATTTTTCTGCCACTTGTCTCACCCTTGGATTTAAGGAATAGGAAGAAGTTTGAGAATGTACAGTCTGGGGATTCTGTCTATATTAATAATCATTTATAGTAATCACTTATGTTAATGACCAACATAGTGACTAGCAAAAGGTAAAGGCAGGAGAGGAAAAAAGTGACTTTTTTCTTCTAAGGATAAAGGGCAGAAAGAAGAAAAAGAAAAATTGAACAGCAATCAGAAGTGTTTACTGCAAGACACAACTGAAGGACTAAGAGAGCGAACTCCATTACTCCCTAAAGGAAAGGAGATTATCTGGGAAAGAAACCTTCATTTAAGCACATGTGAAAGTCTCCTTCACCTGCACTGCCTGCTAAGGTAACCAGAAACATGAAAATAATCATCAGAATGTGCAAAACAAGTTTTGCCCCGAGGAGATTCCAAGTCAGACCCATGACCCAGCAGAGCCTGAAGATCAATACTGTCACACTGCTGCCCAGGACAGGTGCTTCCTGGAACCATGACAACAGTAAGCTTGCAGTCCATGAAGATGAGACACTGACAGCTCCTATTAACAACCAATGGAAGTTTTGTCACCTGACAAACCTGGAGAAACCAAGAGACAGAGCTAAAACACAACATCTCTGCAGCAAGGGTGCTATCTTACAGCTACAGTAAGCCAAGAGGTTATATTTAGTGAAGGATGTAGACTGTGTTCACAGGTAACAATTCCGTAAGAAAAAAAGGCTACAAGTCTGGAAAGCAATGTTGTTTTTGAAGAAGCTGTCTTGCCCCAGACTGCTCAATTCACCCACTGGACAATTACACAGTGCTTGGGAGAATCTACAGCCGAGACTATTTTGCTTTCTGAGAAAAAAAGCCTGTTTGCTTGTGCAAATCTTTTAATTCAATCAGCTTGAAATCCTCCTGCTTTTATTACTTCTGTCAAAAGAGACGAGGAAAAGGCTTGAGAGTACTCAGATTAGCCATGACACAAACTCACTAAGACTTTTGCAAGAATAAGGTTAATAAAAAGACTTCTGATCCTGTAGAACATATTATGGCCATCAATTGAAAGGTGGGCTAGTAGTATAATACTTGCTATCAAAGATGGGTGCTAAAAGAGGATCCATCGCCAAAGAAACACCAGAGACTTCTGGAAATACACTTTATGTGTTGATCCTCTGCAGAATCACAGCACTTTGCTAGCCTTGACACAGCAAAAATCAGTGGACAAGGAATTGAGCTCCTCTGTCTCTTCCCCTTTGAGTTCCTGAACCAAAGATAAACATCTCCACAAAGAAGCAGGTTGAAAGCTGGATAATACTGCCAATGAAGTTTTAACAAGGAAGAACAAGATAGAATCTGTTTCAGTGTCAAAACTCCAAAAATAGCCAGTTTGATTCCTCCCTAGCAAAGACGAGGGCTGAAGCCAACTTTAGCCACATAAACCGCAAAGAATGCATGAAGATTTTTTGGTGTAGAAGACTCATATCAAAAATAAAGGTATATAGGAAAAAAGAAACACTTTGGTATCAGAATGTAGGCAGGTGTACCTTAGGGTATTTAAGCATCCCAGTCATCAAGTTACCTTAAGCTATAAAACTTGAAATAGACTGGATAATTATTTCTTTTCAGATGACTCAGCAGCCCTAGACTACTAAAATTATCTCAAATTATGGTTATGCAAGACCTCAGTTCACTTTACTTCTGAGTACTCACACAGTCAATGTACAGTAACCAGAAATTAAAGAGCAAGCTTTGGGTTTAATTAACACATGGAAAAATAAATAAGCTTGATTAGACAGAAATTCCTTGACATCTGCCATCAATGAAGGTTAAATGTATCAGAGAGGATTATCGGATCAAGTATGATATTGAAATACTATACAGAATGTCAAAACTAGACATTAAGACAAACAGGATCCTTTGGTACTTGCCCTACCAAGCTGCTTACATGTTGCCTTTGGTTTACAATGCATACTTAATCTCAGCATTTTCCACACAGGCTCTCCAGGCACTAAGGAGTTCTAGATAACTTGCAGCTTCCTGGATGATCTCCAACCTAAATTGCGAAAGCTGTTATGAAATGCCTTAACTTCCAAAGTGAAGAAAACAAGAACACTGTAAAGAGATTCACATCAGGCTCACAACTTCTCACAGCTAAGTGACTGATAGAGCTCAGGCGAAACGGTCTAAGCAGAGTTAACATCCTCCTCACACATCCAAGGAAAGCCAGAGAAAAGCCGAAGTGTTTGCAGAGCAACAACAGCTCCTTTCTGGTTTGAGATGTGTTTTTACAAGCAATAAGATCTTTTGCTTATCCAATGATATTTAATGGATAATTCTTTTCTAAATAAACAAACAGAGCACAAACCAATACTCAGAAGATCAAAAAAACAAACTAGAGCTGAAAGGACACTTCAAAGTAGAATCTCAGTGGCAAGCAAAAATTCTACTTCAAGTAAAAATTTTGTTTAAAACCCACAAAAAACCACACAATCTTACATTTTTGAAAATATATCTCTAGATATGCCTAGATAACAGCATGAACAGACAATACTAACATCATGCTAGTTATGGGGTGACAAAGAGCAACTTGTGGAAGGACATTATAATCCAGAGATTGTCCAGGGAACCTGAATCGCATGAACCTACCACAAATCCAAGTGGAACAGCTTAGAAACCTGCAAAAAAAGAAAACCTGTTTCAAGAAGAAAGCCCCTAAGACTGTCTGCAGTGTTGGCTGACATTCAGAATATAGGAAGAATCTCAAAGACCGGACAAAAGCTAAACGATTTTTTTCCATCAATTAGGATTCTTATTGAGACTTTTAGGAAGGCTCCCCATATTGAAATCCTTTATGAAGGCAAAGATTCTCCATATCTTAATACATTGAATTCTGCCCCTTGAGAATAACCAAGTCTGGAGTGACTCATAATAGTCACTCAGAGATCCTGGAGAAACTGAAATATTAAATGACTACAGTATGCAGACACACCTGATACCAGAGAATTGAAGGGTAATAAATGGGACACTGGGTTTGTTTGATTCTCAGTAATTATAGGATGGACTCTGTGAATGTACTACAGACAAGACAAGGTAATCTTGGTGCTTGCCAAGCAAGGGAGGAAAAGAAATAAAAAGAAGAGCTCTAAGATTGTAACTGAAAATTCTTAGGTAAGAGTCAAGACTACAAGACTCTTGGAGAAGACAAGTCTTGCTACAGTTCAGTGACAGAGACAATGAATATAGAGGTAACAGTCGATCTTTTTAAGAGAACAAACTTAGATTTTCAAATATCTTTAACAATATCCTTAGTTCCATATTGTCTTTCAGCTATAAGTTATGCACCACCTTCAACAGTATAAGAATTTGGAAATCAGCACAAATAACAAGGTTGAAAACTTTTATCAATGACACCAAATTATTCAGACTAGTTAAAAACTCATTGACAAATTGCAGGAAGACCTTGGAATGCCACATATTCAAATGATAAAATAGCAGGAAATTAAACTGTGGGACTCTGCCAAGAGTTTACCAGGAAGCTTTCACCCTGAAACTGTTTCTATATGCAAAGGGACACTCAGAAGAGATTCACTGAGGGGTTGAGCTGTATTTGGCTCTGAAGAGCCTGTGATGAAAACAGTTGACAGCTAAAAGAATGCTTAGATGAAATACCACTTACATTTGTTCTGTTCTTACTCTTTCCTGAGCATCGCTCACGACCAGAGACAGGGCAGTGGGCTGCTGGACTCAGGGTAGGAAGCAGTGTGGCCATTCTGACAGAGCAAATCAGAGATGCCACTGATTTTAGTCACAGAATATTTGTGCATATATTAGTTGCTGGGAAACAAAACAGACTCTAAGTTTTGATAAACATATTTAAGAAACACCCCCTCAGTTATAAGCAGTGGTTTTTTTTTAAAAACGAACTAAATTATAGGGATGAGTAAGACTGGAAAATGTGAGAATGATGTTACATCAAACCCATAGGACATCTCCATTTTGAATTATATACAGTTCAGGTCCTTCTAAAAGAAAACAAGAAAAAAAAGAACATTTTGCATTTTCTCTAAGATAAAGGGTGGGGAAAAAGTAAGGTAAGACAAAATGTGCAGAATATCTTTGCTATATGTAACATCATATTCTACAAAAGTCATAGATTACATGTATGAAGAGTAAGTAGGGTGGGATCATTCATAATTTCTCACATCACAGTTGCAGCAGGGCATCAAATGAAATAAAGCATCAGTCTTGAACAACTTGCAAAACAAGAGACCAGGTGCACTGTACATCAAAAAGTTATTTTCAACATGGTGAACCATTCTGCACTGTATAGGAAATCGCCCAAATTCACAGGAAAAACCAAAACCACATTCATGACTGAACACAAATCTCTGAGTTTGTACTCCCTAAACTTAGGGCCACTGTCAGAATTTCAGTTCAGCAGAGATGTTTATTGTTTTCAGCCACTACAGACGCTCTCCCAAATTGTGTTCCATACAAGAAACCCCGCACAGATTTTAGCCTTGTGCCCAAAAAGATAATGCAACGTTTGTACTGGACCGGGGAGCCCTTCTTGGTATTTCATCTGTATCGTTACCTTCCAGGCTTCTTTGACCCTACGGATAGGCACTCAGCATAACAAACAGGAATGGGGTCGGTGGATGCAGGGCCCTGCAGGGCACAGCCCTGGCAGAGGCGTGCACAGCCCTCGCAGAGGATGCTCTCCGCGGCTGGGTCTTTTGGGGAGCAGCAGCTGCCGGAGCACAAATGACAGCGCGCGTTCTGAGTGCCACTCGCCAGCAGCAGTTCTAGCACTAACTACTGCTGGCAAAACCGTCAGCGACAAATCACGTATCCAAACATCCAAGAAGTCAAGAAACAAAGAAACAAAAGGCGATGTTTTGAATTAGAGAGGGCACGGTGCCGTTGCACAACACCGGCTTGCAGCCGAAGCAGCGGCGCCAGCTCAGCCCCCGGTGAGCTCCCCTCGATCCGTGCACCTCCCTCGCACCCACCGAACTTCACCGGCGTCCGGACGTCCACGGTGGCCTTGCTGTCCACGCCGTCCGCCACGATCGCCACTTGCCCCAGCGCCTCGTCGTGCTCCACCCGCTCCGGGTCCCGCTCCCGCCTGGGGCTGCCGCCGCTCACGGCCACCAGCACCCGGTCCGCGCCGGGGCAGCGCTGCGGGTCCAGCGGGCGGACGCTCACCTGGCACGGCAGCCGCACCCGCAGCCGCCCCCGCGGGCTCACCGACAGCGCCCACTCCCGCGGCGGGGGAGCACCGGGGCCGCTGCGACCGCGGCTAGGGA